>OX103944.1:41417925-41989958 GCA_944470405.2 Schistosoma mattheei
TGAAATCATCAAACTACATCACGAAGCAATCCCTAACATGGAATGCTGAAGAGAAGCAAACAATTGGAAGGTCAAAGAATAAATTACGTTGAGAAATAGAAACAGTTATGAAAAGAATGAATAACAACTGAAAAGAACTGGAAAGGATTGTTTGGGTCAGGTTTGGATGTAGAGTGTTGGTGGTTGGCCTATAGTCCTCTACGAGGAATAACAGGCGTAAGTAAGTAAGTAAGTTGGTGATGAATATTTCAAGAACAAGAGATAATATTCAACTCTATTCATTGTATACTAATAGTAATAAGATTTCAAATGACAAACAAATTAGTTCCAACCTAAATATTTCAACTAGAAAAAAAAAGTTATTTAATTTGTTGTTATGCATTTTTAATGTATCCACCTTTTCATTGTTTTTGTTTTGTTTCTTTTTTTCCTTCACCATAATTTCTATCCATTAGATATGCATCATTTGTTTAAATTCATCATTGAGAAATTCAACAAGTCAATGGCAAAGTACAATACAATTTATTGTTGAAGCATTATTTGTATTATTATCAGATTGTTTAACTGAATTATATGGATTCATAATTATTATGTTAATCATAATAATGATAGGAAATAGTTTATTATGCTTTCTATCTGTATATAGTTTATTACATATATTTGCTATGGGTAAGTTTTATCATATTAACATGTGGTATTATTAAATTATTTCTTGATAAAGTGATAGAAGAGCCTAGTTTGACACAGATTTTTTTGTGTGTGTATATAGGTACTTTTCAGAAGAGTGTATCTATATTCTTAAGATGACTGATGCCCCGCCACCACCACCCTTTATAATCTAATTATGAGATGGTGGAGAAGATTTGTAGCTCAGCTGGATAATTTTGATGGAGTTTTGTTCTCTGAGTTGGATGGTTTGGTCGTGAAGCTTTCATCGTTCTACTGAACAACATCGTCAGCACAAACTTCAGATTCTTGGTCCTTATAAGAACCAATCAACGTCGATGTGTACAGAACAAGCTGTGAAACGCATAAAGAGAAATTCGAACACTTCACTTCTATTTGAAGTTTGTGCTGATGATGTCGTTCAGAAGAACGATGGAAGCTCCACGACCAAACCATCCAGCTCAGAGAACAAAACTCCATCAAAATCTAATTATCCTATATCATGTTATGATTGAGCCCTTTAGGCAACCATTGTCGTCTTTTAGGATCGAGAGATATCCATTAATCGATCACTGAGTAGCAACAAATGTTATTATATAAATATATATTTAAAAATTTCTTAGTTATGAGTAGTTAGTTACGTAGCCATCATTCACATTATCTTTAAGGATACAAGTGTTTAAAATGATAGATGTATATCTAATCTAAAGTGTGATATGTTACTTTTTAAAAGTTTACAATAAAGTTGATATTCAAAAATTGTTAAATGGTGACATTTATAGTAACAGTAATATTATTATTCTATCGTGATTGAATTTGCGAATAATCTGTAAAATCTATCAACAAATGACAGATATAATTGATTAACTGCTAATCGGAAATATTAGGGTTTCAAGATATTATTCAAGGAGTATAATCCAGTGAAATACATTTGGAAAGAGAAGAAAGAAAGGGACATGAAGAAGTCAAAAGACTAGAATTTAGGAGAACACAAAGAGTGGATGCACCTGCGCCATTGCAAATGATTTTGAGCAATGTTATTCAACATCTCTAACCATCGGTTGCTATCATCTCGCCGTCACCAACCAGGTAGTCTACACCTACCAATATGACTCAGTCCAATTGTCAGTGACTTCATGGATTTGTGCTATGTTTGGTGTGGACGCCCCTAGCTTTCTTCCAACCTACTCCTATACAACAAAACATCGCACGTCGATGCAGTCAGTGGTCGGGGTTATCTAACACGTGTCCCAGCCATCTCAACTGATGAAGTTTCATTACTTCATCAATTGATTTGCCATTCTTACCTAGTACCCGTTTCCTAACAACCAATTTACTTATCCGGTGGTCCCAGGATATACGAGTGATGTTTCGAAGACATCTATGATCGAATACTAGTAACCTACGAACATCCTCTACTCTTACCGGCCATGTTTCACTGCCATAAAGTAGGACGGCACTAACTGCTGCACAGTAAACCGTCCTTTGGTTGGTAGACGGATATCTCGCCTACGCCATAAATGATGCAAGTCGGCAAAAGCTAGTTCAGCCTTCTGTATCCGTGCTGAGATTTCGTCACACACCAGACCACAAGGGCTGATGAGACTTCCAAGATAAGTGAAGCGATCGACACACTCAACTACTTCACTCCCTATCATTAGTTCAGGTGTTAATGCAAGCCAATCCTGAAACGATATTTTGCATCTTGAGGGGGAGAATCGCATCTCGAACATGCTTCCATTGTTGCTTAGAGTGGTCAGAAGACTCAGCATTTTGTCAGAGTTTTCACCAAATAGAACTATGTCATCGACATATTCTAAGTCAAATATTAAAGGTAGTTAGATTCAGGAAATCGTGCATCTGGGTCTTGTCGTGGTAGGCATTTATAACTAAGATTTATTGACATATCTGAGCACAATAATAGTTTTAAATAGATTCTAAACCACACCTATCATTGTTACAATCTATGACCCTACCTTACTATGATTGACTTTGTGTACAAATCAAATGTTTAATAGATAACCATCAACCAGTATGAAATGTTTTTGGTTTAGTTGTGTTCTCTGAGTTGAATAGTTTGGTCATGCAGCTTTCATCCACCTGAGTTACAAATCTTCTCAACCACCAATATGAAATGTATTCCTTATACTTCACATTGATCTTAAGTTGAATAACAGTCTAAACAAGTTACATGTTTAGTCTATTATTTTTAAATAAATTTACTTATGTACATAGTTATATTTGTATTAGTTTTGTAGTCAACTATTAATCCAAGTTTATCTTTCTTCATATTCAATAGTAGTTCTTGTATTTTATAAGATAAAGTTAAATAGATATAATCTATTTGTTTATAACTACCATGGTGATTTACCTCAAATTACTTCATACATACATACATACATACAAACATACATACATACATACATACATACATACATACATACATACATACATACATACATACATACATACATACATACGTACATACATACGTACATACATACACACATACATGCAATTCATTATAAGATATAAGACAAGTGTGAATTTATATTATAATCTGTGTTACGTAGATGTATTTCCTGTACGACTAATTATATTATGATAGCTATAAAATGAATAGAAATCAGTTGAAGAAAACTGTAATCTTTCATACTACTTAATTTATATCAGTATTCAGTATGTTTATCTATTATGATTGTTTCCATGATCAGTGATTGAAGTCATTGAGTGACATGACTTAGGATCGATCATAGTGGCCCAGATACATTTAATTTTTATCTTTCCAATTGTTTTGAGTTCCAGTGTTCCTCTATCCATCTTCCTTTTTCTGTCTTTTAGAACCATATTCCTATTGGTGGCTTAGACTTTCTTATTGTGATTATTACCATATTGTTTTGATTCCCTCACTATTCAGTGTATTCATTTCATCATGTTTTGTTTAAATGGTACGATAATCTAAGTATCTGTACAACTGTACTATGCCCTATGTTCATTATGCCTAACTTGCATACTTAAACCAACCACCAACACTCTACATCCAAAACTGACCCAAACAATCCTTTCCAGTTCTTTTCAGTTGTTATTCATTCTTTTCATAACTGTTTCTATTTCTCAACGTAATTTATTCTTTGACCTTCCAATTGTTTGCTTCTCTTCAGCATTCCATGTTAGGGATTGCTTCGTGATGTAGTTTGATGATTTCAGTAATGTATGTCCTATCCATTCCCATCTTCTTTCCTAATTTCCTATTCATCCTCAAACTGGTTTGTTCTCTTCCACAGTAGGCTGTTGCTGATGATATTTGGAGAATGGATGTTGAGTATCGTGTGTAGACAATAATTTATAAATACTAGTATTGTTTTGATGATGGTTGTAGCAGTTCATAGAGTTTCATCTCCGTATAGTAGAACTGTGTTGACGTTCGTATTGAATATTGTGACTTTGATGTTATTTGATAGACAGTTGTTTTGAGATGCATATGTTGTTGAATTGTAGGAATGCGGCCCTTGCTTCGTCAATCGTCGCGTTTATGTCTGCATCCGATCCTCCTTGTTAATCGATGATGCTTCCCAGATACGTGAAGGGTTCCATATAATCCAGGGTTTCGCCATCAAGTGTGATTGAGTTGGTGTTTTCCGTGCTGTATTTGAGTATCTTGGTTTTTCCTTTGTGTATGTTGAGGCCTACTGA
Source organism: Schistosoma mattheei (assembly GCA_944470405.2). Classification (NCBI taxonomy): domain Eukaryota; kingdom Metazoa; phylum Platyhelminthes; class Trematoda; order Strigeidida; family Schistosomatidae; genus Schistosoma; species Schistosoma mattheei. Next base: position 41,422,285 of record OX103944.1, read on the forward strand.
TACAGAGACTGTTGCTACACTAGTTGTCTTCATCTGCATTTGTTCTTGTGTATAGGATAAGAGGGCTAGGTCATCTGAGTAGTCTAAATCGTCTAATTGGTTCTGAGTTGTCTTTTGTGTTCTATGTTTTTCCTCAGATGTTGAGCACTTCATAATCCAGTCAACCACCAGAAGAAAGGAGAAGGGGGGGAGAGTAGACAGACTTGTCTGAATCTCGTAGAAAACTAACTCGCTAAAAAAATTCTAATCAGAAGAAAACTACGACTAACTGATCAGCAGAAAATATTCCTTATTTTAAAATGCACCACCATTATCTGCCATTTCTTTTCCAGTTTTAAGCCAACTATATATATCTTGGATTTTATCAGGATCTAATATAAACTAACTGAAATGACATAGATTTCAATGACATATTTAATGTTTTCTTTTGATTGACATATTATTTATGAATACTTATATGGTATTGTCTTAACAACGAAAGTTTTTTGATTGATTTGATGTAGAAAAAACATTGAAACAATGGCGTCAAATTCTAAATCAATAAGAAAAATCTACTGAATATGAATTTCTGGAAGGATTTACATACTACTAACTAAACCAAAGAAAAAAAAGTAGTGTAATTTCTAAAGAATTAATATATCAGATATAATTTAACATGGTTCAAAGGAAAGATTGAAGTTTTAAGATTCAACTTCATGATTAATATTTAGTATTATAAGTAACGTTATTAACGTTATCTATTCGTATACCCATTTTTAATGCAGGGTAGTTATTTATTAGAAACAGTGACCAGTTGGAGTTCAATCTCGTCTGCTGTGAGATAGTTAGTCACAGAAGACAGTCGTGGATGTGTCGCTCAATTTCATGCATTAGTTGAAGTTAGACATTAACACTGTTGGATGCCGGCTGGCTCAGTGGTCTAGTGATTAAGCATTCACGCGCATGAAGCGAAAGGTCCTGGTCTCAAATCCCGCGGGCTGGATCGTGGATGTGCACTGCTGAGGAGTCCCACAGTAGAGCGATTTAGCCGTGAACTGCTTCCAGGTTTTTCATGGTGGTCTAGCTTCAATTAACTCACGATTTAAACTGTTAAAATTACTAAAATTTCCACAAAACCGTTTCTAATATTTACTTTACAATTGTTTCATTTCATACAGTGTTTTATTGACTGTTAGATACACATATGATATCGTCGTTTGAATCTTCTGTAGGGTTATAGGTGTACAATAATAAGTTGTTCAAAAATAGGATAAAACAGACTTCCAATAACTTTTCCACTTTTGTTTTGTAGTTCTTTAAATAGTATCAGTTTATCCTGAAGATTATCTCCTAATTTACTGACTGTTTGACAGGAACTAAGCATTGTAGAATACTTTTCAGTTAAATCTAACTTCACTAGTACATGTTATATGTAGATACTACTTGGAATTTTTCTTGTAAAATGGTAGTACATTAGAGTTCAGACATTTTTTTTTTACAGAAAATATATATCGGAAGGGGTTCTGTTGAGATTTTAGAAATTTTAACGGTTGAAATCATGAGTCAATTGAAGCCAGATCACCATGGAAAACCTGGAAGCACTGTACGGCCGTTTCGTCATAGTACGGGACTCCTCAGCAGTGCGTATCTACGATCCCGCACCCCGTGAGATTCAAACCCAGGACCTATCAGTCTCGAGCCAGGCGCTTACCCAGGTTTTCCATGGTGGTCTAGCTTCAATTGACTCATGATTTCAACCAGTAAATATATATGACTAGATTTTATTAGCAGCATACTGATTATTGTAAACTTTAAGCATTGATATGAGATTATGTAATGATTAACTGTAACATTCAAAAAACAGTGACGCCAGTCATCAGCATTGGATACATTGGATCAAAGTAATGTATATGTCATGTTATCATTACATCTATTCTATCGGAAGTTTGTTGTCTTATACTTACAATACTCTAATATATTTAGAGTTGAATAATCTTTAGTATATTGACTTTATTTATTGTATACTTGACTAAAAATGAACGACAAGTAGAATTTCGTATTCAATTGAATCATTTCAACAAATTTGGATCAAAGTTACTTAATTGAATTATATTATACAATATTGTAAGACTATCACAAAGAGTAATAATGGAAATATTGTTAAAAGATATAATTCTAATTTTACAATGAAATTCATCTTTTGAGCAATTCACCTTTCTTCAATGGATAGTCTATATGTAAAGAGTTTTGTATATATATAGAGGTCATATAAGAGAAAGTAATAGAGTACCTGGTGAAATCCCTGTACTTTTTAAACATTGTTTGTTTCATAAGCGAAAATGGATAGTGGATAGCAGTGGAATCGTCTTATTTGGGACTCGTCAGATGGATGTACCTGCATCCCAGAGTTGATGTCCACTTTGGAACTCGAACCCGGTATCGTTCGCTTCAAACACCATCACGTTATCTACTTGGCTGCCGAGTCCTGATAGCCAATTGCTTGTGCAATGGGGTGTAATTTGATTCACTTGGTATTGTTTTATTTGACTGTTCACATTGATGTTTAGGACTGCAATTGATCAGGCCATATCAAGGCAAGACATACAGTACGCACATATGTCAACAAGATACTGATCAATCGCAGTTCTAAACATCAATGGGAAAATTCAAGTAAACAATACCAAGTGAATTGTTTGTTTTCTTAACTTTGAGTATTTGTTTGTTCGATATCAATAATAATAGTGATGTGTACAGTGTCGGTTTTGGGTCAGACAACCTGGACTAATTGAATGCTGATAATCAGCAGTGAATATGATATTCCTTGATAGTAGATGATCTTTCAAATGTAATATGTCTTATATTAAGGGAAAGGTTTTGTTCATTACACTTATATATATATATAGGCGTTGTTACATAAAACGTACATTAATATTCATTGGGAAATTGCTTCACTTTACTTACACCTGTTACTCCTCGTGGAGAGGCATTAGACACCCACCAGCATTCTATATTCAACCCTCTCCTGAACAATCCTTTCCACTTCTTTCCAGTTGCTATTCACCCTTTTTATGTCTACTTCTAATTCACAACAAAGTGTTCTTTGGCCTTCCTCTTGTCCGTTTTCCATCGGGATCCTCGTGAAGCAGTTTGATGATTTCCGCAATGCATTTCCTATCTACTTCAAACGTCTTTTCTTGATTTCCTCTTTAGCTGGGAGCTGATTTGTTCCTTTCCACAGTACGCTGTTGTTGATGGAGACTGCCATCTGTATGTATCTACACACCGTTGTTGTGATGTGACAATTCAAGCTGTTTTTGAGCATACAATGTTTGAAACTCTTCTGTTGATGTAATCGTTTATTGTCTATAGCAGAGTGGGTTTTGTGGAGATTTTTAGAAATTTCACATGTTGAAATCATGAGTCGATTGAAGCTAGACCACCATGGAAAACCCGGAAACACAGGACGGTCATTTTGTCTTAGTACGGGACTCCTCAGCAGTGCGCATCCACGACCCTGCACCATGCGGGATTCGAACACAGGACCTATCAGTCTCACGCGCAAGCGCTTAACCATTAGACCACTGAGCCGGCATCCAACGGTGTTAATGTCTAACTTCAACCAATCCACAAAGTTGCGCCCCGTATACCATTGTCTTCAGTGAGCTGATATCTCACAACAGACCTGGTTGAACTCCACTAGTAACGGCTTCCCACTAGAAATCCAGGAGTATCTCCTGAAGTGAGTCACTAGTGAGCAGCTGATTATTATCAGAGTGAGTTTTGTGGAGATTTTTTAGAAATTTCACAAGTTGAAATCACGAGTCAATTGAAGCTAAACCACCATGGAAAACCTGGAAGCACTGGACGGCCGTCTCGTCCTAGTATGGGACTATATATATAGTCAATTAATTCTTGATCACTGTAAATAATCATAAAACGTTGTATTTAGTCATTGTGAATATTAAAAAAACTGGGTTCTTTAAATTAATAAATTAAATTTTGACTTTTAGAATGTTTATTTAACTTGTTTAGTTTAGTCCATCATCTGATGATTTTTGTACGTTGCAAGTGCAAAACCTATTGAAATACATTAAGTGAGTTATACATCTAATTTGTGCCAAAAAATTACGAGTTTTATCTTGGCAACAAAACAATTTGATTAAGATTATAAAGAGATTGATGTTAGACCACTATGGAAAACCTGGAAGAACTGGAAAGCCGTTTCATCCTAGTATGGGACTTTCCATCATTGCGCATCTACGATTTCGCCGCGCGAGATTCGAACCCTGGGCCTATCAGTCTCGCAAGCGCATAACCTACATCTCTAGAATACTGAACCGGCATCCGACGGTGTTAATGTCTAACTTCAAACAACCCACGAAAATGCGCGACCGGCTAATTGGTCTAGAGGTTAAGCTTTCGCTCACGAAACTGATAGGTCTTGAGTTTGAATCTTGTGAGCGGGATTGTGTATACACACTGCTGAAGAGTTCCACAATGGGACGAAACGTCTGTCCAGTGCTTCCAGGTTTTGAATGTTAGTCCAACATCACTCCATTCATGATCTCAATAAAAAAGCAACTGAATAATCTCCATAGAACTATACTGAGAAGAATTCGACATTTTGTACAGAAAAACAAAATGACATATTATTATTCTTTACTCATTTTCTTAGTTGAACCAATTCGATTGAAATTTACTGGATGTTTGGATTTTCGACAAATCGGTTGGATTCAGTATGGATTTTTACCTGTATATTTATTATATTGTATATGGATTATTCGTTTTTATTCAAGTTTTTGTCAAATCTTTACAACAATATTCATTTCTAATTGGTAAGTGGCTAAATATTTATTGATTGTTGTAGAATATTGTACCTTTTAGTAACAATGATAAATTTAAATACAATGATGATGACATTGCGTGCACTATGCTGAGATAAGATGGTGGTTGGAGATAGTCGTAGCCCGGCTAGCTCAATGGTAACGTCTCTGACTGTGAAGCTGGGTGATACGAGAGTGAATCCGTCAGGAAACATCAGCTCTCTCATGATTACAGGTACACCTTGCTGATGAGGGCCAAGTGGCATGAAACCAAGGTTCAGGGTTCCTATTGACTACATTCAATCACCATCTTAATGACGATGAAAATAAAAATTTCCCAATCATTCAGTTGTATCTTAATGTGTGATGTAATATGTTTAGCGTAGCCATTTGGATGACTCTTCCGGTCTCCCACATTGTACAGGCATTCCATGTACCTAAATTAATGGTTACTCTAGTTGTCAGAAGGGGCATCAGTCTCGTGACTTCCGAAGGAACTCGGTTTTCACCATGAAGTGTCACAACTCTTCTAAATGAAGACCTCCTAACTCCCAGGGCAGAGTTTAAATGGTTTGAATTATTTTTTCTAGTTAGCGTTTTTTAGCAAGTTAGTTTTCTACGAGATAGATTCGATAACCCCGTGCCAAACCGTCTTCCTTTATCCAGGTTTGGGACCGGCAGTAGCCTCAGAGGGGCTTTAGGCAGAGGTAATATATTTGGTAAGAATATATTTTTTTGGTATTTATCTATAATGAGATAGCTTACTTCTTAAAGTAATGAATTTGAATCGTTTTTCATCTACCCAGCTGTAAATGGCATGACATATTGTTATGACACAATTACACAACGATTAGGATTCGTTACAGTACAGATGACACAATGAGGTCAAAAAGTTAATTAACACATTTATAGTGAATAAAGATTTGCTATATCTCCAGTTCAATTGATAATAAAACATATTTGTGGTTCAGAAACTTATAGCATAGCATACAGCACAATGTAAACTTGATTGAGTGAAACTTCATATGTAATTAAAAGTTTTCTTCCCTAACAAACTTTTGATCAGTCTTAGCTGACATATATACATTCTGTACCGATTAACCAGATACACTCATATTTGTTACAAGTTTATTTTATAGAGTCCCGGTGTGAACATCAATGATCATCTGATTAACTACATTCATCAACTGACTTTTCTCGATTAAGATCATGAACCGATTGATGTCAGACCACCACTGAAAACCTGAAAAGACTGGAAGATTGTTTCGTCCTATTATGGGACTCCTTAGCAGTGCACATCCACAATCCCGCCTCACGATATTCAAATTCAGAGCCTTCAGTCTCTAGCGCGCGAACGCTGAACCTCTAGACCATTGATCCGGCCGGCATTCAATGGTGTTAATTTCTAACCTCAACCACAATAGGACGAAACGGCCGTCCAGCGCTTCCAGGTTTTCAATGATGATCAAAAACTTAAAAATCTCCACAACCCTATACTGAAAATTAAAAAAAAAGAAAACTTTTGTTCTAAATGCTCATAAGACTGATGATATTCATGTCAAAATATGCGGGTTTTTTTTGTTTGTAATTGAAAGGAGTAATAAAACACAATGTAATAAAAAGAATTTTCTCTAAAAATTGGATACCACAGTTGTGTTTTCTTTTTACTTTTTATTTAATTACTCAAATGAGTCAGATAATTTAGGGCGTTTGCATTTTTGTATTTGAATAATTATGCCAAAACAAAAAGAAATGATCTCTATGACAGATTTGTAACATGGTCTTTATCTTGTAAAATAACCATAGTGATTAATTAATTAATTAATTATTCAGTAAATTATTGGTATTCAATGTGTAAAATGATAATTATTTCATATAGTACAATCTAAATACATTTTGTTAGTATCGTTTGTTAGGTTACTGGTATTTATCTATGGGGCATTAACAATAAAATGAATGTAGATCACTAACATAGATGATCTATGTTGAATGATTGGGGGGGGCTACTTGAATTAGACAGGAATGGTGTGACGGAAAACTAATTTCAAAGTCACATCCTAATGGTCAGAGCCTAACGTGAATTATCCTTTCGATGTATGAAGGTACTATGGCTGCTTTGAAGACAGTAAAACATTAGGGTAATATATGATTAAGAACGAGTACAGAGAAGATAGTGAGACCATCACTGCATGGGCTAGTCCATGGCATACGATTAACTGATGTGCGTTGGTTGTCCTTGGCCTTGACAGGGACCGATGAACTGTTCGGTATTCAGTAATCCAACTGTTGGATGATATCACTGTGGCTCAGTGATATTTCACTGGCCCTATATGATCAGCCAATTTTATGTCATGATAATAGTATCAAAATCAAGTGCATTCAAATTTCGATATATCATAATACTTTTTCAATAGGTTAGTTATCTGTACACTATTATGCAATTTGAAATGGTTGGATACAATCTTCTAAAAACACTCGACCTTAGTTTCATGCTCCCTGAAACAATGCTCCTTTGAGAAGAAAAACGAGTCAAACAGCGTCGAACTTGATACATCATTCCTGAGATATTGTGACCATGACTAAGCCTAGATTCAAATTTTCTTTCCAATCAAACACAATGGTTTAGGTGTATACACTCTTAAACTGTGAGAATAAAATTGCTTTATAGCTTTCTTTCTTTCTGTACTATATCCTTATATGTAATCCTTTTTATATATTACCACTATTGAATTAACTACTTCTACGAATCTGATGTTCATCTTGTTATGCGAATGAGGTATGACAACTTGGTCCGATGTATATATGTGCCTGGTTCTACGTTGTAACTGACTGACTGACTGACTAACAGCATTCTACCATGTGATTTATATAAAAATAAAGCAAATGATTTAGAAATTTAAAATCATGCTTAATTGACAAAAGATTTGTTCATTATCAATATTTCAGTTCTGCATCGCCAAAATTATGATACTTCAACTGATTTGCTCTAGTTTACATACATTATAATTTGTGAGTTTGGTTTAAAGAGCGAGAGAGAGGAGGATGTGGAAGGCTGTTATTTGGACTTTTTTTCACTTATTTACTCTAAAAATAGTAAAAAAACAATGAGAATAATAGTAGTTGTTAGTTGCTTTATTCTAGGTACATACATTACATATTGATGTAGAATTGAAATAGGTCATTCATCAAAGTTGTCATCTAAACATCTAAGATTTAACGATTTCGCTGAAGATATACTATGAAATTGATTCATATCAAAGATGAATAATGTTCTAAATGAAAGATCATTATATCCAATTCCTGTGTTACTCCAACTTGGGCATATGTTGAATTTATCTGGAATATAAATAAAAGGCTAGAGCTACAAGGTATCTTACAATTCAATGTTAATTCATCAGTACTTAGTAGGGTCACAACATTACAAATTCATTCGAATAACAATATAGCATGAACTATTAGTGACAACATGAATAATACTTCTGGTTTACTAAGTAAATTTCGACATTATATTTTGTTTGATCAAACTACTTTTCCAATGATTATTCTAATAGGATTATATGTTCATCAAGAAACTAAAGTTCTAAAAGTTTTAATTCATTTTGTATTGGCTATTTGAATCTTCCCATTGATGTTTAGGACTTCAATTGATTAGTCTCTTATTGGCCTATGTGCATCCTATGAGGATAACTTCGATATTGCCTGAAGTCACAAGCAGTATAAGTAGAGATGGATGGTGGCTAGCATTTGAGTTCACGACGCTCATTTCGTCCTATTTGGGACCCATCAGCTGGATGTACCTGCATCCCAGAGTTGATGTTCACTCCGGAACCTAAACCCAATACTGTTCGCTCCAAATGCCACTGTGTTATACACTTAACTAATGAATCCAGATAGCCAATTGCTTGTGCAATGGGGTGAAATTTTAATTCATTTTGCATTGGTTGTTTGAATCATCCCAGTGGAAGAAACGCGCGTCCTGGATTCCACTGCTAGCCACCATCCATCTCTGCTTATAACGCTTGTGACTTCAGGCAATATCAAGTCACCAACTGCAGTTCTAAATATCTATTATTCTAAAAGTTTATATTTAAGGTTTCCTGCCAAACAATGTGGAATGTGTTCAATCATGTATTACTTGATTTCATATAATTGAGAAGCATTTTGAGACAAATAGGAGACTATGAATACTTAAGATGGATAAAGTCATATGAAAATATAAATTATTTTCTAAGTAATTGTTGACTTTTGATTCATATTCAGCAAAGATTTTATAAAAAAACGTCATTACACCTCAGTAATTTATGCATCACTGTAGTATCTGCGGTCCTACTGCTTATAATTGACACTGGAAAGCGACTCAGTTCCAAGACACAAAATAAGAACATGGAAGACTGATATAGATAAATACTTATCAACGTCCCCGAAAACATCGTCATTAAACTAAAATACAATCAGTTATACACTAATTTTACTTACACTTGACGACTAGTTAGTAAACATCAGATACTATCATTATGGGAATTTGTGGATATTGTAATATTTTAACAGTTGAATTTAAATGTGAATCTAAGCTATATCACCATTGAAAACATAGAAACACTGCATAATCGTTTCGTTCTAGTATGGGATTCCTCATTAGTGCGGATCCACAATCTTGCACGCGAGATTCAAACTTAGAGCCTTCAGTCTCACGAGTGAACGCTTAACCATTAGATCACTGAGCCCGTATCTAACAGTGTTATTGTATAACATCACACAGTTACTATGTTTACACTGAATAAATAAATACACCATGTCATAGTTGAAGAAAGCACACACCTATCATACTGAATGAAATTCATACTTAATTGATAGTTATATGAAAATAACTGTGACTTATATGTATATATCACTCACACCTGCCATAGCATTAATGAGCAATGTTTCGTCCTTTACCTTTTTTACACTCCTCAAACCTGTTACCTAGTGATAACAATAATAATTTTAGGAATGATGTAATAAGTTATTATAGTTTCAGGATGGATATCGAAGCAAGTAATGTCACACTAGAAGTAAATTACACTCAAACTAGTTGAAAAAAACGTGAACTCACATTTTTAGCCTGACTTAGCAATTATTCAATGGAATCATTACCCATTTATTATTCTGTAATTAATATGCCTAATATTAGATTGCCTATCATAAGACTATAAACTAATAGTTATTTGAACTGGTCTTCAAATATCGATAAAAATAAGAAATTTCCAAGTTATTATACAGTAAAAAAAGCAGATAATACATTATATTCACTTGGTGTTGTTTTACTTGTATCTTCCCATTGTTATTTAAGACTGCGAATGATCAGTCTCTTATTGGTATATGTGCATCCTGTGCGATTTGCCTCGATATAGCCTTAAGTCACAAGCTTCTTAAGCAAAGATGGCTAGTAGCTAGCAATGGAATCCAGGACGTACGTTTCGTGGTATTTGGGACTCGTCAGCTGGATGTACATGCCTCCCAGAGTTGATGTTCACTCTGGGACTTCAACCCAATACCGTCAAATGAACAACGCGATGGTATTCAAAGCTAACAGTACTGTGTTTGATTCCCGGGTTGAACATCAACTTTGGGATGCGGGTACATCCAACTGACGCGTGTCCTGGATCCCACTGCTAGCCACTATACATCTTTGCTTAAAAAGATAATACATTAGAATGGAATCACTAATGTAATGAGATTTCTTCACGAGTTATTATAAATTCAAGGGGATTATATAATCGTAAAAGTATACTGTACCGGTGATTTAGAGCAACCCATAAACAAATGTGAAGCACTTTCTAGTTATAAAACAACTATAAGAAGCAATGAAATTAGAGTTGAATCATGGTTTAATAACGATAAATAATCTCTAACTTGTCAAATTGAAGAAAAGAAGTTAAGTTTACATGATAGGAGTTTGGTCAGCGTTGTGAGTTCGGATTGTAATCCTATAAGAGTTTTCGTCACCAATTGAAATCAGCTATAATACAACGATGATTTATCAACCTTTTATCTATAAAACTAAAAGGTTTAGGGTTGCCATTTAGAGTCAGAATTTAAAGTAGAAGAATAACACACAGTTACAAAAACATTATTGACAATTCACTAAATCATATCAAATACCTCAATACAAAATTTACATCAGGGACAGGTATTTCTAATGACTTATGGCTTAAGCACCATATCATATTCACTGTTTCGTTGGGTAGTACATATTAGTATTACTATCAAGCCTTTTCGGGCACTATATATTTGCCAGTAGTTACTTTGTACAATTATGGTCTACCATGATATTAGTACTGCTCTAATAATAGACCTAACCCTAAAATTGTAGATTTCTTATGGAAGTCATGTCATTGTCTACCTGACTAATCGTGTCGCAACAATCATCAATACATAATGAAGAACACATTTAGACTGGAGATAGAGCAATATATTTAATATGGATAAAAGACTATATTACACAAGTAAGATCACACCTGCAAGGCCGAGCCACGCTATTTTACCAATTCGAATTAATTCAATCCCTTGTTCTAGCCTCCTCCATTGTTGAGTTTTTCTCCGCGTTAAATGTTGAATATCTATTTTCCCAATTATCCCATGTTCAGCTTTGAGGATTGTGTAGTTATAGCCCAATGCCACTACGACTTTGTTAACTAGAACATACAAGCTATCTAATACTATACATTTAATTTCGTGCCAAAAATATATCAGACACCATTCCGTATCTGATCAACTCATTTAAACCTGTCCATATTAGTATACTTTTACGTAACTAAGTAGTTTTGTATTATTTTTTTTGATACTCACTTATATTTAACATCCAACATTTGTTAGAGGTCATTCTTTTTTGAACACTCTTTGTCTGTTTTTACCGAATATATTCATTCTTCATTTTTAACTATTTATAATCAACAAGTCATTGAATCAACCCTTTATAATTATGTCTATGTAATTGATGATAACTTTCTATTACTATGGTGAAATATGTAAATAATAAAATGACCTTGCCCTTCCATGTGAGTTATCAAAGTTACATGATGAATATTTTGTTTAAATAAATCAACTGAACTTAAAAAAAAGATAATAACCGGGTAGTTCAATTCAATTATGAATTTGAATGACTTAATTAAAATGAAATGTAATTCGATAGTTATCTTTAATAGAAGGTGTAAACACTTGTAATTTAACCACACCTACAATCAATTATGTTTTATTTTGATGAATAAATTTTATACATCGTTTGTTAAAACTAAAAAAAATCGAGTGTGCTCTTTTTTTTTTAAAAAAAGATCCGTCATTTTAGTAATTGTCTTCTGATACTAATTAACATATATACTGGAGTTCTAATGAGGAGTAGTGACCAATGGAGTTCAACCGGGTCTGTTGTGGGATAGTAACTCACTGAAGATAATGATGGATGTGTCACTCAATTTGTGGATTAGTTGAAGTTAGGCATTAAAACTGTTGGATACCGGCCGGCTGGCTCAGTGGTCTAGTGGTTAAATGTTGGAGTGCGATACTGTTAGGTCCTGGGTTGGAATCTCGCAAGGCAAGATCGTGGATAATAACTGCTAAGGAGTCTCCATACTGAGACAACTTAGCCGTTCATTGATTCCAGATTTCTCATGATGATCGACCAATGAATTCATCAATTAAAATATGTTTTGTAAAAAGTGACTTGTAACATTTGTCACTTGATGGGATTTGTTAGAGTCAATTCAGTTGACTCTGATTTCCTTGAATTTAAACTGCATGTGGAAATATATTCTAGTGGACTCGTGAAAATTTATGCCGCACAGTATATAGCTGTTATTATTTAGTTCATATATATAGTGAGTTTTCGGTAGAAGGTTACTGTTTCTTACGCGACATTTACATATACTGATACGTAGCATAACGAAATCCTTTGACTTGGCTCATTTAATTAGATCCAAAATAATCAATTTTTGAAAGCACAATTTATCAATTAAAGATCGATTTTTTATTTCATATTTATTCCATACACTACTCACACATCTAAAGGACATTTACAAAATGTAATTGTTCTTCATCATAAATTGTAGTCAAAGTAAGAAAGATTTAGAACTGAAGAGTATTGAATAGTTATTTGACCTTCATAAGAACAATGTCTATTCACAATCTCGATGGAAATCATACCAGAAAAATTCAAGTCTGGTAGTGATTACATGAAGCTTAAATCTTCTTATCTAACATCTATTGTTACACATTTGCAACTTCAATTAATTTTCTATATAGTACGAGAATTGACGACTGCTTCACCAGAGACACAAGTTTGTATCACCAAATTGGGATTAACTTTAGAACATTAGGAATATACCTAAATGCTAACAACAGAAATATCAGGATAAATGCTAATTTAGACTGTTCAATATAATCACAAAACACTAAAACAAATAATAATCATTAGAATTCAGTATTTACAAGTCTCAAGTTTTAACATTCATTCCTAATAAACTATCATATTTGTACAGTAAGGTTAAGTGATTCATATGGAAGTGTAAGCCATAAATGTTATTTGTATAACAGTTTCTAGTGGACATGGTGAATCGAAAGCTGTAGAGAATAGTTCAACAAGCCTATAGCCATACTCCAGTTAACCAGTATTTTCAAGTAAGCTGAATGACATACTAGTGAAAGTTCTCAAATTCTTAGTGAGGTTGAAAAGACTATAATTAACCGGAATCAAGAGAGAGAAGCAAGGCCTGAATTCAGCTATTAAATTACTACAATCTCCACAAAACCTCTCTGTAATAAAACTTAAGCTGTTTTTCATTTGTTTGTTTGTTTGTTTAAATGCATTCAATGTTCAATGTTTAGAATTAATTGCAATCTATATCTTTATCATTTATTTGTGTTTATACGAATCATAACATAATTGAATTATTTTGAAGTAAACCTAAATATCATTGAATGTGTATTCAATGATAACTATCTTATTAAAACAAAATAGTAGTATTGGTAGTAGTAGTAGTAGTAATGGTAGCAGTAGTATTATTAATAGTAGTAGTTGTTGTAAAAGCAGTAGTTGTTGTAATAGTATTAGTAGTAGTACGTATGCCTAACCACCGACATGAAATGTTTATGGTGTAGGTGTAGGCTAGAAGAAAACAAGGGACTGCCAGACTAAAACATGGTACAAATCCATGAAGTCACTGACAAGTGAACTGAGTCATGTTAGTAGGCGTAGACTACCTGATTGGGATCGGCGAGTTGATAGCAATCCATGGTTAGAGATCTTGTATGAAATGGCTCAAAAACACTTGCGATTTTACAGCTGCATCCATTCTTTGTGTTCCCCCAATTTCTAATCTTATAAATTTTTCATGTCCTGTTCTTTCTTCTCTTTCCAAATTTATTTCACTGTATTATGCTCTTTCAAAAACATCTTCAAACCCTAGTGTTTCTGGTTACTGTTCAGACTCTTATTAACTCTGCCACTATGGGATTTCAATAGACAATTGTATCTTTGTGCAAATGTGGTATGGCAACTTGAATGCATGTACGCACATATGTACGTACGAGGTTCTACGTTGTTACTGACTGACCGACTGATTAGTAGTAGTAGTAGTATGAACAAATGAATAAATTTTTAATGAAAATCAGTTAAAACTTATAAAAAAAAACACTACTTTATTTATATAAGTAATACTCAATATGTTCTTATAAATAAAGAAGAAAAAAAAAGAAATGACTATAGATGTATCCATTGTATACATAATAGGAAACCTTTATCGATTTTTTTGCTTATACACATCATTTGTAATAGAGTCCCAATGTTTAAAAACAAAATTAGTATCCAGTTTTCTTTCTATCCATATATGATGAATGAGTTGTGTATGTGTATGTGTGTGTGTGTGCGCGCATGTCGTTGGGTATAAAAGATAAAAGAATCTTACAAATGGAAATTATTATTATTATTATTGTAATAAAATGTACCTAGTGAATAGAGTAATAAGAAATTAGGGTAATAGAAGTGTATTGACATAGTGAAGAAGTATGTATTTATATATGGTGGTCAAGTTTTTTTTGTATTTTTCTTATTTTTTTTGTTTTTTTTTGCCTAACGATACTAAAAATTAGGTAATAAACAAAAAAAAATCTAATTTAAAAAAATTGATGAATTCAGTTTTCCTTTTTTTTGTATTAACTTTGTTTTTATTCAATAATGAATTGAAGTTTTGTTATATTTTGTGTAGTTGAAACTGTTAAAAGTCATTCATTTTGAATACTTACTTACTGTCTTACTTGCCAACTCCTGTTACTCCTAGTGTGGGGTATAGGCCAACGACCAACATTCTCCAACTCACAGTGTTGTGCGTCTTCATTTCCAGTTCTATACAATTGTTGTTCATTCATCTAATGTCTGTCTTCATTTCTCGGTGTAATATGTTCTTTGGTCTTCCTCTTCACATTTAGCCTTGTGAGTTCCAAGTGAGGGCCTACCTTGTGACACAGTTGGGTAATTTCCTCAACATGTATCCTATTCACTTCCAACGCTTTTTTCTGATTTCTTTCTCCTCTGGAATTTGGTTTGTTATCGTCCACAGTGGATTGTTGTTGTTTGGCCAACGCATGCGAAGTGTTTTGGGTACACAATTATTAATAAACACTTGTATCTTGTGGATGATGGATTTCGTAGTTCTCCAAGATTCCGCCCCATACAATAGAACTGTCTTGATATTTGTATTGAAAATTCTGAATTTGTTGTTGGCTTGAAGACAGTTGTTTTGAGTTGCAGATGTTCTTCAATTGTAGATATGCTGCTCTCGCTTTGCTGATCCACACCTTCACGTGTGAATCAGATGCACCGTCTCTATCAATGATGCTGCCCAGATATGTAAGGTTTTTACATCTTTCAAAGCTCCTCCGTCAAGTGTGAGTTGACTAGTGGATTTTGTGCTGTGTAGGAGATTCTTGCTTTTCACTTTATAATTTTGAATAGATTGGAAAAAAATAGCTTGATTTCATGCTGTCAAAACATTGATTCTCATCAGAAAGAATACAGTCATTTCAGATTCATAGAAAAGTACTTGTAGGGGGCTGTTACTATTCTTCATAAGCCATATTCTTACCTTGTCACTTATTCGCTTCTTAACCCTGACTGTTTTTATCTGAGTGTAAACTACCTATCCTATTCGCTATGTGTCTGTAACCTATTTTTGTCTAAGTATAAATACTGAGTCACACATGATTAAATTGAGTTGACTCACTTTGATTTCCTGCTTCTCATTCCGAATCTCTGTCTGGATAAACGAGTGCTTGGAATAATTCCTCCAATGTCACCCGTATTTGGCTTCTTATAACCGCCGTCATACAAACGGGATTATCCTAGGACATATACGGAGTTCAATGGAAGATTTATATTCATAGCAT
This sequence comes from Schistosoma mattheei, assembly GCA_944470405.2. Classification (NCBI taxonomy): domain Eukaryota; kingdom Metazoa; phylum Platyhelminthes; class Trematoda; order Strigeidida; family Schistosomatidae; genus Schistosoma; species Schistosoma mattheei. The sequence continues at coordinate 41,438,502 of OX103944.1, forward strand.
ATTCACAGTTTATTCAAAAGGGAAACAGATCAGCCGGCTTACACTGAAAGTGATGAGCACGACGATAAACCTAACGTAGCAAACTACGTCAATGAAGAACCTTCTGCACTGCAAACTCTTGACGAACAAACTCAACATAACTTATTCTTTCGATAACCTCATCGATAATGTCATCATACCACTACTAAAGTGGTTAGACTGACGTGCGAACGCGATGCTGTTTTCGATTATACGATCTTGCTGGAGTCAGATACACGAAGGCCACTAAAAACTTACAGATAGCTTCGTATCATGTACTAAGATCAAATGTAGTATTACTGAATATTCTCATGCACCAAACAAATGAAGAAAGCTCAAGCCAGAGTAAAATCCTTGTTTAATCATTCACTGCATTAAATCGTTTTTCAGTTGACATCAGTATATGATGTAACTTACACTTCACTAGTTCAAATTCTTCACTAAATCCTCAAAATATTTCTATCTTAGACTAGGTATAAAGTATATCCTTCAACAAGAATTTGTTAGATCATCATATTTGTCTTTATGTATAAAGCTTTATTTGAAATATTAAAAGACACTATAGACTGAAGAAATCTCATATTATCCATAATTTTATAATAAAGAAGTCCTTATAAAATAAATATTCATGTGTGTGTTGAGTTTTTCGAGATGATTCTGTTAGCTTCAGCCACGTAGATTAAGCGTACTTTTTCACTTTTTAGTACATATTTTAGGAATTGATCCGAAAAAAGAACGCACACAGGAAACTTCCGTATTGGTTCATTATCTTTAAGATGTACTTTGTTCAGTGAGTTGTGAAGCGGATCAGTTCAAATACAGAAGGTTGAGATAATAAACATCATATTGACATTCATTACTTCCAGTTAACTAATTGTTAATTTACATGAGAAAACTAAACCCAATCAAAGTTAACGAAAAGTTATTCTTGGAATTACGAAAGTAATTGGAAATATCAATGCAATAGAGAGAACTTCAGGAGTCGGTCTTACAACGAATCACTAACATTTAACTATTATACATATTGTACTGTTTGTTTCGAATCTTCTTATTGATGTTTAGAATAGCAACTGATCAGTCACTTTGGAACTCGAACCTAGTACTATTCACTTCAAACATCATCACCTTATCCACTTAGCTACTAAGTTCTAACATTCACTAGCTTATGTAATGGAGTGAAGTTTAAATTAATTAAATTCATCAATAAGAAGATCCAAACAAACAAAAAACACCAACTCTGGGATATAGGTACATCCAACTGATGAATCTCAAATAGAACGAAATATTCATCTTAAATTCCATTGCTAACTATCATCTATTTTTCATGATTATTGTTAATATGGAAAGTACTTTTTACACCCCCCCTTCAATCACTATGCACCTTATATCTTGAACTGTATAATTTACAGAATAGCACATTACCAAAACGTGACATCAGTGCTTGAAGACACTAACCTCTAGTCTGAGCCATGTTGGTAGATGCAGACTACTTGGTTGGGGTCCGCGTGACTTTCGTAACCGATGGTTGGAGACTCTTGGTGACATGGCTCAGAATCGATCACAATGGCGTAGGTGTATACACTCCCTGTCTTCCCTTAAACTAAGAGATTAAAATCACTTCATATCTTTCTTTCCACTAACTAATTCTTTCTTCCTGTACTGTATCCTTGTATGCAATTTTTCTCTTATATATTACCACCTTTGACATAACCACTCCTATGAATCCGGTGTTCATCTTGTTGTGCTAATGCAGTATGTCAACCTGGACCGATGCATATATGTGCCTGGTCCTACGTTGTAGCTGACTGACTGACTGACTGATATTATCATTAAGTGAATTTCGCAAAATTCAAATCATCAATTAAAAAGAAATTATAATGAATATATTAAAAGTACTCAATTAAAACACGATAGTAATCATCAATCATTTGTTAGATATCATGTGTTTGTTTGATCGGTTTCAAATGAATTTGGCGCCTATTTTATTTAAAAGATAAAACAACAAGATTATTTAAAGTCCAGAAATACGTTTTTTTAAAACAACAACAACAAACGGTTAATAGTACAAGTGTTATTTTTATTCATCATTTCATTAGTCAGTCAGCTATAACGTAGGATTAGGCATATCATTTCATTGGAACATTAAAATCAATACTGATTGCCCTGACACGAATTTAGCTCCACTGGTCATGGCTTCTCACTAGTACTCCAAGAATTCTTTCACAAATCTAGTCACTAGTGAGCACATGTTAATTATCAGTATAGGGTTGTGAAGATTATTAAGTTTTTGATTGAGTCATGGCTTCTAACCAGAATTCTGAGAATCATAATAATCTCCATAATCCTATACGGATCATACTGATTGTTTAATAGCTGAATTGATTTATATCAAAAAGGGTTTTGTGGAAGTACTGGACGGTCATTTCATCCTACTGTAGGACTCCTCAATATATCCTGAGCTGATTAACCTAATATACATATTCTACCATATGTTTTTAAAGATAGAATACGGCTATCATTAGAATCTATGGCGTTCATTTCATTCTTTTTGATACTTAGCTGGATATACGTACAACCTAATTCATTTTTGTAAAAGAAATTCTATGACTTTCGAGAGTATACATTATTATGTCATAATACGTCTGAATGTTTTCTTCCCTTTAAATTACACATATGTACGTAGTTGTTCATTCGTTTATAAATGTCTCTATTAAGGTATGCATACACATGTAAGTAATTTAACGATTATTTACCGCCATTTATAAATTAATTTTAATTTTTATCAGAAATGGGGGTTTATGAAGATTGTAGTCATTTTACTAATTGAATTAATGAATCAATCTAAGTTAGACCACCACTGAAAACCTAGAAACATTGAACAGTCATTTCGTCCTAGCATAGGACTCTTCAGTAGTGCACATATATGATCCTATATGCGAGACTCGAACCGAAGACCTTCGGTCTCATGCATGAACATGATAGACAACTGTCTTTAACTTGTAGTATTATTACTTGAATACAGGATTGAATAGAGGATTTAAATGTACTATGTTGAACAAAATAAATTGGATACAATCATAATCTCTTACTTTGATTTTATCACTTTGTCAATAATGATCAAAGTATCTGTTCATCTAATTGTGCAACAATTAACTAATAATTCTTAACTAACAATCTTTGCAAATTATTATTAGTTTAATAGATCTTGGTGTACATTATTAAATTGTAGATATCATCTTTAGGCATAGAATGATAGGTGTACAGAATTTATTAACATTAGTGAAATTACTAGTACAAGGCTTGTGGAGATTATTAAGTTTTGAATGAGATCATGAACCGACTGATGTTAGACCACCACCTTTGGAAACCTGGAAGCACTGGACGGCCGTTTCGACCTATTGTGGGACTCCTCAGCAGTGCGCATTCATGGTCCCGCTCGCGGGATTCGAACCCAGGGCTTTCGGTCTCGCGCGCGGACGCTTAACCTACTGGACCACTGAGCCGGCATCCAATGGCGATAGTGTCTAACATCAACCAATCCACGGAGTTGCGCGACTATCTTCCGTTGTACTGAGGTAGATACCTGTCTCTACCCGACATAGATTAGCTCCGCTGGTTACGGTTTCTCACTAGAACTCCGAGAATTCCCTCACGAAGCTAGCCACTAGTGAGCAAATGTTAATTACTAGTATAAGGGTTGTGGAGATCATTACGTTTTTGATTGAGATCATGAAATTCATACTTTAACCAAATTCTAAAACATACTTATATAGTAGCACAAAATGACTTGTGTTTTAAGATCACAATCAATCATATTCACAAATGACTTTCAACTATGCAGATTTTAAATGCATCAGTTGGTCATATATATATATATAAGGTGGTTAGATGCAGGAAGTCGTGCATCTGGGTCTTGTCTTGGTAGGTACTAATTAACATATGCTCACTAGTGACGGTCTTCATAAGGTATTTTCTGGAGTTCTAATGGGAAGCAGTGATCAATGGAGTTAAACTGGGTCTCTTGTAAGATAGTAACTCACTGAAGACGATGGTGTATGGTGGCGCAATTTCATGGGTTGGTTGAAGTTAAACATTACCAACGTTGGATGCCGGCCGGCTCAGTGGTCTAGTGGTTAAGCGCTTGCGCGCGAGACTGACAGGTCCTGGGTTCGGATCCGCGGGGGGCGGGACTGTGGATGCGCAGTACTGAGAAGTCCCGTACTAGGACGAAACGGCCGACCATGGTGGTCTAGTTTCAGTTGTCTCATGATTTCAACTATTGAAATTACTAAAAACTCCACAAAACCCTTTCTGAGAATGGAAATTGTTTATTCAGTGATAAAGACTAAACTTCTAACCAATCTATTTATCACATGTGTATGTTAAGCTAATTACCCTAATATACATATTCCACTATAAGTTCTTAACGATAGAATACAGCTATCATTGAAATTCATGACATTCATTTCATTCACTTTGATATTTAGCTAGATGTACATAGAATCCTTAACTTCAAACACTTAAGATATAATCCATTAAACTATTGAATCCATATAGCTAACCGTAATCTTTACTTAAATACTACAATGAATCTTAGTATTCATTTTAATGGTTTTTCATAAACATCTAACCATAAATAAATAAACAAAATTTACATTTGATTAATAGAATAGAATTAACTCATATTCAATATTTCATTTCCCTTCCTTCATTTGTTTTAATGTAACGTTATATTACGTGATTCATTGAATGAATTGTTTATTACTTAGTATACAATACAAAGAAAATGGTATTATTTATATTACAGAAATCTTGTAAAAACCAAAAAAAAGGATAGGCTTCATTTCTTTTAATGATCTAATGTTTTCCAATATGATGTTATATTGTGAGTAGACAATACAATACTGTCATTAAATGATTCCTCTATATGTCTTTGTTTATAGATTATGATAATGTAAACTGTTTTATTATTATTATTATTATATGATGAATACGATTTAAACATTAAGGAATCAAAACAATTGTTGTTTTCATAAACCAAGATGGATAATGGCTAATAGAAGAATATAGGATGTGCGTTTCGTCCTCTTTAGGATTCATCAGTTAATTGTACCTATATCTCAGAGTTTATGTTTACTCTAAGACTCAAACCAAGTACCGTTCACTTCAAACAATATCGTGTTATACACTTAGTTATTGAGTCATTTTGAGATAGTGGAGAAGATTTGTAGCTCAGGTGAATGATTTTCATGGAGTTTTGTTCTATGAGCTAGAGAACAAAACTCCATCAACAACTGACTCATTTTCTTTCTGTTTAGTGTTATTAATGGTAATTAATCCTTTTGATATTGATTAGAAACAAAAGAATGACTAGTTTTATAAACAGTTTTTTTCTTTCAAGTTTATTTCATTCTTATTGTATGATTAAACTTTACTTGAACAATAGAAATCATTGCTTAATTACAAAGTTAACATGTTTACACTGTGTGTTATACCGTTTCATCCTTAGGTTTTGATTCAATATGGCTCTATATCAAGAAGATTCTAAATCATTAAGGTTTATTGAATGTAAGCTAGTTGAATCCTCAGTTTCTACTAATAAAGTTTCCAACGTAATTACTTATAGATAGTAACACATTTATATAAAACTTTCGTTATGTAAGTTCCTCTGAGCAACAGGCTTAACTCTGTGTTTGCCACCGGAAAAAAAGATCAGGAATGTTCATGTATTATAATATAAAATGAAATATGTTAGCTTATTATTATTTATTTATTTTAACATATAGATATTGGTACAAGGAGGCATTAAATACATATGCGCCACACAAATCTCATTCGATATGTTTGAAGGCTGTGATACTGCCTGGGTGCCCAAACCGAACCAGGTGGTTTTCGTAGGGAGCCACACCCATAACCTTTGACCTAAACGTCTGATCCACAAGGCAGTGGAGCAACGCAAGAAGATGCAGTTCCATGGTAGTTGGTGACCAACGATTGGTTCATACGCCATTTGTTCCTTCAGGATACTGGAGCCCATGCGCACCATTGGTTTGGGATCATGGTTTTCCAACTCCTCTAGATGAACCATTTGTGTCCACAAACCCGGTCATGGCGCCGGACATTCGCTTTTCATCCTCTCACTTTCGTAAACAACACCCGTGTTGCGAGGAGGTAGTGAGTAAGACTTCCCTGTCAGAGGCAATATACGCGTGGCCATGTGAGAGCATTTGGAGAGGGAGAGCGGACTCCCTTCACTCTCGGCCGTACCAGGGCATTTGGGAGCATGTTAGCTTAAGTAGATTCACATAAATAATTGAGTTGATTAGCTTGATACATTGATGGTCAACTCACAGAATTAAGGCTAAATATAAAAACTGTACAGTCAACAACTTAATCCTTTTCTTTTTATATGTATATAACAAGTTTTTCTGTAACATTTAATCGGGTATGTATGAATTGCGGTCTAAGCAGATGACCTTGACTTACTAATAATATGAAAATTAAGGGAAATAACTAACTTTCATTGATAATAATTGGGTTCTATCTCAGACTAGATTTTTCTATTTCAATCATCAATTATTATACAGTTTTGTCATATCCGAACAAAGTCAGTCAGTCAGTCAATCAGCTACAACGTAGGACCAGGCACATATATGCATCGGTCCAGGTTGACATACTGCATTAGCACAGCAAGATGAACACCGGATTCATAGGAGTGGTTATGTCAAAGGTGGTAATATATAAGAGAAAAATTGCATACAAGGATACAGTACAGGAAGAAAGAATTAGTTAGTGGAAAGAAAGATATGAAGTGATTTTAATCTCTTAGTTTAAGGGAAGACAGGGAGTGTATACACCGACGCCATTGTGATCGATTCTGAGCCATGTCACCAAGAGTCTCCAACCATCGGTTACGAAAGTCACGCGGACCCCAACCAAGTAGTCTGCATCTACCAACATGGCTCAGACTAGAGGTTAGTGTCTTCAAGCACTGATGTCACGTTTTGGTTTGGTCGACCCTAATTCTCTTCCACCATCCGAACAAAGAGTAAATGAATGATAACTGCTAGAAATTGTTTGTGGACTATCATTACAAACATTCTAACTAGACAATTATGTAACTGCATTATATGTGTATATCCATATTCCCTCTATCATAAGGTTTCACTTGATCTATCTATTCTTAATTTATACACAATTTATTAGTTACTGCATCTCATATTCACAGTCACTTGTTGGCTTGATCATGGATAGTTATTATCTCTTATTTTATGGTGTAATGTGTTCTAATTTGCTTGTTTATAAACAACGTATGTCTGAATTATACAATTCATAAAGTGGAGGCTGAGATTGAGTTCTGGACTTAACAGCCAAGGTTAAACGAGAAAAATCAATAAGGATTCAGAGTTGATTCATAGCTACTAGTGCTGTTTATTATGTCATTGGTTTAGTACAAGAACAAGGTCATATAAGCCGGTATTCTGATTGGTAGTTTTTTCACATGGTAATTGATAGGAGCTAAAGATATAACCCACTAAATCATTAGCAACTGGTAATTAAATTAATAAAAGTATGACAATGTTTCTTTAAATAACTCGTTCGTAAAAGCCGCATAATTTCTTCAATTTTGGGAATGAAAACTGCAAAACACTTGAAATTATCATTTTATAACTTCACTGTAAATACGAACTGATGTAAGTATTCACTTAGTCTGAACAACGCTAAAGTAACTTAGAGAGTGTACACCTAGTAACTGAGACAAAATGAGGGTTATAAAGCAGTGTGAGGAATTAGGATTATGATTTACAGTTGATAGTTTGGGCTAGGAATTAGATTTAGGGTTTTCATTACGAAATAACATCAGCTATAATGCCAAGATTATCCAAATGGATGAATGAATTTCGCGCCGAATTCCAAGACCTGTCATCTTATACGGGATTGGTTCGTTCATACATTATAGTCTCGTCTTATAAAGAAATTCATATGGATCAAGAGAACTTTCAAATAATTTATCAACGATCTAATAAGTTCAACCATATCGATTGTGAAACGAATATCATCAGTGACAATGGCTAATAGTCACACAGCATTGAGAATGAATTGATATTAGAATTGTAAACTTTTAGATGGTAACTCAATGATTGAAATGTCTAGTGTTTGCCGTGATACTTGAAGATAACTGGTCAGAATTCTGATTTGTCTTTGGATCTTCATTGTTAATGAGTCTAATGCTAATATATGACAGTGATCCTTAGTTTTTAATGATTGTCTAACTAAGGTCAATTCATGATGTTAAACCATAAAATTATACTGTCTAGTAAGTTAAGTCAAGTATTTTAAAAGGATAAAACTTTTGAAATGATGAGAAAAATATTTTTCTACTCAGTTAGTTATGTAACTCATTAGTATAATATTTATTTACGGAAGGGGTTTGTGGAGATTTTAGAAATTCCACAGATTGGCTGACTTCAAGAGATACTCCTGGAGTTCTAGTGAGAAGCCGTTACCAGTGGAGTTCAACCAGGTCTGTTGTGAGATATCAGCTCACTGAAGACAATGGTATACGGTGGCACAACTTCGTGGATTGGTTGAAGTTGGATATTAACAACGTTGGATGCCGGCTCAGTGGTTCAGTTGGTTAAGGGCTTGGCGCGACACTGATAGGTCCTGGGTTCGGGTCTTGCGGGATGTGGGATCGTGGATGCGCACTGCTGAGGAGTCGCATACTAAGACGGAACGGCCATCCAGTGCTTCCAGGTTTCCCATGATGGTCTACCTTCAGTTGACTCATGATTTCAATCTGTAATATTTATTTGCCTAAACATACACATGAATGTATACAGTAAATCAGTCGATACTAGAATCTCTTGACGGTAAATAAATAACATTCAGTGAATATGAAAAAATGGATATTAGAGTGATATTGTAATTAATCTGTTAGAATTTATAGTGGATATTGAATCTTGCAAATTTAATCGTACGGTTAACCATAGAAATTTTCAATATAGGATTGTGGAGATTATTAAGTTCTCGATTAAGATCATGAAAATCTGGAAGCATTGGGCGGCCATTTCCTTTCATTACAGGACTCCCCAGCAGTTCACATGCACGATCCTGCTTGCAAGAATAAAAGTTAAATAAATCTATGATAAACATCAAAGTCGATTTACTTAAATCTAAGGCAGATATGAAACTTCTAATTCAATAACTACCTTTTGTATGATATCCTAATGTTGTCTCATAATATGATATAATATAATTAGCGATGATATTGTTGCTGATAGTATCCGTCTAGCGGGCACTGAGTATTTTTCATCGACAGTTGATCATAAATACTTGTACTTTTCTGATGATGACTGTAGTAATTCTCTAATTCAATGAGTTTGACTACTTATAAGTAGTATACATTCTTATTAACAAATAATAAGTATTTGAATGGCAACCAAGCACATAACACTAAGAAATTGAAATCGACGGATTCTGAATGTAGGTTCAATTTCATTGAATTATAACTATATAGATGCATTCATCTGAAAAATATCGTCTTTGACCTTTGTTTAAAATAATAATATCTAGTATTTTCTCAATAATATACAAATAAAATTCTGAACGGCGCCCTGCTTGAGCATCTGAGCTACCTGTTCCTGCCATCTAGATATTTCAACAGGTTATCTATTTTTGTTTATTTTAATATATCATTATGTCTTTTAATCTCACAACCTATTCTGCTGCGTTTCTGAAAAGTGTACAACCTTTCGTTGTCAAAGTTACAAAAAACTCAATAAGAGACAATGTGGTTGCTGGCAATATACAACGAAAAGAATGTACATTATTCAGATGTTCGTTTACTGGACTGCTAATATCTAACTGGCGATCACTCAATATTTATCGCCAGGACCGACCAAGAAAAAAGAAACGGAAACTTGTTGAAATACTATACGCTGAGAATTCTATATTGTACCCAAAATATGATATTGAATAAAGCTAATAATAATAATAATAATAATAATAATAATAATAATAATAATAATAATAATAATAATAATAATAATAATAATAATAATAATAATAATAATAATAAAGTAGAATGTGTAAACCAAAGACGATTTTATAAGCAAAGATGGATAGTGGCTAGCAGTGGAATCCAGGACGTGCGTTTCCTCCTATTTGGGACTCGTCAGCTGGATCCACCTACTGATTGTACCTTCAGGCAATATCGAGACAGTTCGCACGGGATGATGAGCGTTTTCTAGTGAGCATTTTTTTTAGCGGGTTAGTTTTCTACGGGATAGGGTCGCTAACCCCATGCCCAACCCTCCGCGTTTATCCGGGCTTAAGATCGGCAGAAGCCCCCAGAGGGACTCCAGGCAGGATACACATATGCCAATCGCAGTCCTAATTAACCATGGGAAGATATAATTAAACAACACCAAGTGAATACAAAGATGATTGTTCTTTGAATACATTTTTTAATCATTGAATTCTGATTGTAAATAATTTTTATTGTTTAATTTTAAAGGTATCGTTCAAGTGAATCTACATACAAATTGAAAACAATCAATCTTATCATTCAAATTTTTCATACAATTTTATATCAATTTATTGGAAGTTTAAGTTTAGCCTCTTTATTAAGTTATATTACATGGCCATTACTTCAATTATTATGTTTATACAGAATTATTAATTATATAATAAAACATAAAAAAGTATCCATTTTAAAATCTACATCGAAATGGGAACAGAAATTACAAAATTTCGAATGGCAAATTCATCATTTAGATTGTAATGTGTTTACATTAATTAGTAAGTTCTTCTTTTTAAAGAAAGGTTGTTATTTATTATTGTTTATATGAACACATAAATATTGGTACAGAAGGACACTGAATATATAGGCGCCACACAAATCTCATTTGATTTGTTTGTGGGCTGTGTTACTGCTCGAGTGCTCAAACCGAAGCGGGTTGTTTCTTAGGGGGGCCACATTCGGAGCCTTCGACCTGAAGACATAATCCATAAAGCAGTGGAGCAACGTAAGGAGGTGCAGCCTCATGGTGGCTGGTGTTCGATAATTGGTTCATACGCCAGTTGTTCCCTGAGGATCCTGGAGCCCATGTGCACCATTGGTTTGGAATCATGGTTTCCTAACTCCTCTAAGTGGACCATTTGTGTCCACCATCATGGTTAAAGTGCTGGACGTTCGCTTCTCGTCCTCTCAATTTAATAGACAACACCCGTGTTGCGAGAAGGCAGCGAGTAGGACTTCCCTGACAGTGGTTGCATACACGTGGCCATAAGAGAGCATTTTGAGATGGAGAGCTGACTCTCCCCACCCTTAGTCGTACCAGGGCATTTGGTTGCCTAAAGAGCCGGATATTCGCCTTCCATCCTCTCGATTTCGTAAACAACACCACCGCCACAAGTAGAGGAATTTATTCACTTTAATTATTAACTTTTTAAAGAAAATAAATGTAAACTGATTTGGTTACCTTCTAATGATTTTAAACACTGAAATTTAATTCGATAGAGATATATTCAGGTGAATAGCCTAATAGGAGATGCCAGCATTCTCTTTAAAAGTCAAAATTTACAAATTGATATAGTTTATAACACTAATATTCTATCGTCACAACATGTATATACGGTATGCTCATGAGTAGGAAGTCCAGACATAAGATCATTTACTCATTATCACAGTTATCATTTAGAGTAGTTATTTCGTTATCAAGTTTCGAGTGTATACTTAAATGGAAGTTAACTAACTGTACGATCATATATCTTTCAAGATATCTACTTAAAAATGAAAGTTACCTTGTTTAAATGGATAAGTATTTAGCGAATAGATATAAAAATTCATCTATTTGACTACTAGCTAGTTAACAACAAATTACCATAATGAAAAATTGTATTCAGTAAAAGAATGATAATGTTCTATTTTCATTTGAAAGTATCGAATTAGACACTAAACTGTCAAAAGAAAGATCAAACTTGGTTAACATGTTACGAATTAATTAAGATGACACGTCATAGGTATGTGGTACATAAGAATCCAAAGTCGAGAACTAACCACAACGAAGTTTTGAATAAGTAACTAGAAAAGTTTTAGAAATATGAAAAAATCGAACCTTTGAATAAAAAGATCAAATTGTTGTTCGTCATTGATAGGAAGATTAAGGTTAATATTGAGATCTGCTCCTCGGATTATGAAAACGTGCGAACTATGTTCAAAAATTCCATGTTATAAGCAGTGGAATCCAGGTTGTGCGTTTCATCCCATTTATAACTCGTCTGCTGGATGTAGCTGCATCCCAGAGTTAATGTTCACTCAAGGACTCCAACTAAGTAACCTTTACTTGAAATGCCATCGCGTAATCCACTTAACCATTGAGCATAGATAGTGGATAACATTGTGGATAACTCGATGGCGTTTCAAGTAAAGGTTACTTAATCTGAGTCCTTGAGTGAATATTAACTCTGGGATGCAGCTACATCCAGCTGACGAATTATAAATGGGATAAAAAGTGCGTCTTGGGTTCCACTGTTAGCCGCCATCCATCTCGGCTTATAACGCTTGTGACTTCAGGCAACATCGAATTGATCCTCACAGGATGCAGATATGTCAGTAAGACAGTAACCAACTGCAGTCTCAAACACTAATAGGAATATTCACCTAGGTAAGACAAAAATGAAAATCATTATGTGTTGATGTGTTTATGATATTCCAAAATAATTTATAATATGTTAGCCTGAATTTCTGAATCTAATTATCACATTTCTTAATTTACCGTTTATCTCCATATACCTTTTTTCAACATCCAGAATCCTAATGATAATATATTATCATATAAATCAATCTTATATTCAAAAACGTAATCATCGCTCGTCAGCAAGGTGTTTCCGACAGTAATGATGCTCATTGTAACATTCAGACTCCTATTATTAGTTGTTACTATCAAAAACGTTGCCAGTGAGAAACTTATCTCACGTAGAACCCCAATAGTGACTAATTGTCAATAAGGGATTACTGAAACTACATAACAAAAAAAGCGTCGTGCCTGAACTATAAGTCACTTAAACTGATCCTCACAATGAAACTTGATGGAAAAAATTCAATCAACATTAAGAATGAGACAAAATGATATTGTCTCTTGTATGCGGATCATTTAGTTCAAGTTTCATCTTTAATTTTTTTCAATAATTAAGATCATGAGTCAGTTGAAGCTAGACCACCATGGAAAACCTGGAAGCACCGGACGGCCAACTCGACCTATTGTGGGACTCCTCAGCAGTGTACATCCACAACCTCACCCCCTGCGAAATTCAAACCCGTGACCTACTGGTTTCGCGCGCGAGCACTTAACCACTAGACGACTGAGCTGGCTGGCATCCATTGGTGTTAATGTCTAAACTCAACTAATCCACGAAATTGAGCGAAATATCCACCATTATCTTCAGTGAGTTTCTATCTCACAACAGACCTGGTTGAACTCCACTGATCACTACATCTCATTAGAACTCCAGAATATACCTCGTGAAGCCAGTCACTAGTGAGCATATGTTGATTAATATCAGATGGGTTTTGTGGATATTATAGTCCCATAATAGGACCAAACGGCCGTCCAGTGCTTCCAGGTTTTCCATTGTGGTCTAGCTTCAACTGACTAATGATCTTAATCATTGAAATTACTATAATATCCACAAAACCCATCTGATTTTAATTTTTTTCTTTATAAATCAAACTTGCAGTACATTTTTCGTACTCTGTTAAGTATCTATAGACTGGAAGTATCATAATCAGAATTCTAGTCATATTATTAATAGTTTGGGAATCCAGTGATAAACTGTAACTATACAAAGATAATCCAGTGATACTTGAAGGTACAAATATATGAAAATGAGCTATTTGTTGAACCGAAAGCTCTTGAGAATATCTGAACATAAAAATAAATGTTTGAGGAGAACGAAGAAATGGAATCCGATAAGTATTACCAAACAATGTATAATTGTAAAGTGAACTACTCACAATGTTGAGAGGTTAGAAAAGTCAGTCAGAAACGATGAATTTCCCAAACCTTAATAGTTCTGATGGAAATCATTGTGAGCTTGCGATTGAAATATGGTCCGATGTATGTTGAAGTTCTGAAAAATTTTATAAATTGACCATAAAACTTGGAAGTCTTCAGTTTTAAAGGTTGTTGAGACTCTAGAGTTATAAACTAAGCCTTGATATTCGTTAACTCAGCCCTATGCTTTCCATAATTCATATAACTATGATAGCGATCATATGGCATTAAAACAGTTATATTACTAACGATCTATAACACCTCAGTCTTTCAGTTAATGCCTTGAAAATAATCATACTACTTAATAATAAATAGTAGTTAAAAGAATGTTATGCATTTATTAGCTGATAAGGTTTTATTCATGCTCTATTTATTGTGATATTGTCAGTATCTCTTGTCATCTGTGACTCCATCAATCATTTGATTTACTCAGAAAGAATAAGCTACATGATTAGGGTGTAGAATATTACAGTTTCATCAAATTTATATAGTATATTTTCATCTTCCCTGAATACATCAATCTGAAATTGAAAACTTGAAATAAGAAGATGAAAATGGATGAAGTCGAATGTTTTAGTGATGAAAATAGTGAACTACTAAGCACATAGAATATAGTTTGAAAACAACGAATGAGTATGAACAATAAAATGTATAAAATAATAATATTGCTATTGATAACCATACCTGTAAACTTAGGTCTTCAAATGTTAACTGCATAGTAGTAGATAGATGTCCCAGTCAGATCAGTCCATAAAACTGTGTAGCTTTACTGACGGACCTACTAACTGAACCTTATGCTATGTTTATTTGTTGATTGCAGCAAACATGAATAATGTTTCTCAGTTATTAGCAGTTGAGTATTGATTATGTCTTCAACCTTCAATTCACACCGATAAATGATATTAAGTAAATATCTATGCAAGGTAATCATTCTCTTACAGACACACAAAGAGTTTGCCTACTCTATCAATTGCACTAGAAGCCGTTTTTCCAATATCTCATTTATTATTACCTTTTTAAAAGTAATAAAATTTCATGAAGACAAGTGAATGAATGTAACTGATTGATAATTTCATTTCTCATCGTTTGACTACTATTTGCATCTTTCTTGTTGTAAAACTTACTAAAATACTTTCTCACGCCTGTTACTCGCAGTTGAATATAGGCTGACGACCAGCATTCTCCAACCCACTATGTCCTGGGCCTTCTTTTCTAGTTCCATCCAATTCTTGTTCATTTTTCTCATGTCTATCTCCAGTTCTCGGCGTAATGTGTTCTTTGGTCTTCCTCTTCTCGTTTGGCCTTGAGGATTCCATGTGAGGGATTGACTTGTGACGCGATTGGATGCTTTCCTCAATGTGTGCCTTATCCACTTCCAGCGCTTCTTCCTGATTTCTTCCACCGCTGGAATATGGTTTGTTCTCTCCTACAGTTAGGTTTTTCTGATAGTGTCTGGCCAACGTATCCGAAATATTTTGCGTAGACAATTGTTAATAAACACTTGAATCTTCTGGATGACGGCTTCTTCCAAGTCCCAGTGGAGGGATAAATCAGGAAGAAGCGCTGGAAGTGGATAGGACATACATTGAGAAAAGCACTCAACTGCATCACAAGACAAGCCAGCACTTGGAATCCTCAAGGCCTAAACACATTTATCTTTACTAATTATGCCCTTTTTAAACAATGTATTACATCAGTATCCTTAGCAAACAGATCTACATACTTTAATTCAATTAATACATCTCAAAGTTTATACATACACTCACTAAATAATTTGACTACATATTTATTCGAAATTTTCTATTCACTTTCCAAACTCAATGAGTCAGTCAGTCAGCCAGCAACAACGTAGAACTTCGTACGTACGTACATCAGTTCGAGTTGCCATACCACATTAACACAAAGATGTAGTTGTCGATTCAAATCCCATAGTTGTAGAAGTAGTAAGAGTATAAGCAGTAGTTGGAAACAATGGAGTTTGATGTTATTCAAGGAGTATAACCCAATGAAATACATTTGGAAAGAGAAGAAAGAACAGGACATGAATAATTCAAAAGATTAAAATTTAGGAGAACACAAAGAGTGAATACACCTACACCACTGCAAATGATTTTGAGCCATGTCATTCAAGATCTCTAACCATCGGTTACTATCAGCTCGTGGATCCCAATCAGGTAGTCTGTAGCTACCAACATGACTCAGTCCACTTGTCAGTGACTTCATGGATTGGTGCCACGTTTTAGTCTGGCCACACCTAGCTTCCTTCCAACCTACTCCCACACCATAAAACATCGCACGTCGGGGCAGTCGGTAGTCAGGTATACGTAACACACGTCCCAGCAATCCCAACTGATAAAGACTAACTACCTAATCAATTGATTCGCCATCCTTACCTATTACCTGTTTCCTAACAACTGCACCACTTATCCGATAATCCCAGCATATACGGGCAATGCTTCGAAGACATTTATCATCGAATACTAGTAACTCACGACATATGACATAATACATTCAACATTAAACTTAAAGCATTTCATTGATGAACGTGTCCAATTTTTTATTCAGTTAAAAATGTACGGAAAAAAAGTAAAGAAAAGAAAAGAAAAACTATTTAGATAATAATTTTAAAGAGAGAAAAATCTGATTTGTTTACATTAATTTTCTTTTTTTTTTCTTAGTTTTTTCGAATTTTTACAATGAACAAAACTGGTCTAGAGATAAGAGTAGAAAAAAGAAGGAAATAAAAAAGAGTCATTTAAGTAGTATATTTCTCAGTAATAAATAATGAATTATGACGTCATATATTTATTGTCTACAAAATGCCAACTCTTCTTCTGTATATAATAATTTGTATTATTAAGATAGATTTTATGTCTTAGAAATAAAAATGCATACATTTTAATGATTAAGATCATGAGTAGTCAGTTGATGTTAGATCACCATGGAAGGATTGGACGGTCAACTCTTCTTATTGTAGGACTCTTCAGCAGTGTAAATCCACGATTCCACTTTGCGAGATTCTAACCTGTCAGTATAGTGGGCGGGAGCTTAATTTCTAGACCACTCAGCCGATCGGCATCCAATGGTGTTAATAACTAACTTCAACTAATCCACGAAATTGAGTGACACATCCACTATTGTCTTCAGTCAGTTACTATCTCACAACAGATCAGGTTGAAATACACTGATCACTGCTTCTCATTAGAACTCCAGTATATACATCTTGAAGCCAGTCACTAGTGAATATATGCTGATGAATATCAGAAGGGGTTTTTGTAGATATTATAATAATTTTAATGGTTGAGATCACATGAGTCAATTGAAGCCAGACCATCATGGAAAACCTGGGAGATCTAGATTATTTAGAGGGAATATTGATCAATTGTTTCATTATAGATTATCATTCTATAATAATCCACCCTAATGGGTACGATATGATAGATTGAACATTCAAATCTTTAGATCTCATAGTGAGGATAGTTTAGAGATTATAGTCAGTTTTTTTGTATAATAACATGATCAATTTAGATGTTATGGAGATTGTTAAGTTTTTGATTGAGATCATGAACCAATTGATATTAGACTACCACTGAAAACCCGGAAGCATTGGACGGCCGTTTCGTCCAATTGTGTGACTCCTCAATAGGAAGAAACGGCCGTCCAGTGCTTCCGGGTTTTCAATGGTGGTCTAACATCAATCGGTTCATGATCTCAATAACAACATGATGTTTACACAATTTACTTTGGAATTTTTTGTTTTACATATTTTCGAAGTGATTTAGACTAAACAGAGGAAACTTTGACTTTTAACTTATTCTTCGATTGTTCATCATTTGTACTTGGTTCGTGACCAATATTAATCATTTCTCATTTTAGTATGACCCATTTTTTTAAATATGACTTTTAAAGTAATTAAATATGTAGTGTTACATTTATTTTAAAATGTAATGATTATTTAATAATCTTAGATGGAGAGTGCTGGTAGGCGGCCTATACTCCTCCAAGAGGAGTAACAGGTATAATTAAGTTGGTAAGTAATCTCGGATCTATATTGATGAGGAATCCTATGTAGTAGACCAAGATCTTACTCCGTTTGGATTATAGGATGATTATTATTGAAATATACATATCTTCAATCCTTGCATAGAATTATCAACTTAAATCGCGTTAGTGAATGATGGAATGAAATAAGTCAAATACGAGAATGACTTTCGAATCTATGTATTTAATACAATTGTTGATCTGAAAACAGACAAGCAGAATCACAACGATGCGAGCGACGAGGAAAGAGAGAAGCGAAACTAAGTGACGCTCAGTGGAGAAGGAGAGTGAGCCAACTCCATTTAATCAAGCGTCGATTGGTATTTCTAGCCAAACAAAAATAAATTACAGATATGTGATAAGTTAGGAAATGCACATACACACACATACGCTTACGTAAAAACAGTCAAGGGTGATAGACAAATAATTAACAAGGTCAAAATGTGACTCTACAAGAATGAATGGATTGACCTGTCTGGGAGCTATAATAAGCTATGTGGGCATAACATAGCAACCGACACTACATCTATACACAGTAGTCTAGTGCTCCTAAAATTTGAATGATATCCCAAATGAGGTTGATTTTGAACAAATTCCATCTGTGAATTAAATGACTTTCCAAAAACGCTCTAAACCAAAATTATGTATATTAATGTAAAGATCTGATATTTAAATCGTTTAATAGTATAACATCACAAGATTGTATAATTAATCAAATCTGTATACCAATGTATATCACGTTACTAGGACTTGACTTATCTAAATTTAGTAATTTCCAAATGAAATATCTAATTATTCATCTAATCATTATACTGTATTGAATAACAAAAACATATTTAAACAAAGATGGATAGTGGCTAGCATTGGAATCTAGGACGCGTGTTTCGTCCTATTTGGGACTTGTCAGATGGATGTACTTGCATGTCAAAGTAGATGTTCACTCCGGGACTCGAACCCAGTACCATTCGTTTTAAAGGCTGGGTTTGCTCAGGCACTGGAGTGAACATCAAATCTGAGATGCAGGTATCGCCAGCTGACGTGTCTCGAATAGGACGAAACGCGCTTTCTGGATCCCACTGCTAACCACTACCGACCTTTGCTTATAATGCTTGTGAGTTTAGGCAATATCGGGGCAATCCACACTGGATGTATATATGCCAATAAGAGACTGATCAATAGTAGTCCTAAATAACTATCGGAAGGTTCAAGTAAACAATACTAAGTGAATTTGAAAACATAATTAGATTGATTATATGAGGGTAATATTTCAGAGAGTTTTTATTGAAACTATTTAAATCTTGACCCAATGTTGATGAAACTGGATAACTACACAGTCTATATAATGCACCATATATGTAAACTGATGTTCAGAAAAAGATATTCAGTGTTGATACCTTGATCATACTGTAGTGAACAGAACACGAGTGGGGACAAATCCATGTACTTAACATAAAATTACAGGACTTGTTAATAAAATCAAACAATCATAAGGTAAATGCTCAATTTGCAAAATGTCCACCAACTGTCTCATAATGACTCAGACTTCATTGTTCTTGCACTTGCATACCAATTGCATTCTGTTTTCATTCTTTACTGTTTGATCCTCTTTTCTCTCTGCTGTCAGACCTTCAGTTCACGACTAACATCATATACTATTTATGTCAATATAAGTAGCACGCACCACAATACAATTCTATTACTGGCTATTTATGTAAATAGGATAATAATTGTATTGTTATATTTGAAAATGCTCATTTGTACAAATAATAACTTTGTTACTTCAGAGAAGTCTTGAAGGTAGACTTATTAGTTATCAAGTCACTATACTACACAAATATATTTCTACCGATGCCCAACTCTATCCACTGAAGAAACATTTAGTGGCAGGAAATGGTCGAGCGAAGCTTCATTACTAACTACTGTCAAGACAGTATCATGTGAAGAAGACAATCAAATAAGAGGATAAGTCAGATTGGAATGATGATTATATCAAACTCCAGACTAACTCCACCATAGATTAAGCAGGTTATTGGGAGATATGGATTTCAGCTAGCTGTAGAACTCAAAAAAGTTGATTTTGTCCTATTTCTTACTAGTTATCTTGATCCACTTTCATCCCACTATTAGTGTTGATTCTGAAAATCAAGCACATTAATCCAATATCTAACTGTTTTTCTAGTCAAACCGGTGTCAACAGTTATCGATATGCATCTTTACAAGTAAATGTATGTCGGGACAGTTGATAGTTAAATGGTATTCTTGAAGTCAAAGACGAATAGGGTTGTTAATTGTTCGGCACAAGATCTTTCAAAGTTAAAACAATTATTCTCATAGATGATTTTCAGTTTTTCCCTCTTTTGTTTTCCCATCTTCATGCTTGCGTCATATTTATTGAATTTTGTTATTAACAATTGATGGTACTACTGAATGCTTTTAATCCACTTGACCTTAGACATTTAGCGATATGTTATTTTAACCGGACGTAGGCTCTCATTTCCATTCTACCAATGTAACTACATTGGCAAATACATTTAAAATTATATACGGAGTTGGTAGTAACATGTACGGTATACCTATTGACCATTGCTTATGTTAGAGAACATGTTGGTTTGGACCGGACAATCAGTTTAGCTGTAGGATAAGTTCTTGTCAATGCAGTTTAGAGTCTCATATTGATTGACCCTGTGACATCATTGGCTTTGCATTTAAGTTAAATAAAAATACGTTTTTTATTTACTATAGTTTTATCGAGTTTTGTATATTTCTCAATAAATTTCAGTGGATATCCGTTGTTCGTATTTAACATTCATTGATTCTTCTTCTATTGTATCTGCAGTACATATTCTTTCTGTTCTGTGAAGAAGCAGTGTTTTGTAACTGATTGAAAAAAAGCTATTGAAATCGAGATAAATCCCGCTCCATGTGTCTTTCCTATAAACCGAATGTTGAATTCTGTCATCCTTCCTTTGTTTTACTGCGATACTCAGAAAATGGAACTTCTTTTCATTTTCATTTTATATATTAAAGTGGATATTTGGATTGGCTTCGTTGAAACGTTCTAGCAGATTTGTTGTATTATAAGCAAAGATAGATAGTGGATAGCAGTGGAATCCAGAACACGCGTTTCGTCCTATTCGGGACTCGTCAGTTGGATATACCTACATCTCAGAGTTGATGTTCACTCTGGGACTCAGCACACACCACAATATTATATAAATACCTATTTCATAACCAAAATATTTCAAAATTATTTTTCTCTTATTTTCTTTCTTTTTTTTA
Organism: Schistosoma mattheei; assembly: GCA_944470405.2. Taxonomy (NCBI): domain Eukaryota; kingdom Metazoa; phylum Platyhelminthes; class Trematoda; order Strigeidida; family Schistosomatidae; genus Schistosoma; species Schistosoma mattheei. The sequence continues at coordinate 41,459,900 of OX103944.1, forward strand.
AAATTTTTTCTTTTAATTCTCTTCTATTTAGTTATTGAAAAACAATCATTTTACAAATCATGGAAACAATTAAATTCTAGTTTAGTAACTATTCAATCATTAAATAATATAATAGAATTAATTCGATGGTCAGAAGTTTTATTAACATTAGCTAAATTAGCTAGTTCAGCGATAGCAACAATGTTTGGATTAATTTATTTCTCTCTGGTAAGAATTAAATACTTTTTTCTGTTTGTTTGTTTATTTGTTATTAACATTGATAATAATAATGTGCTGTATGTTTTATATGTTGATAGATATAAGTAGTATCAGAAGTAGAATGCCTGATAGTAAAAAACTGAAAAGATCTAATCAAAGAGAATAGAAAGGATAACAGAGAGAAATTCGAATTATAGATCACCAATGTAGATGATCAATGTCAAATGATTATGGGCCGATTAGAGTTAGATGCGAATGGTATGACGAATCAACTAACGTTGAAGTCACACCTCTCGGGCAACACGTTACGTGGATTACCCCCATCGATATATTAAGATACTAGAGATACTCTGAAGAATGTACAACACAAAGGACGTTATTACAGAAATATATTATTTAAAGTAGATACAAGCGAAAGTATGACCACCGTTGCATGGGCCAGTCCATAGCGTACGATTAACTGATGCGCGTTGATTGTCCTTAACCTTGACAATGATCGATGATCTGATCGATATTCAGTGACTTAACTGCATGATGATTTTGTTAGGGCTCAGTGATATTTCACAGAATTGGATGAATTATGAGGTATGTAAAGGAGAACTAATAAAAGATGTGCAAATAATGTATTTAATGTATAGTGTGGTCGTCGGTATTCAATATAATCCTTAAACTTTGTATGCAATTCGTCCTAATAACCGTCACTTGATAACGCCTCAACAGTGTATTAAACAGAAGATGAATACGAAGTGTTGATTACGTTTATTATTGCATCACGCACAGATCACCAAAATTACAGGTACGTTAAACAAACATGAAAGAGTAGTTCTGAAAAGCAAGCGGGCAAGTAAGTGAGCGATTAAGCGTGTGAGTCGAATGAGCAAGTCAATGAACAGGATCAAAATGTATATATGTATTACGTAGTGAGATGAACGAATCATCGAATCAATTGAGCGACTGCTGTGATGAACCAGTCGAGTTATACCGGCAGGAACAATCGTCCCTCAAGGTCCTACCATGCCAGCCAGGTCGGTTGAAGAATGGTAAGACTAAAAGCAGCAAATCCAAGGTGCGATGGCGAAGTCATACTGTTGACTGTACAGAGGTTTGACGGCAGTAAAGTGTTTCCTTCAGACAATCAACATAACAGCAATGCTGCCTTCCTCCTTAAGTGTCACTATAGCCAACGATTCTAGTGCGCAGAATACTGTCCCATGTCTACTGAACCCTCGCTCCAAACTACACATTGGAGCCTTCAACGTACGCACCACAAGTCAAATCGGTCAACAGGCCTCCTTGACTGAAACATTAGAATCTGAGCCATGTTGGTAGATGCAGACTGCTTGGTTGGGGTGCATGTGAATATCGTAACCAATGGTTGGAGACTCTGGATGACATTGCTCAGGATCGATCACAATGGTGTCAGTGTATACACTCTCTTTCTTCCCTTAAACTATCAGATTAAAATTGCTTTATATCTTTCTTTCTACCAACTAATTCTTTCTTCCTGTATTATATCCTTATACACAATCTTTCATTTATACATTACTACCATTGTTATAACTACTTTCATGAATTCGGTGTTCATCTTGTTGTGTTAATGAGGCATGGCAAATTGGACCGATGCATATATGTGCCTAGTCCTACGTTGTAGCTGACTGAATGACTGATTTAAATATATTGATCACTCAAAGGTTACGCGTTTTATCCGCTCAAAACGTTGGACACCATTCTTAAAAATGTGAAGTGAAATCTTGTGAATAATCGTTCGATTAATGAATATCTATTGATAACTAACCTATTACATAATACTAATCTTATCATATTCGTATAACCAGATTTGAAATGTACCTTTGGGCAATAGAAATTTAATCTCATTAGCTACAATCTCTCTATTACTTTGATCAAAGAAGGTAGAATATATTACAACAAAAAAGTACACTCTAAAACATGATATTATGGATTAAACTAGGCTAATCAATATGGAAACAATTATATTAATGACATAAGAAATCGGTATGAGATATTGACTTTTCAAGATAGCAATACAGAATTATCAATATTTTGACAAGGATTAAAGATTATACATAGTGAGAAAGGGATTTTTCGGAGATTGAAGCTAGACCACCATGGAATATCTGAAAGTACTGGACGACCGTTTCATCCTAGAATCTCGCGGAGCGGGACTGTGGATGCGCACTGCTGAGGAGTTCCATACTAGAATGCTTTAGGTCATAAATAACAATGGAAAGATACAAATAAACAAACACTAAGTGAATTTAAGCCTGGTTGGTAGTTGAAAGAAAATGGTTAACAAATGCTTACAAAGTACTTGTGTATTTCTTTCCTTCACATAATCTTTTATGCTAAATATATATGACGACTAATGTTGAGATGGATTTCTTCAAGTTATAATACAATGATGTGGTTCATCAAATCATCTTATTCATTAGTAAGACAACAATTCAAGAAAAAAATCTGACGACATTATAAGTCTCATAAAATCTAAAAAATGTATCTAACACTGACGTTCAGCCATCTAATACACTATTGAACTGAAGAGTCTATATTCTTTCCAATGAGGATTTGTGAGTGAGAACATAACAAGTACAGTCTTGTTTTAAGTTATTTTTCAACTGATATCAATTTATCATGTCAAAAATTATATGATCATTAAATGAATCTTTAATGACCTGATATCTGACTCCATTTGGATTGTATGAATGTACACATGTCGGTGATCCTCGTATATTTCATCGATTTAACCCGCGTTATTGATATATATGTATATTGTACAATCATTGATTCAAGCAGACGATCAAAGGAACAAAACACAACGATGCTCAGTGGAGAAGGCATGTGAACCAACTCCTTTTATTCAAGCGTTAATCAATATTTATAGCCAGATAAAAATAAGTTACATGTAGTGAATAGGATAAGCAGTGTACACACTCACACACGCTCATATAAAAAAAACACTCAAGGTTGATAAGTGGAATAATTAACAAGATCATAATGTCGCTTAAGAACAATGGATAAATTGGCTTGTCCAAAATCTAGAATAAGTTTTATTATATGCTTAACATAGTAACCAATACTATCAACCCTTTAAAAACGCTAAATCTTTGAATAAATAAAAATCAACCGATAAGTTGATCAAATATGAATTGAATTTATTCATGGGATCACAATTAGAACATACAATTAACACATTTATTCAACAATCTGTTGTGTGTGTGTGTGTGTTCTCTTTCGATTATTAATTGTTCTTCTTTTTCTTCTTTTTTTTCTTCTCTATATTTCTCTATAATTTCTATTTCTTTTTAACTCTAGTTGTCAATATTTAACTAGTTGTCATATTTTGCTTGGTTTCTAACGTGAATGACAGGTTTTTTTGGGTGGGGTGGGGTGGGAGGGGGTTATATGATAAGAAGTAACTATGTTATGTCATTACCATTTTAGATAAAGAGAATTTGTAATAACAGTGATAATAATAATAATATTATTATTATTATTATTACTATTAACTATTGTTCCCCTATTCAACCTATTCATATATTTATTATAATACCACATGATGTATACAAATGAACAGTATCTTTCATTCCCTACAGCTGCCTCTTATTATTATTATTATTATTATTATTATTATTATTATTATTATTCATATTACCATTGATCACATCAAGGGGAAGAAACAACTTGAAAATTCAACATAAATAGCGCGGGAAGAACAAGAAGAGAAACGAATTTAACTGTTCGAAAAAAAATATATAAAAATAAAATAAAATATGTCATCACAATAGATTTATGCATAAATATAAACAAAGTTGTACAAAAAACAGTTAGCAATTATCATTGAATTATATGTAAACATCTATTATTATTATTATTACTACTTTAGGAAGTAAACATTCAAAGTTATTATCAGGAAAGGGGGGGGGTTGTGGTAATTTATTAGTTGAATTCATGAGGTAATTGGAACTAGATTATCATGGATAATTTGAAGGTATTCGATAGTTAGTTGTTTTATTCTAGTATGAGACTCCTGAATAGTGTACATCTGTTTGTAGGATTCAAACTCAGAAGCTATCAATTCGCGTGCACACAAACATTTAACCACTAAATCATTTAGTCGATAGCTAACAATGTTTTTATCTAATTTTTGATTGAAATCATGAACCGATTGATGTTAGACCACTATTGGGTTCGAATCTCGCGAGGCAGGATCGTGGATGCGCACTTATGAGGAGTCCCACAATAGAATGAAATGGCTGTCCAGTTCTTTCAGGTTTTCAATGGTGGTCTAACATCAATCGATTCATGATTTCAATCAAAAGCTTAACAATCTCCACAACCACTAAACTGATCTTATCTAACTATTCTACTTCGTTGTTTTATAAAAAAATTAATTTATTTCAAAATAACTAATTAATCATATTCTGTTATGAAGTTCAGAAGAAGAAGAAGAAGAAGGGGAAAGAAAAGAAAGAAAAATCATCCAAGATTTTTGTATTTTATCAATTACATAATTAATCATTATTTAATTAATTTGTGAATTGAATGAAATGAAATAATCACATGTCTATAAAAATTGCAGTTTTAAATACTTTGTACAAGTTATAACAATAGTAATTGAATGGAATATTCTATAGCCTACTGATTGTTATTCCTTATTAAAAGTTAATCTAATAATTGAATAACAATAAAAGGTATATCAACAATTGAGATCATGAGTCAATTGAAGCTAGACGGCCATAGAAAACCTGAAAGCACTGGACGGCCTACTCATCCTATTGTGGAACTCCTCAGTAGTGCACATTCACGACCACGCCTCGCAACATTCGAACTCAGGACCTATCTGTCTTGCGCTAGGCGCTTAACCAACTAGACCACTGAGCCAGCCGGTATCCAACGGTGTTAGTGCCTAACTACAACTAATCGATGAAATTGAGTGACACATCCACTATTGTCTTCAGTCAGTTACTATCTCACAACAGACCTGGTTGAATTCGACTGGTCACTGCTTCTCCAGGATATACCTCTTGAAACCAGTCACTAGTGTGTATATGTTGATTAGTATCAGAAGAGGTTTTGTGGACATTGTAGTAGTAGTCCTGAGTTCGAATACTGCAAAGAATATCGTGGATGTACACTGCAAAGGAATCTCATACTATGACGAAATGACCGTCTGGCGCTTTCACGTTTTCCACGGTAGTCTAGCCCTAATTAACTCATGAATTTAACTATTAAATTACTACAATCTCCATAAAACTCCTTTCTGATAATTATAAATATGAGAAGCAGTGACCAGAAGAGTTCATTCAGATCTGTTGTGAGGTAGTAATTCACTGAAGACAATGGTGGATATGTCACTCAATTTCGTGAATTAGTTGAAGTTAGACATGAACACCGTTGGATGCCGTACGACTCAGTGATCTAATGGTTAAGCACTCGCGCGCAATTCCGATAGGTCCCGGTTTTGTATCTCGCAAGGTGGGATCGTAGATGCGCATTGCTGAGGAGTTCCAGGTTCTCTATGGTAGTCTAGCTTTAATTGACTCATGATCTCAACTATTCCAGCTAGAAATGTATATATTTCCATCCTGAAATATTCCGTTTTATATATATAATTATGACAGTGACTCATCAACTTTTATTTTCTTCATTTCATAAGTGGTAAAACGATGAAGTTTTTTGTTTTGTATACATTTTATTTCATTGAATTGAATTTTGTTTTAATTTTTAGAGACCGCCAACATTAATTGCATTTCCTATCATAGCAATTATCTCATTTGTATTTTGTTATTTTATTTCAAGTGTTATACTTGCCACTTTACAAGTAAGTAATGCTCTTATATTAGTTTGTTTTGTGTGTGATAAACTACTTAAAACTACTGAATAGAAAAATGTCTACAATCATAAATTATTTATTTTAATTGAAAATGAGGTGATTATGTAATAATTTCACTTTCGGACAGTTATAATAGTTAAGTTGATGTATACCTCATTAATGATTCATTTTGAATACTTAGAAACTGTGTTGAATGGTAAACGGATATATTAGTCATTATAGAAATTAAGCTTAAAGGTAAGGTGTTGAGTATTCTAAAGGACGATCGTTTCGTCCTATTGTGGGACTCCTCACCAGCGTGTATCCACGATCTCGTTCGCGGGATTCGAACCTGTGGCCTCCAGTCTCGTGCGCGGACGCCTAATCTCCAAACCAGTGAGCCGGCCGGAATCTAACAGTGTTACTGTCTAACCTCAATCAATCTGCAAAATCGCGCGACCGTCTTCCATTGAACTGAAGTAGATACCTGTCTCTATCCGACATGGATTATCTCCACTGGTCACGGCTTCTCACAAAGCTAGTCTCACGAACGGGATCGTGGATGAGCACTATTGAGAAGTCCCACAATAGTACGAGACGGCCGTCCAGTGCTTACAGGTTTTCAAAGGTAGTCTAACATTAATCGGTTCCTGATCTCAATGAAAAACATAATAATCTCCACAACCCTATATTGATATTCTAAAGGAGACATCACAGAGTTCAGTCATTAAAAGAAGAAAATGAAACATCGACGATTGAAACATCTCAATGGAATAAAATTTAAACCTTAATTAGATATTTTAGTTTAGTAGTTCCATGAGAAATATGAAATTCTAAGATGGCTGTACCAATCCAATCACAATTGACGGGAAGATTTGGAAGATGTAAAAACCTTTACATATTTGAGCAGCATCATTGATGAACAGGGTGGATCTGATGCATATGTGAAGGCGCGGATCGGCAAAGCAAGAGCAGCATATTTACAAATGAGGAACATCTGGAGCTCAAAGCAACTGTCAACCAACACCAAGGTCAGGATTCTCAATACAAATGTCAAGACAGTTCTACTGTATGGAGCAGAAACCTGGAGAACTACGAAAGCCATCATCCAGAAAATACAGGTGTTTATTAACAATTGTCTACGCAGAATACTTCAGATCCATTGGCCGGACACTATTAGCAACAACGTACTGTGGGAGAGAACAAACCAGATCGCAGCGGTGGAAGAAATCAGGAAGAAGTACTGGAAGTGGATTGGAAACACATTGAGGAAATCACCCAACTGCGTCACAAGACAAGTCCTCACATGGAATCCTGAAGGTCAAAGGAAAAGAGGAAGACCAAAGAACACATTACGCCGAGAAATGGAAATAGACATGAGAGAAATGAACAAGAATTAAATGGAACTAGAAAAGAAGGCCCAGGACAGAGTGGGCTGGAGAATGCTGGTCGGCGGCCTATGCTCCATTGGGAGTAACAGGCGTAAGTAAGTAAGTAAGATGACTGTTATTCTGGTGTTACAGATAGCTAGTAGTTTTAGTATCAACACCCCTATAAACATAAAATTATCCATTTTCTTTATAAATTCTTAATATACACTTGATCTAACAATGTCCATTTCATAACTATCAGTTGAATTAAATGATTTAATCTTGGATATTAATTTCAAATAAGTATTGCATACACATGTGCTTCATTGTTTAAGCAAAACGATTTGAAGATGTTTTAAATCAAATAACTTCCACTAGCAAATTGAAATACACTGTACAAAACAGTTTAAATAATTACTTTAACTAAGTAGATAACGCAATGATGTTCCAATTGAATGGTACTGGGTTAGAGACTTGGAGTGAATTCCAGGATTCTGAGATGTAGGCATATCCATAGGACGAGTCCCAAATAAGATGAAACGTGAGTCATGGATTTCACTACTAGGCAATATTTATCTTAGTGAGTGTTTGAGTTGGTTGGTTATTGATATTCAGGAATGAATTTTGATTATCTCTTAGTTGGTATAGGTGCACCACTGTACATACTGATTCGATTAAGTCACTATATCAAAAGTTAATAAGAATAGATAGATTATGAATAATATTGCAGAGATTTTCTTTAAAAACATCATACCCATTTAATAAGTTAATGGTTAAACGGAGTCATTAACTCGTTGAACAGCACATTAGCAGTTTTTTAACAGAAGGGGTTTTTGTGGACATTGTAGTAATTCAATAGTTGGATTCATGAGTCAACTAAAGCTAAACCACCATGGAAAACTCAGAAGCACCGGACGGTCGTTTCGTCATAGTGTGGGACTCTTCAGCAGTGTACATCCACGATCCCGCTCTCGGGGTTCGAACTCAGGACCTGTCGGTCTCGAGTGTGGACGCTAAACCTCCAGACCATTAGACCGGCATCCAGTGGTGTCAATGTCTAACGTCAACTAGGTCTGTTGTAAGATAGTAACTCACTGAAGACAATGGTGGTTGGTGGCACATTAGCAGTTTCTTATGTTTCTGAGTTTCGATTTGATCATTGATACTACAAAGTGTAGATAAATTCCGAAGTTAAGTATCAAATATAACATAATGATAGTCTTAGTTTCCCTTGTTAGCTATAATTCACTTTACCTAACATTGTTCTTTCTATTCTGTAGCATATACTATCTACAATTGTAATTTGTTATTGTTTACAAGAATGTAAATTTGCTGAAGATGAACTATTTGGTCGTGAATCTAAATTTATTTTTCGGCATGAAAATTTCAAGGTAAAAATTACTCCTTTTTAGTTTTGTTTTTAAATATTATTGACATAGATATTATGAAAACTGGATGTAATAAGGTTAGAATTTATCCGTATAACAAACGTTTTCAGTGGTCTAAAGTTATTGGGTTATTGATTTATACCAACCATAGACAGTTGCATGAGAATAGATATAACACGTCGTCATCATTACCGTTGTGCTAAGATACCAAAAAACGAGATTATTGATCTTTCAATCTAACGCTGGCTATTTAATTAGGTTTTAAGATCACAAGCCATTACTAATATCTGAATGTTTGGTTTTCTGAAAATAATCAAAAAGCGTTCGATATTATTCATCTTTTACTTCGTTAGTGTTTTAGTCAATGGCAAGAGCCTAGGCAGAAATGACAAGGAGACAATAACAACAACCCAAAACTTTCCTACTTTTTTTCTCTATCAATTAGTTTAACAACATATAAGAGACTGTTATCTGAAATCCATATAAAGAGTCTTCGTTCTGGCTTCACACTCATTACTTCATCTATTCTGATTGAACAACGGAAAGGTAACACTGAGTCTTCAGATACCTAAAAGCCGCATTCCTACAAATGAAGAACATATGGTTTAGTGGTCCTATATTTGACTCCAATTAAATTGTATGAATGATTGTTATTGAAATACACATGTCGCCTATCCTCATATAAAATTATCGACTTAACTCGCATCCGTGAATAATGGAAATATATAAGTCGAATACGAGAATGGATTTTCGGATGCACATATTTTTCATACTCATTGATCCTGACAGATAATCAGAGGGACGAAGTGAAGGAAACGCAGAGATGAGAGTGAAGTGAAACAACGCCCAGTGGGGAAGGCGAGGAAGCCAACTCTTTTTAATCAATCGTGGATCCATATTTATAGTCACACAAAAATACGCTACAGACATGTGATGAATAGGATATACAGTATGCATACATACATTTATATAAAAAGTGACTCAAAAGAACGAATACATTGGTCTGTCCAGAAGCTAGAATAAGTTATATGGGCTTAACACAGTAAGCGACACTAAAATGGAACTCAAAACAACTCTCAACCAATATCAAAGTCAGAATCTTCAATACCAACGTCAAGGCAGTTCTACTGTACGGAGCTGAAACTTGGAGAACTACAACAACCATCATCAAGAAGGTGCAAGTATTTATAAATAGTTGTCTACGTAGGATACTCAACATCCATTGGCCGGATACCATCAGCAATAGCCTTTTATGGGAGAGAACACATCAGCTTCCAGCTGAAGGGGAAATTCGGAAAGACAATGGAAATGGATAGGACATACATTACGCAAATCATCAAACTGCATCAAGAGGCAAGTGCTAACTCGGAATTCTGAAGGGAAACGAAATGAGGAAGGCCAATGAACACAGTGCGTTAGAGATTGGAAACAGATTTGCATCAGATCGACCGTGTTTATCAATGGTGCTTTCCAGATATGTAAATGTTTTTACATCCTCCGAAGCTTCTCCGTCAAGTGTTACTTGATTGTTACATGCTATGTTGTATCGGAGAATCTTGCTTTTCCCTATGTGTATGTTGAGACCTACTGCTGCTGAGGCTGCTGCTACACTGGTCATCTTCTTTTGTATTTGTTGTTGAGTATGAGATAGGAAAACCAGATCATTTGCGAAGTCTAGATCGTCCAACTGCATCCCAGCTGTCCAATGTATCCCATGCTTCCCCTCAGATGTTGACGTCTTCTCCCCGCCCCCTCATCGAATTGTAGTTGATACAACTCAAATAAAAGTAAATACATGTATCTAATGAAGATAGACTTATTATTGTTCGACACTAAACAATGATTAAATGAACAGATCGTTATTAGGGGAAATGATTCATCATATTTTGTTCAAAGTTAAACAACCGATTGATAAGTGAAGGGATTCTTCAAAAAATAGATTCGTGGGAAGTTATTAAGATTCATATTAGATAAACATTTGATTAATGTGAACATTTTTTAGCTCTTTACTTATTTTCTAGTTTTTGTTTTAAATATGGCATTAGTCATCTTACATCAAAAGTATAAAAATCTACACATGTGCAATTAAAATTTGCTGATTTTCGTTGCCATGCCAAGGGTATAGACCAAAAAGCGCTTCAATCAATGTTTTGTAGTTAAAGGAAATTGGCAGGAAACTTTGGACTTAGGTTTCATAACAGCCTAACTTAAAACGTTTGAGATTCAATCCTTTCAACAGGATTCGAAGTATTATCAAACAATTCCACATAGTGAGACATTATCACATGGCTATTTGAACTGTAACTGACCTTATGTGAGATTGAAAGACAAATTGATTTCATCCTTGTTTAATCCTTATCGGTAATCGAATCTATTGCCACCTCAATAACTGATTGTTAACATCTCAGTCTGTGTAGCTGGGATATGTAAAGAGAAATCCATCACGGTTTGTCAGTTCCCTCAAGATTACAGATACATTTGGCTACAATGTACCTATTATCACATAACCTAGGTATAGGGTTTTCCACTATCGACCTCCAAACACTTAACATCTCAACAGTGTGCACGCGTTATCAATTCGCCTTGACTTATGACCACATTCCAACCTAATCAACAGAGTTTGACCATCACTAATGTGCTTAGTAATTTGATATCGCATTTATCAAGTTAAAACAAAGGTTATTTTATCTGTACTGTTTATAAGATTGGTCAAAGAGTAAAACCAACCTAATGAACTATTAAAAAGTCAAGTAATACAAGACATTTGTTTGTAATTTCTCACCGTTTCATGTTTCAACTAAACCTAGTCACTAAGTTGATTGACTGATTGAACAGTATAAACCGACAACTAGAACAGCATTCATTCAGACACTTTGTTCACATTTTCCACGTCAGTCATTGTTCAACGGTCATTCTTTTCTACTGGTTTATGAGCTTTAGAAACAATAAGATATTTATTATATATTATCACTTAACATTAAATACATACTAGCGGGGTGTATGCTACTTATGTCGACATAAGTAGTATATAACACCAATCAGAAAGGGAATGCATAGTTAGATGGTGATTGGAGATAGTCGACAGGAAACCCTGACGACCCGGATTTCGTGCTACTTGACACTCGTCAGCAAGGTGTACCTGTAACCTTGAGGGAACTGGTGCTCCGTGGCGAACTCGATCTCATGTCACCCAGATTCACAGTAAGAGACCTTACCACTGAGCTATCCGAGCTGCGACCGACCTCCTGTTGGACTGAGATGTAATCACAATTGATTGATCATTGGGTGGTGACCAATGTCATGTGGTAACGTCTCTGACTGTGAAGCTGGATGACACGGAATCGAATCCGTCAGGGAGCACCAGTTCCCTCGATATTACAGGTACACCTTGCTGACGAGTGTCAAGTAGAACGAAACCCGAATCCAGGGTTTCCTGTCGACTACCTCCAACCACCATCTAATCTCAATATATAGTGCCCGCAGTGTCGAGTCACCTAGACTGGTGGCCACATTGCAACATGATCGATAGCATTCGATCTGCATTAATAAGGACTAGACACGTATGACATTGATCGCCACCCAGTGATCAATCAATTGGGAATCCCTAGTATCAGGACGTTATAAAGATCGAATAAAAAAGAACGGAGACAGAGAATAATTATTATGGCAATGAAAGAATTTTGAGATAATTGATAGGGGATTTGTAAATGAAGTATTGAACTTATGGTTTTCACATTCTACCAAAGAACTACTTATATATCGACTATAAGTGTCATACACCATAGTACACTTACTTATCATCTATCCCATTTGATATGTATATCTTATAATTGATTGTATGTATTATTCTTTAACTTGACTTGTTCGATAACAAAATAATGTGTTACCTTTCATCATTGTCATCGTATTTATTCTCTATAATTCTATCAGTGTCATTTGGTCAAATTGTTAAATACCACCAATTCAAAGCCTAATACATTACGTAATGGATGTATAACAGATAAATTTCATAATCAATTATCTGATTCTTTTCAAAATTATCGAAATCTTGATATACAATGGATAGAGAATTCAGAGGATGATTATAGTGTAAAAGGATTTACATTGAATCCTCCATTACCAAAGAAAAAAATCATTTGTATACAATAATATTATGTAATGATTGTAAATTATTGTAATATTTCAACTTCTATTAACATATATATTCATTTTTTATAAGTCTAATGATACTACTACTACTACTACTGCTACTACTAATACTACCACTATCACCACCACTACTGATACTACCACCACCACCACTACTACTAATATTGCCAATACTACCAATAGTACTACTACGACTATAACTACTACTATTAATACTACCAATTATAATAACTATAATAAGACTGGTTAGTATTCATTTTCTATTCGATATAATGTATTCAAACAAATGATCATTATAATTTTTATAATAATCCATACGGAACATTATGTAATGAGATATACTAACTTATACTCATAGAGTGAAAAGACTTTGTAAAGTGTTTCCTCCTCCTCCTCCTCTATTACTACTACTACTACTAATAATAATAATAATAATAATAATAATAATAATAATAATTCATGATTATGTATCCATGCGCACATTTTCAACTTTTCCTCTTGAATCTTGACAAGTCGATTCGCAGAGTTGGATACAAAAAAACGTTTCCATTTTAAAGGATTTTTCTTTTATTTATTTATTTATTCATTTTGACTGTAAATAGGCTGACAGGTACTTTTCATTTTTTATTACATCTCTTGCATGATTACGTAACACATTTCCTTTTTAATCTGTTTTTTGTTTGTTTGTTTGTTTGTGTAAATTTAATGCATGGTATGATGTAATAACACAGTGTAATAAAACCTTATTTAAATTATTTACACTGATTATAAAAAAAGAAGCTTTAGGTAAGTAAACAATTTTAATAAAGTAACGGTACTAAGTGATGATCACTATCACAACCGTTGTTGCTACCTTGACGTAGTGGTCAGGCTTGCATATCGTGATGAACCAATCGAACTATACTGGCTGGAACAATCGTTCCTCAACGTCCTACCATGCCAGACAGGTTGATTGAAGAATGGTAAGACTAAAAGCAACAAACCCAAGGTCCGAAGTCGAATTCATACTTTTTGACTGTACAGAGGTGTGATAGCAGAAAGGTGTTTCCTTCAGACAACCAGCATAACAGCGATGTTGCCTTCCCACAAGGAGGGTGGGGTAACTATGTTCGAATTGATGTGTAGTGACTTTCCTTAGTTAATCCATCACCATTGTAACCGTCTTTATAAAAATCATAACGGTGTTTCAAATCAGAAAGCATTGAGAAACGGTAACTACAGTATATCACGCGATAGCGCTGATCATAAAGCTATAAGCACATCGAGCGAATTTGAATCGGAGAGGTGAATAAATATATGAGAGCAATTACATAGGCACATTTATAGTCAAATTGCATAAGGGCTCAGCAAGTTTAAAGTAAAAGCTAATAATAGAATCTGAGTACACATGTGTGTGCCACTTATATTGACATAAGTAGTATATGATGTTAGTCGTGAACAGAAAGTCTGACAGCAGAGAGACAAGAGCATCGAACAGTTAAGAATGGAAACAGAATGCAATTTGTATGAAAATGCAAGAACAATGAAGTCTGAGTCATTTTGAGACAATTGGTTGACATTTTGCAAAATAGGCATTTACTTAATGATTGTTAGATTCTATCAACAAGTCCTGTAATTTTGAGTCAGATATATATTCGATTGTCCCCACTCGTGTTCTGTTCACTACGCATACATACATAGGGAGAAAGATGAGTCACCGAGTGATATTTAGGTAATCAACCACTTAAACTAAACTCTGTCATGCGATCTAGTGATTATTACAGTACAAAAAAATGTGCGAACTGTTACTGTTCAAGTAACATTGTCTGTTAAGTAAATTAAAAGGGTTTCATCAAAGTGAACGATAATCGAAATCGGTTGTAAGATAATTGCTACAGATCATTGATTGGGTATGGTTTTATTTGTTTTCCTGAAAGACTAATACATGATTGAATCCTATCGTATATTCACTTTTTCCATGGTGGTTTAACTTCATAAATTCAACTATTAAATTACTACAATCTCCACAAAAAACCCATCTCTGATTTTAAAAAAAAATCCATTGGAAATGTTATTACTCTAAGGTTTATGGATTTGTTAGAAATAGATTAGTAGAAATAGTTTCAAGTTTAATTTCCACAGTGATTTAATCTAAATACAATCAAATAGCATATCGAGATTTCAATGTAGTCAATATGTGATGTGTGCTACTGATATCGACACAAACAAGTAGTATGTATCATCAGTCTAAAAGTGAAATGCCTATAGGCAGAAGGTTAAGAAGATCAAAGAAAAGAGAACGAGTACAATGAATGATTGGCGTGAAATTGAAAGAACAATGAAGTCTGAGACGATTGATAGACATTTACAAAAGGAACAGTCAAATCTGAGACAATTGAGGGATATTTAGCAAATGAAGTATTTACTGTATGGTTCTCAGATTTTAATAAGATGTTCTGTAATTTTGTATTCACATATATTTGCTTGTTCCCAGTGATGTTTTCGTTCACTACAATAATAATGAGTCGTTAATCTAATAGGACTCAAGTTCTCGTATGATACTGTCCGAAAAATCGATAAAATTAACTGGACGATGGATAAGTTCTAATGATAAATGACGATCTTAAAATGAATGTAATATAATTGATATTAGCTGGATTACGATAGTTGGCATTCAAATTATGAGTCATTTTTTATCCGAATTCTTTTGATGATACAGTTGAATCAATGAAGAGTATAATCTTGAGATAGTGGAGAAGATTTGTAGCTCAGGTGGATGATTTTGGCTTAGTTTTGTTCTCTGACCAAGCCATCCAGCTCAGAGAACAAACCTCCACCAAAAAGAGTATAATCTACAAAGTTATACAATCCTTTCATCGTCATATAATATATTGATCAAGCTTAAAGTTTTGTTCACTCAAATGGATAAAGTGAAATCTATTCCGAAGTTCACCAAAATTCACTTTGCTATAACTCCATAAAGCCCAGGACAGGGTTGGATAGAGAATGCTGGTGAGCGGCCTATACTCCCTCACGAGGAGTAACAGGCGTAAGTAAGTATTAACTCAATAAGACGTTAAATTTCCAATCTGATTTGTTTGCTTGACAATAAACTCACCATATTACTATGGTAAATTTGAGGATACATACATGATAGAGTAGTATGTCAACTGTTTTTTCAAACAATAATTTAGAAAACACAGTAACCAAATTAAACTTCCCCGTCAATTCAGTGGATCCATATTTAAAAACAAATCCTATTTTAGATTCAGAAACTTTTGTTACGTTGTCACAGCAACACATGGTGTGTTTCTCAATCCACATCAAAAGAATGAACTTTTTAATCTACAAACATTGTCTGTCGTACATAAATAAAAATAAAATAACTGGGAAAGATGGATAATAGTGACTGATCTGTCATGATCATGAAGATTCCGACATTTTACAACATCCCCCTTATCTATTGACTATAAATATAGAATCCTGTGAAATTGCTAGAATACAAATTTAACTGAAAAAGAATTAAGAAGTGTTGATGAGCATAAATTGGACACTATCACCACTGGATGCCGACTCAGTGGTTCAGTAGGTTAAGCGTTCGCTCGCGAGACCGAAGGCCCTGGGTTCGAATCCCGTGAGCGGGTTCGTGGATGTGCACTGCTGAGGAGTCCCACGATAGGACGAAACGGCCGTCAAGTGCTTCCAGGTTTCCAAAGGTGGTCAAGCATCAATCGGTTCATGATCTCAATCATAAATTAGTATGTTGTTTTTTCAGAATAGAAAGAATGCATTGGGTTTAATTCATGAAAAGTATGATTATAAATAAACTCAAGTTATAAATCATTTACTTGGTTACAATGAGATCATCTTCTTATTTGATATAGATTGAATATTAACGCTACATCTTCATTTGAATTAAACTCTGAAGAAACAACTAAAGGTTTATTCACCTGGAAATTATTTACAACCAAATCTACTAGAAGGTTCTTCAGTTCTTAACGAGTAATATATTGCATAAACATTTCACTTGTTAAAATAGATGAGTCAATGACGTAATTAAATATTGTAAATTACCAAATAAATACTAAAAGAAATTCAATATAATAACAGTAAGAACATCTGGAACTCAAAACAACTCTCTGTCAACCAACACTAAGGTCAGGATTTTCAATACAAATGTGAACACAGCTCAACTGTATGGGGCAGAAACTTGGATAATTACGAATGCCATCATCCACAAAATACAGGTGTTTATTAACAATTTTCTATGCAAAATACTTTGAATCCGTTGACCGAACACTATCAGCAACAACCTACTGTGGAATAGAACAAACCAGATTCCAACGGAGAAATAAATCAGGAAGAAGAGCTGGAAGTGGATAGGACACACATTGAGGAAATCACCCAACTGCGTCACAAGACAAGCCCTCATCTGGAATCCTCAAGGTCGAAAGAAAAGAGGAAGACCAAACAACACATTACACCGAGAAATGGAGACAGACATGAGAAGAATGAACAACAATTGAATAGAACTGGAATAAAAGTCTCTAAACATGAATATATTGGAGAATGCTGATCATCGGCCTATGCTCCGTTGTAGGTAACAGGCGTAAATATGTAAGCAAGTAACAATAATAACATCTGATTTATTGATCAGTAGACTATTGTCTAAAGTACATTTATAAACCAGCTCAATTTTGATGATTGAAACTGAATAAAAATAGCTTCATTGCCGTATAATTTTATATTTCACAATTTTAATTCTACCTAAAATAACAAATCAAAGAAGTAAAGACAAACAAGAATGAAAGTGGAAGTTACATTTTTTATTATCTAAAATAAATTATGGTTCATTCATTTTAGTTTGTACAAGAAAAAACAAAGTACAAAATCAAACTGTGTTTTTTTTCTTTCTTGGCAAATTGATCCAGAAAATGTATCTGGATACACGTGTTTGAAAGGATAAAAAATAATGAATGTTTCTGGGAAAGGTATAGTAAAACAACAAAAAAAAGGAAAGAAAGAAATTTACCAGAATCTTTTGATATACCAACGAATACATATGCGCCGCACTAATCACTTGATTTGTGTGTCGGCTGTGATACTGCCCGGGGGTCCAGATCCAAGTAGGTGGTTTCCTTAGGGGGCCACGTCGGGAGACTTCGAGCTAAATGTTTGATCCATAAGAAAGTGAGCGACCTCAGGAGATTCAGTCCCATGGTAGCCGGTGACTAATAATTGATTTATACGCCATTTGTTCCCTCAGGATCCTGGAGCCCATGTGCACCATTGGTTTGGAATTAGGATTTTCTAACTCCTCTAGGTGGATCCTCCATATCCATCAACCCACTTAAAAAGTCGGACACTGCCGCGAAAAGTCAGTGAGTAGGACTTCCTTGGCAGTGGCTGTATACGCGTGGTCATGTAAGAGTATTTCGAGAGGGAGAGCTGACTCTCTCCACCCTCGGCCGTATTAGGGCATTTGGGAGCATTACATCATATTATAATTATCATATTTTATTTATATGCATGAGTTTCTTGGCATGCATATCTAAACAGAAGTAATCATGATATCTAATCAATGGTAGTGAAATCTATACTTGAATAACTGAGTAAACGAATCAACTCTAACTATCAGGTTGGAGCACATTAGGAGCATAGATTCTTCTCTACTGTGTTAAAGATCATGGAAAAAATTTACCTACCTAAAATAACGTTTGTAATGCTAACTTTAGAGTGGATCAATATCTGGCTCCAGTTATATCGTATGAATGATTGTTATTGAAATACACATGTCCCATATCCTCGTATAAAATTATCGACTAAACTCACTTCGGCGAATAACGGAAATATATAAGTCGAATACGAGAATGGATTTTCGGATGCACATATTTTGCCCACTCATTGATCCTGACTGACAACCAAAGGGACGAAGCGAAGGTAGCGTGGATCAATATTTATAGTCACACAAAAATAAGTTACAGACATGTGATGAATAGGATATACAGTGTGCAAACATACATTTATATAGAAAGTGAATAATTAACAAGGTCAAACTATGACTCAAAAAGAACGAATAGATTAGCCTATCCAGAAGCTAGAATAAGTTCACATAATTTTCACAAACTTTGATCCATTTTCAAATAGAATATAAATTTCTTACTGAATAATCACTTTACAAAATCTTCCTTCATGAAAGTTGAGTTTCTATCCATATAACCTATTAAAATCGCACAGTACATAATTGACTTTTAACCAATGTAACCATCAAGTAAGTTATATTGTTGTTAGACCCAAAGTACTATATGGATATGGTAAATAGTTGATAATGTAGTGAGTTTTTTATCGATTGGTTTGAATGGGATACAGCCACTGTCTAGCTCGATGAGAATTCTTTGCTAGTGTAAGAGTACTTTGAGAGAAAGCTAAGATATATTTACAAAAATATCGAATCTGTTCACAAAGGTTTGGATTGTTTGACTGGGCCATGTCAATAAACTATCTCGTTAGAGTCATGACTATTACCGTTACCAATAGTTGTAGACGTTGGGTGGTATGACTCGGAATCAGTCATAATGGCAAATATGCATTTGTTCTTTTCCTTCTCAACAGTCCTGAGTTTTTAAGTTATCTTACAATTAATTCCACAAGTTCATTCTTTCTTCAATCACGTTCTTCATGGATAGTACTTTCTACTATCACTGGTATTGTTACTACTTCTATTAATACGTGATTTCTCTTGATTATTTCATTTTACTGTGTTAATGTAACGTGACGACTTGAAAAGAATCATACATATACCAGGTTGTTTTCGTATTCAAATAAATGCCAATCACTTTCAAGCGTAATACCATGTTATAAATAAACTACGGAATTTACCAAATAATACCAGATCTTGTTCACCAAGCAAATAAGAATTTGGATGTATCGGTTATTTGAATCTTATAATTGGTGTTCAGAACTTCAATCGATCTATCTGTTTTGGCATTTGTCCATCCTATCCAGAGTGCCCTGATATAGTCACCATTCACCATTCATTTGTGAATTAATGGCATTAACGAGGCAATTTATATAGAATACACATAAGCCATTATATATATATCAAAATCCACCCTGTTGTATAAGTCAGTGAACATCTGCGCTCAGTAGCTATGAATAGGACGAAACGTGAGTTTTAAATTCCACTGCTGAACTCCATCTATCTATGCTTTAAAATGCAAGTAAACAACAGTCGAGTAACGTTTTGATGAGACTATAATCGATACGTGGTTGTTTTCTGTTTTTCGGTCCATAAGGTTGCTAATGAAAATACTGTTTTTCAATATCACATCTAAAAGGTTATAAAAAGAAAAAATTACAAGACCTTAATATGTCATCATTTGGAAATTGTAATATGTGAATCAGGAATTGTTGTTTGTCATACCAAATCAAATCGTTAATGTTGGGGTTGACTAATATGAAGTGTTAACTTGAATCAGTTTATAAGTGAAATGAAATTGTGAGATAAATTATGATCAGAATAAATATGGTCAACATGGGGTAAGAGAGAGAGAGCGAGAGAATATTGTGATTACAAATCGGAAATTGCGTAATATGTAAAATAATCAGGTCAAATATAGTAGGTTCAGGGGTGGATATTAAATAAATTCCTCAAAAAGGGTTTATCAAGTGTAAAGACAATAATAGTAATAATAATAATAATAATAATAATAATAATAAGTTTGGGACATAAAATGAACATTAATCAGATTATGTCACCACATTATAAGATTGATTATTAGCTAGTTGGCCAGGGTAAAAGGAGAGGCTGAACATACT
This sequence comes from Schistosoma mattheei, assembly GCA_944470405.2. NCBI lineage: Eukaryota > Metazoa > Platyhelminthes > Trematoda > Strigeidida > Schistosomatidae > Schistosoma > Schistosoma mattheei. The sequence continues at coordinate 41,480,632 of OX103944.1, forward strand.
TCTTTTGGATACAAAGCTCTGGCTTTTTGATCCGAATAGCAATTGCTTCAGCCGTCTGTAGGATTCGCAGTCTGACGGAATTAGGTAGACTGCTGTTGACACGATAAACTATTGCAAAAGATTGCTCCATGTTGGCTGTATGTCCTGTTTGGACTAAATGGTCTAAGATGGAGCTGTTAACAGTTTTGACAACACCTTTGCTTAACCACACGGGTAGGTGCTCACGAGCCCGAATGTACAAATTCCTAGAACATCTGCCAATATAACTTGCTCCACAGGAGCAGTTGAATTGATAGATACAGAAGGAGGTGGCTAGTCTAGGTAATTTATCTTTCAACCTCGGAGTGATTATTGGTCGTGTGGAGAATACTAGTTGTAGTTTAGCTGCGTTGAAAGTCCTTTGAATTGATCTACTTAACTTAAGTCTTAACATTTCACTCGGCGCGTCTCCTCTGAATTGTAAGCGTATATATAGAGGCTTTCTATTTACTGTTGGACATTCTCTACGCTGTCTTTTATTGGCTAAGTTTTTATTTATAAATTTCTCTGGATATCCATTTTCTTTCAGGGTTGTAAACAATGTATCCATAGTGCATATAGTCTTGATTCTATGATGTAGTGTCTTGATAAGGTTCCTTTTTTGTTGTAGAGGAACGAAACTGAAAAAGTTAGTATATTGACCCGTCCAGGTCATTTTCCTGTTTATGTTTCTTTTTAGCGATCCATCTTTTCTCCTTGTAAGCAGAACATCTAGGAAGGCTATTTTACCCCCATTTTCTTTCTCACATGTGAATTTTATGGACGGGTGAGCTGTATTGAATTGCTCGAGTGTTCTTATCAAGTCCGTACGCTCGTTACAAAGGATAAATGTATCATCCATATATCGACAGTACAATGGAAACTTATCGATCTCTTGTGCCAGTGGGCCGTTTTCTAGTTTAGAAAGGAAAATGTCTGCCAATATGGGACCCAGGGGTGAACCCATCGCGACGCCATCTATTTGTCTGTAGATTTCCCCATTGAATTTGAAATGTACATTCATAGTGCATTTTAGTAATAATTCTTTGATGATCTCTACAGGGATTGTCGTTTCTAGTTCCTGTTCTCTAAGTTGTTCACAAATATATTCTACAGTTTCTCTGAGTGAGACATTTGTGAACAGTGATGCTACGTCAAAAGAAGTCATCGTCTGATTTTAAGTTAAATACCCTATAGTCCCTAACTATAGTTACACTATTCACGTAGACATTAACTATGTTAGTCCTGTTAAGTGTAAGTTTTTTCGTCTCCTAGTCACACCATTCAAATAACAATTCTTATGGAACTGTCCAATCAATAATTTTGTAATTAATTATATATAAATTCAGCTCCATCTTAGACCATTTAGTCCAAACAGGACATACAGCCAACATGGAGCAATCTTTTGCAATAGTTTATCGTGTCAACAGCAGTCTACCTAATTCCGTCAGACTGCGAATCTTACAGACGGCTGAAGCAATTGCTATTCGGATCAAAAAGCCAGAGCTTTGTATGTAAAAGAAGTACGTTCAGCCACTCCTTTTACCCTGGCCAACTCTGGGGCCAACTAGCTAATAATCAATCTTATAATGTGGTGACATAATCTGATTAATGTTCATTTTATGTCCCAAACTTATTATTATTATTATTATTATTATTATTACTATTATTGTCTTTACACTTGTTAACCCCCTTTTTGAGGAATTTATTCAATATCCACCCCTGAATCTACTATATTTGACCTAATTATTTTACATATTACGCAATTTCCGATTTGTAATCACAATATTCTCTCGCTCTCTCTCTCTTACCCCATGTTGACCATATTTATTCTGATCATTATTTATCTCACAATTTCATTTCACTTATAAACTGATTCAAGTTAACACTTCATATTAGTCAGCCCCAACATTAACGATTTTATTTTTATATAACAAACAATTCCTGATTCACATATTACCATTTCCAAATGATGATGTATTTTGCCTTAAATCTGGCCAATTTTATGGATTATTAATCTGGATTTATAATTGTAGAACCTGATGAGAAATTATTGAAAAGAATATTCTTCGTTCATATGATTGTGACCCTAATATGTATAAAACGTCCAGGAAAATATATTACGTAACTAGTATTGGTGATTCATCAGTAAACGTTTATCAGAAAAACCTATTAGTATCAATTGTGACATTTGATCTTATATGAGTAGTAAAACAACTCTGTCTGGAGCCACTCTGGGGCTACTGATGGTCCCAACCCCGGATAAAGGAGGAGGGTTGGGCATGAGGTTAGCGACCTAATCCTGTAGAAAATTAACTCGCTAAAAAACTCTAATCAGAAAAAATAACTCAAAACATTTAAGCTCTGACATGGGAGTTAGAAGGTCTTTATTTAAGAGAGTTATGACTCATCATGGTGAAAGCTGAGTTGAGGAAAGTTCCCAACTGCATCACAATGCAAGCCCTCACATAGAATCCTCAAGGTCAAAGGAGGAGAGGAAGACCAAAGAGCACATTACTCCGAGAAGTGGAGACAGACATGAGGAGAATAAACAAGAATTGGATAGGACGAGAGAAGAAGGCCCAGGACAGAGTGGGTTGGAGAATGTTGGTCGTCGGCCTATGCTCCGTTGTGGGTAACAGGCCTAAGTAAAGTAAGGATAGCAAGACAACTTTTTAAAAACATCGCTAGAATTCTTTAGAGAAATGTTATAATTACAGTTGATGTCAGTTATTTTAAGACAAGACATTTGACTAAAATAGTGCTACTTTTAAAAATAGCATTCTAAACAACCAAGTCAGATCATTCAATGAAATTACACCAGTTCCATTCGCATTTGTTATTTAGATCTTTACATCGATGTTTAGAACTGTGAGTGGTCAGTCCGTTTCAGCATATGTGCTTCCTGCTCAAATAACCTTGAAATTAACTTTAAGTCACAAACACCTTAATTAGTGTTAGAGGATGGCTAGCAATCGGATTCATGATGTACGTTCCGTTCTATTTGAGACTCATCAATTGAGTGTAACTCCATTCACTTCACAATATCACTAGTAATTACTTCTAAAACGATGCGACAATGCTAAAATAATTCACTTAAGTTCAAAAACATCTGATCAGCTTTATTGTTTATCCAACTTATATAATCAGTTGGGCGAGACTCTAATTTATGGACGAACCCTGAACGAATCTTAAATGACCTTGACAAGTATAAGCCAATCAGAAGACAGTTAGTATAAAGTAAACATATATTATAAGAGACTAATGAATTACAGTGGATACTCTTCTTTTGTGTGATTTAAAAACTTGTTAAGATTTGATAAAGGTTCAGATGTTCTGAAATCATAATGTATACGATATAGGATCTCGTCTATATGATTCCATAATAGTCGTCCTCTGGAGCCGTGGTACGGTTTTAAAAATCCCTTCAATGTCGACCACATGGCTTCAATGTTGTTAGTATGAACGCCGGTAGTGGGGCCAACAAAATAAAGTTTATTCGCCACGACATGATTGACATACCCGAGTCTATGAAGGCATCTATACGCTCTCCAATCATGTGTATATACCGTAGTGCCCGGCTGCACGTATTCCTTTATAATTGGTATTATTGTACTCGCTTGACGGTTTATCACCCTCCGGAAATGCCCCTTTTGTGTTGAGCGATCATAAATTCGAGGTACCTGTCAAGTACATTTACGAAAGTGCTACTTACCCAATCTTCCTTGATACTACGTCCCCTGTTATATTTTCACTTTCGCACTATTGTCTCACCTGTCTACATAATACTCCCGACTAATCCGAATGATTCGTGTAGACGTGTCACGCATACCACTGGACGGCTGAAGTTTCAAGAACGCCTGCAAACGCCGCAGCCAGTGTCACTGGTGCCCTTATAATCCAATTTGCAACTATTATCGTGATTTGCCTCAGTCTCAGTCGCGATCGAAAGAAGAAAGTCCCCGTTCTAGCAGACTTTTTTCTCCAACATAAAGAATAACGAAATACTATCTAATCACGATAGTCTACACACTGTACTGAAGTCATTTGATAACCGCAGCAGTAGTAGTAGTAGTCTTATCTTTTGTAGCCGCTCAGTAATCACCTCTTCTCTAAAATCCGCTGTAAACCGATCTTATATGAGCATCAGGTGTTGAATATGGCTGCGTGACCTTGAAATCCCTCAAACTCTTATGATTGGCTTGTTCATAAATAAGAGTCTCGCCTTCTTCTCTATAAGCGACTACACTCTGACTAGAATAAACCTTTGTTTAAATTACAATAAAGGAAATACCAAAAAATCTATAAAAACAAGGTAATAATACTTTCAATCTTTATAAACAATTAAATTTTGATTGGTTAATTAATATGGACCAATCAAAATTAAGAAAAATTAGGCTTTTTCAATTTTTAACTTTAGAAAATCATGCTTATTAGTTAAAAAATTACCGATTTATTCAAATTATGCTTGCCACTTCTATAATGATTGAAAATATTCCATTAATGCCAAAGACACCACAAATTGTTATAGAGATTCCAGAAAATACATCAGAAGAATTAAACTATAATGATTTATTTATAAAATCAAATCATCATCATCATCATTGGACATCTGGTAGATCAAGTCCAGGATCATGTTTTCAAAATTTATTAGCACCTTATTATTGGTCAACAAATCAACAACAATATCATTTATCAATAAGTGAAAATTCATCAAGTTATGGAAATCTTAAAGAGGATTATCATATAGATAAACAAAATGTATTGAATCCACAATTATATATGAGTAGAACACCACCGCCAACATTATCATTATATTATTCAAATCAAACTAGAAATTCATATTGTTGTATTGCAAATCAGAATACAACAAAATCTTATACATCATCTGAACATGACAAAAATAGTGATTATCAACATTCTAGTTCAACTTCATTAACTTCGAATTATAATATGAATAAATCATTATACTTAGATAATTATACAGAGAATTATATTTGTCAACCACAACAACAACAACACCGCCACCACCAATATCACCACCACCACCAACAACAACAACAGTACCTTCAATCAGAAAGATTTCCACATGTACATAGATCCTATACAACGAAATCTATGAAAACGAATTTAAATAAACCATCCAATCGTTCATTAAGTCCATATTCTTTTTATAATTATTATCCACAAACTATTAATTTATCTAAACAATGTATACCATGTATATCAACTAATAGTCAATATAGTGATTTAGATTTATTGAATTATCATTATAATATAAATCATTCTGATAATATTTTCTTATCTAAAACTATGTTAAGTAAAATGAATAAACAAAAATTAATACGTAGAGCATCTACACCATTATCCTATCAAAGTTTAATGACATCATCACAGATATTATGTAATTCTTCAATGACTACAAATACCTCATATAATACCAATAATAATAATAGTAATAGTAGTAATAATCGATCGAATTTGATTAATCATTATCAATATAATCGATCAATAATTCAACATCCATCATCATCTATCATACAACGTTCTAATTCTTTACCAGAATTATCAACAGTTCTAAAGTATAATGAATATAAAATGAATCCATCTATAAAATCTTATTCAAAAATAATAAAAAATGAACAAAATCAAGATAATTTGTATCATAAATATAAATCGAATAGAATACCATCGATACAATCTAATCATCATTTATTATATCCAATTGAGTTACCATGTCAACAAAAATTGTATTTATCTACCATGAGAAATCATCGTCGACATACAGAAGATTGTAGTCATCAAATAAAAAATAAATCATCATCATTATTATTAGTACAATTAAATCGTCGATCAAATTCTGTATGTTCACAAAATCATTGTCATTCTAATATGAATAATCATAATCATAATACTACTCATACTACTCATGGAAATATTGTTAGTAGTATGCGTAGTGTCAATTTTATTAGTAATATTCATAATAATAATAATAATAATAATAATAATAATAATAATAATTTAGATCATTCTAATCAAATGATAAATGATTATAACCATTATATACAACCATCCATATCACTAACGGATAATACAAATTTAGATAATACTAATAATTCATTAGATATAAGTAGTAAATCAATATATAAACAAAATAATGAAATCACCAATGATAATCATCATATACTTAATTCTAATGATTTAGAATTGAATAAAATGGATTCTAATCAAAATATCATTGAATTACATGTGAAAAAAGGTGATTCATTTACCCATTGTCTATGTTCATTAATTGTTCTATTAGTATGTATGCAATTAGTTGTTGGGATTGTATCTACAGGACTTGGATTATTTTTAACATGGAAAGTACCAGAATTAGATCCTATGGAATGTGCTTATTTATCTGGTATACCAGTAAGTTCTATTTTAATTTGTTTAGTTTTGTTTCTATTTTTTTATATTGTAGTCAAATTCATGAGTTGATCTAAGCTAAGAGGTTAATTGTTCGTGTATGAAACTAAATGTTCTATGTTTGAGCACTGTAATGTAACGTATGCCCAACGACTGACTGCCTCGACGTACGATGTTCAGTGGTATAGGAGTAGGTTGGAAGAAAGCTAGGTGTGGCCAGACCAAAAAAGTGGAATGAGTCATGTTGGTACGTGTAGACTACCTGGTTGAGGACCACGAGATGATAGTAACCGATGGTTAGAGACCCTGAATGACATGGCTCAAAATCATTTACAATCATGCAGGTGCATCCACTCTCTGTGTTCTCCCACATTCTATTCTCCTGATTCCTCCTTGTCGCTTTTTTTCTCTTTCCAAATTTATTTCACTGGATTATACTCTTTAAATAACATCTCCAAACCTTAATCTTCCCGATTACTGCTTATACTCTTACTGCCTCTACTACTACGGGATTTGAATCGACAACTGCATCTCTGTGCTAATTTGGTATGCCAACTGGAACTGATGTATGTACGTACAAAGTTCTACGTTGTTACTGACCGACTGACTGAATGTAGAAATGAAGATGTTCGTTGCTAAGGTGTTTCATACTATAACGAGACGGTCTTTCAGGTTTTTAATGGTGGTGTAGATTTGATCAACTCATGAATTCAACTATTCAAAACCGTAATGTTATGATTCCTCAAGCAAAATTAAAAATTCTGTTTAATTTAAATGGATAGTAACATCAACTAAGTTGTTGTCCTGAGCATAATCATAATTAATGACAGTCGTATAATTGTTCATTTAAGTAATAAATTTAAATTTCATTCATAATGCTTAAAATTGTAGAATAATGAAAACTGTAAGCATTTGTCGTTGAAATGTCTTTAAAGCCTAATATTTCGATATAAGCAAATTTGGATAGTGGCTAGTATTGGAATTCAAGAGGCGCGTCTCGTCCTATTTGGGACTTGCCAGCTGGATGTATCTGTATCGCAGAGTTGATCTTCACTTCGGGATTCGAACCCAGTACCGTTCTCTTTAAACGCCATCACGTTATCCACTTAGCTACTGAGTCCTAATAGCCACTTGCTTGTACAATGAAGTTTTAAATTCACTTGGTGTTGTTTACTTGAATCTTCCTATTGATGTCTCTTATTAGCATATATACGGTACTGGGTTCAAGTCTCAGAGTGAACATCAACTCTGAGATGCAGGTACACCCAGCTTACGAGTTCCAAATAAGACGAAACGCGCGTCCTGGATTCCGCTGCTAACCACTACTCATCTTTGGTTATGATGCTTGTGACTTAAAGCAATATCGAGGCAGTCCGTACAGGATGCACATATGTCAAGAAGAGACTGATCAATTGCAGTCCTAAATAACAATCGTAAGATACAAGTAAACAACACCAAGTGAATTCAATACATCGAATTTAATAGATTGATGCCAATAATAACAATAGCAATAATAATAATGGTCTCTGTTTAATACCATAAACTTGACCATAGATCAGAAATTTCAACATATAACCCGGGAAATTTCCATTTTATAATTATTTAGCTTGTGATCCTTAAATATATATAAACTTTGCAAGCCTTGATTAGTTGCCCCATATATTCATCCATTGACATTTGTGTCCTTTTCTCATTGACAGTTCCTTTCGTTTGTATGTATAAAATCTATTAATAACCATTTTTGGTTTATCTAAGTAAACCTTGATGGAAGAGGTAAATATATAAACTATTGTGGTGATTTTGTTTGGTTCTCTTGGCAGATGATAGATTCATGACGAGTTATAAATATTTTTTGAAAGCATGATAGTATTTATGGTTGATAGACATAATTTTTCATAGTAGACAGAATCATTTAATTCTCTAATGTTTTACAACTTAATGTTTACAATATGTGAAAATACATTTTACTTCAATGAGTTTTTTTAAGAGTAATTTAACAACCACAATATACTACTTTAACCGTATTCAACAGTTTAATCATCTTAACACTGTCTATTGTTCATTTTTCTGTCTACAGTGACTGTGATCAAAACAGAATCATCAGTATATGGTTGTGGAGATTATTAGGTTCTAGATTGAGTTCATGAATCAATTGATGTGAGACCACCATTATAACCCGGAGGTACTGGATGGCCGTTTCGTCCTATGGTGGGACTGTCCAGCAATGCGCATCCACGATCCCACCCGCGGGACTCGAAGCCGTGATTAGTGGAGTTAATTCGTGTCGGGTAGAGACAGTTATCTATCTCAGTACAATGGAAGATGGTCGCTCAAACTCGCAGATTGATTGATATTAGACATTACTGTTGTTGGATGCTGACTCAGTGGTCTAGAGTTTCAACAGTCGCGCGTGAGACTGAAGGCCTAGGGTATGAATCCCGTAAGCGAGATCGTGGATGCACACTGATACGTAGTCCCACAATGGAACGAAACGGCCGTCCAGTGCTTCCAAGTTTCCAAAGGTGGTCTAAAATCAATCGATTCATGATCTCAAAACAGAATCCACCTTAACTAACAATCATTTAAAGACATTGTCACATCAATCTCAACTGATAATACTTCATATCAATAATAAAGAGATTCCTGTAGAAAAAACTATCCTCTAGGTCTATTCCTTGCAAACAAAAATAATACTGAGGAGTACTTTTAATCCAGATAAAATTATATTGGTAGATTCCATTTCTTATAAGGTTTAAATACTTTTGTGGTCAATAAATCCAATATACATTTAGATGTCACGTTTAAAAGAAGGACAAATAACTCACCATGATTTTATATGGATTAACTAAAATACAATAAGATGGTTGCCAAGTTTGTATGATTCGAGAAATTAGTTATTTATGCCGTTTTGTCCTAATATGGGATTCCTAAGTGTAGTGAATATATGATTCCATGTGTGGGAGCCTTACACTAAAATGAAACGGATTTTTGGTACTTTAAGGTTTTTAGTGATGATCTAATATTCATTAGTTTATGGTTTTGATTAATGTTTCAGTATGAAGAGTTGATGATCGATGGTGGCATTTAATCGATTTATTAAGCAAGAAAACTTTTGAATATTTTATTGTGCCAAGAGACACTTGATAGGTATGTTTTAACAAAATGAAGAAACTAACAGCCTAGTTTTGAAAATGATAATTATCAGGGTTTTTTGACTATTCCTAACTCCTTAATCATTAGGTTTTATTCATACCTGAACATATCCAAAACTGAATAGATACATAGCCTTCAATCGTCTATTTGCATCTGTCGATGTGTTCTGTCATCTGAACACTTCTCATCTCGACTCTAATTGTTCTGCTAACTCCGTGATTTCAATGTACTCCGTCTGACAATCGTTACAACTTCAACGCCATGTTCCGCTACACACTACTTAAAAACCTCCTTATGAGTAGCATCCACCACATTAAAACTTTGTAATGTAATGCTGAGTAACATTTTTATGATCAATTAGGTATCAGTTATGAAAGGCAAAATATAACATTACAATGAAGGAATGAAACGAAGCCTAGTATTATGGAATACAACTCAATCATCATAAATTAACCGTTTAGTAAATACCTATAAGAAGCCAGAATGTCCGACACAACACACCATGCATCAATCAAATCACACTTGACAGAGAAGCATTGAAAGATGTAAAAATCTTTACATATCTGAGCAGCATCATCTGATGCGGATGCGAAGACGCGGATCGCCAAAGTAAGAGCAGCATATGTACAATTGAAGAACATCTGGAACTCAAAACAACTGCCTTCAAGTCAGTATTTCTAATATAAAGTCAAGATGGTTCTACTGTATGGGGTGGAAACTTGGAGAACTACGAAAGCCATCATCCAGAAAATACAAGCTTTTATCAACAGTTATCTAGGCAGAACACTTCGGATCTGTTGGCCAAACACTATCAGTAACAATCTACTGTGGGAAAGAACAAACCAGATTCCAGCTGTGGAAGAAATAAGGAAGAAAAGCTGGAGGTATATAGGACACACATTGATGAAAGCACACAAGTGCGTCAAAAGACTAGCCCTCACATAGAATCCTCAAGGTCAAAAAAGAAGAGGAATACCAACGAACACATTATACCGAGAAATGGAGACAGACATGAGAAGAATGAATAAGAATTGGATAGAACTGGAAAGAAAGGCCCATGACAGAGTGAGTTGAAGAATGCTGATCTGTGGCCTTTGCTCCATCGTAGGTAACAGGAGTAAGTAATTAAGTATAAGAAACAAATATAAAATTATTATAGTCAAACAGTTTACTCAACTTTACAATATACTTTTTCACTAGTCTTTCTGACAGAATATATTTATAAAGATCAATTATGCAACAACTATCATTTAATATCCCTTTATCAGTTATGATATCATTATTACAATAATACTATTTATTAAGACTTACTGGTTAGCGTTTTTAGCGAGTTAGTGTTCTACGTGATGGGGTCGCTAACCCCATGCCCAACCCTCCTCCTTTACCTGGGCTTGGGACCGGCAGTAAATCTGGAAGAGCTACAGGTGGAGTTATGTATAAAGCATAGAATGTAATTATAATGAAAACAAAAATCTCAAAAATAATCTATACAAGAAGAACCCAAATAAGAGGAAGTCTTACGTAATGTGGTCTAATTTCTTTTCTTTTCTTTTAAAATTTTTCTTTGTTCTTTTTATTTTCTATCTCGGAAACATTATCACATAAACAAGGACTTAGATGACATTTTACAAGAGCTTGTTACATAATTAGTTATACTTGTACTAAAATTAGTTGAATGTACATTCAAACAACAACAACAAAAAAAAAAGAGAACTGTCACTGTTGACAGTTTTCTATCTTCTTCTTAACACTAATCCAGTGTACCCAATATGTATGTGTGCATGAATGTATACGTGTTAGTGTGTGAAAAAAAATATGTATTTCCATTGGTAAATTAAATGTAACTATGTATTTTTGGTAAGTTTAATTTCTTGTCAATGATACCCTGGATATAATTTGTTCACTGAAAATGCGAGTTCTTTTTCCAAAACGACTGTATTTATTTATTAGTTAAGATCATGAGTCCATTGAAGCCAGACAGCTATGGAAAACCTGGAAGCATTAGACGGCCAACTCGTTCTATTGTGGGACCCCTCAGCAGTGCACATCCACGATCCGGCCTAAGGAGATTCGAGCCCAGGACCTACCGGTCTCGAGCGCTTACACTTAACCACTAGATCACTGAGCAGGCTGGCATTCAACGGCGTTAATGTCTAACTTCAACTAATCTACGAAATTGAGTGACAAATCGACCATTGTCTTCAATCAGTTACTATTTCGTGGCAGACCCGTTTGAACTCCACTGGTCACTGGTTCTCACTAAAACTTTAGGAAATACCTCTTGAAGCCAGTCATTAGTTAGCATGTGTTGATTAGTATCAGAAGTAGTTTTGTGTATACGATGTTGCATATGATAGTTAATCAATGTTATTTTTTCCTAACATGGCAGTATTTACCATTATAAGAAGAGATGGATATTAATAAGATTTAGAATGCTCATTTCGTCTTATTTTTAACTCGTTAGCTGAATGCAACTGTATCGTAGAGTTAATGTTCGCTTTAAGACTCGAATCCAACACCGTTCACTTGAAACACCATCACGTTATTTATGTAGCTAGTGAATCTAGATAACCATTAGTTTGTGCAATGAGGTGAACAATACAAAAATGAATATTTACACATCTTCAAATCAATTGGATGCAATACCTGATATTTATGTATGTATGCGTACTGGTTATATTTCCTACCTAAAAAATTATGTACCAACCTGAATGACTGTGATATGTTTTTTAGTTAGATGGGTGAATATGTTTTAGTACAGTCAAAGTGCTAAACAACAAGTGATACTTGATTACTGTAGAATAATTATTAGATGTTGATAGGTCACTGGGATTTTCTTCGGAAATTCTAGTCATATCCATTATCTCATCCTTTGATTCCATATATTAATGCAAATTTTATTACGTGCAGGTTGTACTAACTTTTTATGAAATTTCTTTATAAACGGGTTAACGTGGACAGTTTATACTCAGTTACATTGTAATTTGAACTCTAAGGTCTGCAGGTCCTCTATTTTTTTCCCCTAACGGGTGTCCATAGGTAAAGTAAATTCCTATATTAAGGAGAAATATTTGTCGAGAACTTGCTTATTTTTAATGATACTCAATGAAGATCACTCTACGATAAATACTACGTTTATAACAACTATTAATACAGGATACTTCCTTGCTACAACAGAAGTTCAGCTTTCAATAACGTTAACATTTTATATTCAGTTGGTATTGTTTCACTTGAATCTTCAAATTAATGTTTAAGACTGAAATTGATCAGTCTCTTATTGGCATATATGCATACTATGCATATTCCCTCGATATTGTCGTAATTCACAAGCATTCTAAGCAAAGATGGATAGTGGCTAGCAGTGTCAATAAGAGACTAATCAACTGCAGTCCTAAACATCCATGGGAACATTCAAGTAAAACAAAACCAAGTGCACTTAAACTTCACCACATTGCACTAACAGATGGCTATCAGGACTTAGTAACTAAGTAGATAACACGATGGCGTTTTAAGCGAACGGTACTAGATTCGAGTCCGAGAGTGAACATCAATTCTGATATGCAAGTACATCTAGCTGACGAATCCAAAATAGAACGAAACGCACGTTTTGGATCCTACTACTAGCCACTATCCTTCTTTGCTAACATTTTATGTTGTTTCAGAAGTTGTTTATAACTAATTCAGTTTATAGGGCATTACCTACAAATAAATGAAGCAAAAAGCAACGTCAATCTGAAATTACATTGTAAATTAAATTTTCCCCCAAAATTAATTATCCTTAGTTTTACGACATTAACACTATTGAATGACTGGCTCAGTGGTTTAAAGGTTAAGCATTCATGTGTGGAACCGAAGTTCCTGGGTTCGAGTCCTGCGTTCTAGATCACGAATGTGCACTACTCAGGAGCCACATACTAGAACGTCACGGTGATCCAGTGCTTCGAGGTTTTCAATGGTGGTCTGAAATCGATCGATTCATGGTCTCGATCAAACTATCCTATCATTAAAATCTGTGGGAACTATCTTAAAATTCTGAAACTATATTGATCTTAAACCATGAATTAACCAGTTGATTCTTTCAATTTTTTCAAATTGACATAAACAAAATTTCCATTTGTTTAATTGTTACTGTTTGTTTAAATATGTAAAACAAACACTAATGCAACTAAAATCCAAATGTGATTAGCAAAATTAAATACTGTCTGATGTGCTAGATTCAAAACAAAAAGAACTTCATTCAAGTCTTAGTGAATCTCAATGTTGTCATTTGGACTACATGCCATTACGTGAAGGATTGTAGTGAAGAAGAACATAGGTGAGGACAACCGATTATAATTAGCACAAAATTAGAGTTACTAGGTACAATAGAATAACCATACTCTAATACTTCATTTGCAAGATGTTCATTCATTGTTTCAGACTTCATTGTTCCTGCATTTCCATACCAATCCCGTTCTTCCCTTCTCGATCTTTTAGATCTTCTGTTCTCAGACATTCTATTTTTGACTCTCGTTATATACTACTTATGTCGATATAAGTAGCAAACACCTCAGGATGTTCACATTTTGGATTAGTTAGCATTACATAAACTTAATGTCTATATTTCTAATTGGTTTTTTCTCTTTATAAATTAACCTACTTTAAGTGTTAAAGTATTTATTTATCAAATTGTACTGGGTTCGAATCTCGGAGTGAACAAAAACTCTGGGATGCAGGTACATCCAGCTGACTAGCCTCAGATGGGATGAAACGCGCGTCCTGGATTCCACTGCTAGTCACTTGGCTTCTTAATTATCCCCATGTCTAACGTGATAAAATAGTTTGAAGATTGCCTGTTCATTCTTAGCAGTAAATTCGAAATATAAACATATTGGATAATAAGTTATAGTAAATGAATTTTCTTTACATTTATTAGTTAAAGATGTTTGGCTGTACACAGTTAATATATATACTCCTCTGGAGTATATGACAACTGCCTCTACAAGAACCATACCTAAAATATTTATACATAAAATTGAGAGCTGTCGGGGAGATCCATAAAACTCCCCGACCGTTGTTGTTACCTTGACGTGGTGGTCGGGCTTGCCTATCGTGATGAAGCAACCGAGCTATACTGGCTGGAACAACTGTTCTTCAATGTCCTACCTTGTCAGACAGGTCGGTTCATGAGCGGTAAGACTAAAAGCAACAAGCCCAAGGTCCGAAGGCGAAGTCGTACTGCTGACTGTACAGAGGTGTGACAGCAGAAAGGTGTTTCCTTCAGACAACCAGCATCCGCAGCGATGCTGCCTTCCCACAAGGAGAGGTGGGGTTAGAAAAGGTCGACCCTAAAAATGCACACCTCGCCTTATCCCACGGACATCCGTCTCCGGCGGCAAGGTCTCAACAAGTACGGAGCTAACACAAAAATTACCGACCGACCTCAAGCAGTTGTCCCTTGGGCACTGCGGTCACGCTCCCAGGTCACTAAGACCACCTCTAATCCAATTTCCTTTTCAGGTACCTCCAGAAGAACCCTTCCACGGTGTGGGCAACCGGTAAGTGATAACCACCCTCATACCTCTAACAGCACTCCATAAAACTCTAAAAAAGCTAAAAAGCTCTGAAAACGCTGAGAAGCATCTTATCTGATCAGTATTTACTGGACGTTTTGCCAGAAACATCTAGAAAGTGAAAAGTTACATGTCGAGTTTCTGATTAGATGATTACTTATACTGTTTCTACATTTAGTAGCGCTCCAGAATTTCCCGGAAAGCCAAAGCCATCTTAAAAACTATAAAA
Organism: Schistosoma mattheei; assembly: GCA_944470405.2. Lineage (NCBI taxonomy): Eukaryota > Metazoa > Platyhelminthes > Trematoda > Strigeidida > Schistosomatidae > Schistosoma > Schistosoma mattheei. The sequence continues at coordinate 41,495,995 of OX103944.1, forward strand.
ACCCAAGATTATCTGTACATAAACTAACCTTTAGAGTAAAGCGTTTCTTCCATATTTCGCCCTTTTTCTCTAGTGCAGATTTAGCTTGGAGGTTACTAGAAGAGCTTAGGAACTGAATCTAGCGTTCATTTAGAAAACTTATCAAGAACATCACATACACATCACTGAATTTGCTTTCAATTTATCATGTTTCCAACCTCAAACAATGACATTTAACCACTTTCATTGATGATACCTATCTCATACCGATCATTATTGAACTTCACAGATCATGAATTTTCATCAAAACTCCCGTTATTTTCTCTCAATTGTTGACATTAGTAAGTTGATCTGAAAAATGAAAATAAAATTGTCACTTCTGAACGAACCAATCAGGTAAAAGATAATAGGTTTCGGATTTTGGCGCGAAATTCATTCTTACATTTGAGTAAAATAGAGTTTTGGCATTATAACTGATGTCAGTTCGTAATGAAAATCCTATATCTAATTCTTAACCTTAATCATCAACTTTAAATCATAATTCTATTCCCTCACACACTGGTTTATAATCCTCATTTGATCCTAGTTATTAGGTCAAAACTCTCAAGGTCAATGATCGTCCATTTATAATTATAGTCTCACCTTAACTCCTCCTAGTTATTCAATTAAAATTAGTTTATAAAAGGAAAATACAACTCAAATTTAAAACATCTGGTGAGTTTTGTGAATATTATAGTAACTTCAATAGTTAAGATTATGAGTCAGTTGAAGTTAGACCACCATGGAAAACGACCGTCCAGTGCTTCCAGGTTTTCTGTGATGATCTAGCTTCAACTAACTCATGATCTTAACCATTGAAATTCTAAACTATTTCAGTATTTCTCATTGTTGTTTTTCTCTTCTTTTATATTTCTTCAATATAATTTAAGTATACATAACTTATCTTTTCACTACCATATGTATATATACAATATAAACATATATAAAGTGTAGTGATTACTATTGTTAATGTCAATGTTACTATTATTATTACTATCATTATTAATACTATTATAATTACTACTATCATTAGTATTACTATTATCACTATTAATATTACTAATATTATTATTATTATTTCTAATGTGATTATAATTACTGTTATCAGTTATGTTCTTATGATTGCTAACCAATATGAACAACAATCATAATGGTATAAAATGAGGACATGATTAGTTACTAATTACGATAAGAAGTTTGTTTCATAGATTGGTTTTTTTTAAAACAAAAAAAGGAATGAGTTAAACCGTTATTTGGATTAGTTACTAATTATACTACTACTACTACTACTATTAATAATAATAATAATAGTAGTAGTATGATTGTTCTATTTTAAAACAGATGTTTTATAGAATAAGAATAATAGAATAACAATTAAACAAAACTTCAATGTATATGTATATTTAGTTAGTTTGTTTGTCCTTTATTAAGATATGAATAAGGTTAAGTAATATATAGTTTATTATTACTCTGTCAGGTTTATTAATGAAATATCTCAATTTTAATAGTTGATTTTATGAGTTAATTGAAGATAAAGTACCATGGAAAACTGGGAAGTGCTGGAAAGTTGTTTTGTTCTAGTATGGGATTTCTCAGCATTAAGCACCTACGATCCTGACCTGCGGGATTCGAACCCAGGAGCTCAACTGGGCTTGTTGTGAGAGAGTTATACTGAATAAAGTGGTGAACGATGACACAATTTAATGGATTGTTTGGTGTTAAACATCAACACCGTTGAATGTCGGCTCAGTGGTCTAGAAAATAAGCATACATGCGCGAGACCGATAGGTCTTGGGTTCATATTTTAAGGGGCGAGATCGTGGATGCTCACTGTTGAGTATTCCCATACTAAAACGAAACAGCCATCCAGTGCTTCCAAGTTTTTCACGGTGATCTAGCTTCAATTGACTCATGAATTCAACTATTAAATTGCTACAATCTCTACGCAACCCCTCTCTGATCATTAAAATAACCTAATTATTTTTTGACACTTATCACTAAATCGATATCCTGCATAAGACTATGTTAAATGAGAGAAATCGAAAGAATCTTGCTATCCTACTTTTAGACAACTCTACATTATACACAAAGAACCTCATTAGGAATTAAATGTACAGCTTTCCCATAAGGTGGGGTGTATCATTACTTACACTTGCTATCTCTCATGGAGGAGCATGGACCGACAACCAGCATTCTCCATCCAACTCTGTCCTAGGCAATTCTTTTCAGTTGTTTCCAGTTATAATTCATCGCCTTCATATCTGCTTCCAAATTCCAACGCAGTGCGTTCTTTGGCATTCCTTTTTTGGTTTTCCTTCAGAATTTCAAGTTGGCACTTGCCTCGTGATGTAGTTTGATAATTTGTTCAATATGTGTCCTGTGCACTTCCAACGTATTTTCTAAACTTCCTCGTCAAATGAAAACTGGTTTGTTTTCTCGCAAATTAGATTGTTGCTCATGATTTCCGGCCAACGGACATTGAGTACCCTGTGTAGACAATTTTTTAGAAATATTAGTACATTTCGATGATGGTTGTGTTAGTTCTGGAAGTGTTAACTTAATACAGTAGAACTGTCTTAACGTTCGTATTAAACATTCTTACTTTGAAGTTGGATTGCAAACAGTTGTTTTAAGTTCCATATGCTCTTCAGTTATCAATGTTTATCTTTACATCTGCATCAGATCCTGCATGTTCATCGATATTGCTACCCAGATACTTGATAGTTTCCAACATTACCAGAGTTTCTTCATAAAGTGTAATTGAGTTAGTGTTCTCCGTGTTTAGATTGAGGATATTGCCTTTTCCCTTGTGTATGTTGAGGCCTACTACTGTAGAGGCGACCTGTACTATACTGTTTAAAAAAATATATTTTATCTATGTATTCTTTTATACTTAGTTCACATATATAAGAAATCAAACTGGACAAAACCGGATTTTGATCTAAAATCCAACCTTATGGAGTGTTATTATTATTTTGCAGTAGAAATAAACTAGTTTAGTAAAAATAGTTTCATTTTTTACTACAGATTCCTTCTTTTTTGGCATTGCCAGAACGCACATTTTGTTCCGATAAATTACAATTTCTTTACAATAATTTCATATATGTTGAACTAGTTTCCTATTATTCGAATTAAATAACTAAGTAAATAACAAGCACGTTGGTACTTAAAGTAATTGGCACTGAGTCTGAGCTCTTTTCTAAGCATCAACATTAAGAGGTAGATAAATTTAATTGATGAATTCAAAATGGGACGAAACGCGTTTTGTTTTCCAAATTCTAGTTTATTTTATATCGTCTTGTTCTTTTTCCAGATTCAAGCAGCTAATCATCTCATGTATATATATGTATAAACCTACGAATTAAGTAATAACAATTGAATACGATAAAGCCTGAAAGGAATCTATTAGTTTAATTAGCTTTCTCAGCTTGTTTTTTATAACTCAATTGAAATAGTGTTTTCAATATGTATGTATTACTGTTTTTCAATACCCCTCAGTACTTATATGAAGACTGTTGTAAACTTTAGAATTTCTCTAGGTACATATTACTTAATAAAATGAATACTAATACTACTAATAATGATAATAGTACTATTGTCACTGACAGATAGGTACTGAATTCAGTTCAATGAAATAATTGATTGTTTTATACTAGTTATTTGTGTCATTAATAAGTGCCTGGATAGTAATCGGTTTTTAACTTATTGAAATCTTTGTTATACCAGATATTAATTCGATGGTTCCACTTTTTACTCATTATCAACCATATAGTGATGTTTCATTTCATATAGATAAGTCGAGATAGTGGAGAAGATTTGTAGCTCAGATGGATGATTTAGTCGTGGAACATTTCATCGTTCTTCTGAACGACATCATCAACACAAACTTCTACCTGAAATTTGTGCTGTTAATGTCGTTCCGAAGAACGATGAAACACTTCACGACTAAATCATTCAGTTCAGAGAACAAAACTCCATAAAAGACTAATTCGCTGTTTTAAGAAAACGAAATTGTAAACAAACGTAAATAGTAGCAAGTAATCATCACATTAGAAACGCTTAAAATTTACAATGTATAAGTGTTAAAAATACTCTAAATCAGCTGCAGAATACTCAAAAGAGTTAAATGAAAACAGAAACGTTCTCGATTAATTTTATCTATATATTACAAAAGATCCTGTGAATAAGTTACGAAACTTTAAACAAAGATGGATAATAGCTAGAAATGGAATCCAATTTGATGCGCATTTCGTCCTATTCGGAACTTGTCAGTTGAATGTACCTGCATCTCAGAGTTGATATTCACTCTAAGATACAGGTATATCCAGCTGACGAGTTCCAAATAGGACGAAACGCGCGTTCTGGATTCCACTGCTAACCACTATCCATCTTTGCTTATAATTCGTTTATGAATTCACTTTTTTTCTCTCTCTGTTCAGTTTAATTTCCTATCACATGACATACGCAAATTATCAACATAAACCGCTTGATAGTAAACAGATTATAAGAGTTTACATGTAAGCTTAATGTTGAAATTATCTTTTATTTAACTAATCATAACTACTAGTTAATTGACAACCGGAAATATAAATATCAACAAAAATAACTGTGAACATAGGGATTAATAAACATATCGAGCTTAATGATTATAATTTATCAATGGATTGTCATTAGGAAAACTATATTATTTTTTTCATCAAAGACTGACGTCACTGATAGATGTCATTGAGGAGCAAGCAACACTGAACAAATGTTTCCTCCTCGTATGATACCTGTTTAGACTTCGCAGATGACCTGGCTCATCTTTCGCATGGAAGTGCAAGAGAAGACGACCAGTGTAATAGCAGCCTCAGCAACAGTAGGTCTCAGCATACACAAAGGAAAAAACAAGATCCTCCGATACAACACAACATGCACCAATCAAATCACACTTGACGGAGAAGATTTGAAAGGTGTAAAAACCTCTACATATCTGAGCAGCATGATTGATGAACACAGTGCATCTGATGCACATATGAAGTTGCGGATCAGCAAAGCAAGAGCAGCATATCTACAACTGAAGAATATCTGCAACTCAAAACAATTGTCTTCAAGCCAACACCGAGGTCAGAATTTCCAATACAAATGTCAAGACAGTTCTATTGTATGGGGCCGAAACCTGAAGAACTACGAAAGCCATCATCCACAAGATACAAGTGTTTATTAATAGTTGTCTAGATAGAATACTTCGGATCAGTTGGCCAAACACTATCAACTGTGGGAAAGAACAAACCATATTCCAGCTGTGTAAGAAATCAAGAAGAACCACTGGAAGTGGATAGGACACACATTGATGAAAGCACACAACTGCGTCACAAAACAAGCCCTCACATGGAATCCTCAAGGTCAAAGGAAAGGAAGAAGATCAAAGAACGCATTACACCAAGAAGTGGTTACAGATATGAGAGGAATGAACAAGAATTGGATAGAATTAGAAAGGAAGGCCCAGAACGGAGTGAGTTGTTGGATACTGGTCTATGGCCTTTGCTCCAATGGAGGTAACAGGAGTAAGTGAATGAATGAGGTATGATACTTCTTAGCATTGAGCATTTGTGACCCTAACAGGTACTGAACCTAATAATTTCCAATCCAATATTATGCAGTTAAACGTTAAACTCACAACATATTTCTGACTTGAATCAGTCGCCTATATTATTACAATCATCATTAAATATTATAATAGCCAATTTTAGAAGTCTTAAGTGTACACGGTTAAGGAGTACTATGTTGTGACGTATAAACTATAATATACTCCATGGTTTTCAGTACCTATCTTAACTGAAATCAATTCATAGAGAATATCTCCTACACATCTTTATGTCAATACAAAGTTCTTGATTCTGAGTGCTTCGATAGTATACTGTTATATTTACACTTTTATATAATATATTATCAGTCACAATGAACATTCAATTGGATTAACTATGTTTATTCACAAAACTATCTCTATGTTATATTACTCATAAACAATTACATCATAGATTCAACTCCATTATGTAACAATGATGTATATTCATAACTGACCATACTCAATATCAGCATAATTACTGTTGGGATATTCGGAAAAATATACCAATCATTATCATGTTAAGTCTAATGATGTCCTTGGACTCTAAATGGGCATTCCCTATTGGCCATTTTTTATTTCACACGTTAAATATTGTACAAATGTTGTTTTCTATTTTATGGTACGATGTGGTTTGTTTGGTTGGTATATAAACAGTATATTTGAAATATAACGATTCATATCTCAGAGGCTGAGACTTGTGTTCTGGACTCAACTGGCTGAGCTAGACAGCGGAGCAGGGCCAATCGGGACTCTAGGTCGTACTTGCGTGTTTTGCGTGTCATTGATCCGATTGACAGTACGCTTCGCTCTTATCTGCAGTCATAAGACATAACAATTACTCATATTGTCCTCCAAAATATTTTTAAATACTCAACCTTTTTTGATAGAGTTTTGTTCTCTGACCTAAATGGTTCTTTATCATTTCATGACCTACCTTTTTATCAAAACACAATACACCCTAAAGATAGAAAGACAAAAGAAAAAAAGAAAAGAAAAACGATAATGAATTTGATATTGTTTATGATTAGACTTTAATTTATGATAATCTTACCAATATCTTATTATTTTCTATATGATAACATTAAGTAAATTTGATAATCCACTGTGTTTATTTTTCTTTTTTTCTTTCTCTTCTTTTTTCTTCTTTTTTCTTGCAATAAGCATCAACTGTTTTTCTTTTTTTTCTTTTTCTTTTTTTCTTGCAATAAGCATCAACTGTTTTCTTTTTCTTCTTTTTTCTTGAAATAAGCATCAACTGTTTTTTTTCTTTTTTTTTCTTTTCTTTTCGTCAATCATATAAATAAAAATAAAATAAGCAAATCAAGTCGATATCGTTTTTGTTATGTAGATATCCTTTAAGCAATATAACAACTATCATATACATATATTATCAAATAAATAACCTGAAATTGGGTATACAAATTGTATATATAAATAGATATTCCGTGTTTGATATAATGGTAGAGTAATGTCCTTAGATGACCTTTAATCATTGAAGTTTAAAAATAGGAAAGAAAATATTAAAAGAAAGAAGAACAAGAAGAAAGAGAGTTTGATATTGATCCATTGTAAAAATTACAAAACAAAAACAAATGACAAATATGATTTGTAGTATAGGGGTTGTGGAGATTATTAAGTTTTCTATTGTGATCACGAACCGATTGATGTTAGACCACCTTTGGAAACCTGAAACCACTGGGTGGCCGTTTCATCCTATTGTGGGACTCCTCGGCAATGCGCATCCAAGATCCCGCTCGCTGATTGGTTGATGTTAGACACTATCACTATTGCATGCCGTCTCAGTGGTCCAGTAGGTTAAGCGTTCACGCACGAGACCGAAGGCACTGGGTTCGAATCCCGCGAGCAGGATCGTGGATGCGCACTGCTGAAGAGTCCCACAATAGGACGAAACGGCGGTCCGGTGCTTTCAGGTTTCCAAAGGTGGTCTAACATCAATCGGTTCGTGATCTCAATCAAAAAAATATAATTTGTTTAAGGAAATATAAAAAAAGAAGAACAAGAAGAAAGAGAGTTTGATATTGATCAATTGTGAAAATTACAAAACAAAAAACAAATGATACATATGATTTGATTACGAAAGTTGAAATCTATTTCATTATGAAGAATAAAGGAAAGTAGGTACAAATTGGGAAATTTCTATAGTTGAGATCATGAGTCAATTGAAACAAGACCAATATAGAAAATCTAGAAGCATTGGACGGCTAACTTGACCTAGTATGGGAATTCTCAGCAATGAACATCCACGATCTCACCTTGCAAGATTCGAACCCAGCATATATCGGTCTTGCACGCAAACGTTTAACCTTTAGACCATTGATCTGACATCCAATGGTGTTAATGTCTAACTTCAACTAATCCACGAAATTGTACAATACATACACCATTGTTTTCAGTGACTTACTATCTCATAACTGACTTGAAAACACTAAAAAACCTTTTTGTCCCAGCATGAGGCTTCTCCAAATGTGAATCCACCATCTTTTTTCCAGGTGAAACTATAAATATAACCTTGGTTTATGATTTTCAACTATAAATAAGTATATATATACGAAATATATCTCTTATGATCAAGTATCATCATTCAGAACTACCTTCATAGTTGAAATTGTCACTATTACATATTGTCCAGAACTTTGAAATCTAAATGAATTATGTAAGAATTTATTTCATATCAATATAATTGATGACTGTTATTTATTTACCCAAAACGTCCTGGTACGGCAGAGGGTGAGGAAAGTTAACTCTCCACCTCGAAATGCTCTCACATGGCCAAATGTATACATTTATTGCCAGGGACGTTCTACTCACTGCCTTCTCGCACTACGGGTGCTGTTTACAAAATTGCGAGGACGAAAACCGAATGTCCGACACTTTAATCAGGTTCGTGGATATGAAGGGTCCACCTAGGGGAGTTGGAAAACCCTCATTTCAAACCAATGGGCTCCAGGATCCTGAGGAAACAAATGGTGTATGAACACATTATTGGTCACCAGCTAACATGGGACTGCATCTCCGAACGATGCTTCACTGTAATGTGGATCAGACCCTTGAGTCGAAGGCTTTGGGTATGGCTCCTTAAGAAAACTACCTGCTTTGGTTTGGGAACCCGTGCAGTATCACAGACAACACACAAATCAAGTGACTTGTGTGGCGCATGTGTATTTGCTACCCCTTTGTACCAATATTTGTGTTTTCAAATAAATAATAAAATAAATAAAAACTAAATCAGTAACATTGTTTATTAAGTTTCTATCATGAGATTCCTAAACAAAGTAACTAGTTAAAGTACTTACTTACTTACTTACTTACGCCTGTTATTCTTAAAGGAGCATAGGCCACCGACCAGCATTCTCCAACCCACTCTGTCATGGGCCTTCTTTTCTAGTTCTATCCAATTCTTGTTCATTTTACTCATGTCTATCTCCATTTCCCGGCGTAATGTGTTCTAACCAGAAAAATGATTCACTAGGAACTCATGACAGAATAATATTGAATATGCATATGACTAAATAATTGCAGCATATCACATTTCATCATTGAACTCAACATTCAAAACTCTTCACTTACAATAGTTTGAACAGATAAGATAGTATCCAATGCTTTCGCACAGAAATAACTTATAACTCAAAGCCAACTTCATGCACACCAGTAGGTACATGATCATGTTCCGAAACCTCCAACTAGTAAGTTTTTTTTAAAGAACTGAATCAATTATCTAATTAATAAGATTTTAGAAGCACCATATTATCTTTCTAAAAATATCCATTTTAAAAACGTTTCGCATTTTTGTTTTAGCTTATTATCTCTGGTTTGGTTGGAACGTGTATTTGTTTTCAGCATAGAATTCCTTCAATCTCACCACAATTAATGAATATTATCCAAGTAAGTTTTATGAATATTTTCCATAGTATTTTTTTTCATTGATAAATTAAGATTATATTACTGTTCTAGCATCCAAAGGTGTTAATATCTAACTTCAATCAATCAATGATGCTAGCTCAGTTGTATAGAGGTAAAGAGTTTACACGAAACTGAAAGTCTTCAATTCGAGTCCCGTATGATGGACGGTTGTTTCGTCCTAGATGGGACTCCTTAGCAGTGCGCATTCATGATAACAACCGGCGAGATTTGAACCAAGAACCTTTGGTACTTCCAGGTTTTACATTGTGGTTTACCTTGAACTGAATCATGAACTCAACTCCTACAATCACCACAAAAACCCCTTTCTGAGCAATAACTAAATTGAAACCGGTCCAGTTAATTCACGTTTAAATTCATTATAAGATGATTGTAAACTTGTTTAGATCGCAAACGCTTATTGAAACTAAATATTTTAACGTAAATTGAACTTCACAAATTATGTACAAAATGAAATATTCCCTAAGTCTTTTCAGTACTTCAATTTGAAAGGTCCACCTAAAATGTTTAGTTTAGAAAAAGGAACACTGTTGGGTTACCTAACAAAATCTTATTAAAGCATTTACGCTAAATATACTCACATGACAATTCCTGTAATAATTTTATTTCATAACAAAAATATACAACTGATCTGGAAGAACCTGATGTTGTTAGACTGTTCAACACCAAACCCTTGACTTAGATTGATTGCAAGTTTGTATTAAAATATGGAAATTTTGATCCGTGTCACTTAATTCTATATCCAAACTGAGCTCATGTAGAACTGAAAATGTTTACTGTCACTGTTTATTAATTAGTTAACAATTCAAAGTGTATTCAGTCATTAATACTGACTGAGTTTTATCAATCAATTCACATTGTATGTAATAATTTATGTGGTTCTATATCTTATTCATTGTATTTCCATTTTTATTGATTGTAGGCTAACAACAAGAAGAGTTGAAGCTAATATTCTCTCTAGTTACCGATTATTTAATGATTCAAACAAAACATGTGATAAGTAGTAATGGCTAAGCATATATATATATATATATATGACAGTGGTTACTAGTTGGTGGTCATTTAGATTAAGTAAATGAATAGGGATTGAAGAAGTTACAGAAAGTATGGAAAAGAAATAATATTACAAATTATGTAAACAGTTGTTCTAAAGTTTCTCATATTATTTGTATGGATACTTATACACATGAACTTATCTACAACAACAGTTCTAAATGTTCTGAAATGATATATGTACATTAACGTATTTTTTAGCAAAGTTGTTATTGAGGAATAAGACTGCTAAACCAATACTTAACCCTTATCTCGACATGAAACTAGCATTAAGCTTAGAATATATCCAAGCTACACAATTATTTACCATATAGAGTTGTTAGAAATTTATGAACTGATAAACATAATGAACAGTAATAGATTTATGTCCATTGCGTTTCACTGATTCCAATGTATCAGCCGGGAAATTTTAATTTTTCTTAAGTGGACAGAGGGTTGATTTATGAACGGTGTATTTAAAATTATTTCCTGTGCCAGGACGAATCAGTGATAATTATCTACAACAAAAGAAAGGAAAACGAAAACAGAGAGCGCGTAACAACATAGCGATAATTGTTAAAATATGTCATTCAGGTCTACCATAATGCATGTGTCATATAACACAGTGTTATACTGTTCATGTTAGATATTATTCAAATTAGTTAAGGTTACCAGGGACAATGTTAACGTAAAGTAACAGTAGGTAGGTGGTTTTAATTAGGGAATTCACTAATAAAAATGACTAAGCATTTAAAGTTCTTATAATATCACTTGTAGAATGAGATACACTTACAGGTGATAGAACATTTAATGCATTTTCAAAGGAGCAGTGGGTGAGATTACAATTTATGGACAACGTTTGAACGGTGCTCAAGCGACCTTCAAACTGTCTACCGAATAACTAGGACTAAATAAAGGTTATAAGCCAGTATGAAGAATTTGAATGATGATTTACAGTTGATGATTAAGGTTAGATATTAGATTTGAAGTTTTCATCACGAACTGACATCAGCTACAATGCCAAGAGTGAATTTCTTGCCAAAAGTCCAAACTTGTTATCTTTTACCTCATTGGTTCATCCATAAATGATACATCGGTGCAGCGAACAAATAATGACTGATTTTATCATATGGATAGAAAAGCAAGGTTCTCCGATACAACACAGAATGCGCCAATCCAGTCACAATTGACGGAGAAGATTTGAAAGTTGTAAAAACCTTTACATATCTGGACAGCATCATTGATGAACAGGGTGGATCTGATGCACATGTGAAGGCGTGGATCAGCAAAGCAAGAACAGCATATTTACGATTGAAGAACATCTGGAACTCAAAACAAATGTCTGTCAACCAACACCAAGGTCAGGATTTTCAATTCAAATGTCAAAACAGTTCTACTGTATAAGGCGGAAACTTGGAGAACTACGAAAGCCATCACCCAGAAAATACAGGTGTTTGCTCACAGTTGTCCACGCAAAATACTTCGAATCCGTTGGCCGGACACTATCAGCAACAACCAACTGTGGGAGAGAACAACCAGATCCCAGTAAACAAAGAAATCAAGAATAGGCGATTGAAGTGGATAGGATACACATTGAGGAAAGCACCCAACTGCGTCACAAGACAAGCCCTCACATGGTATCCTTAAGGTCAAAGGAAAAGAGGAAGACAAAAAACACGTTACACCGCGAAATGGAGATAGACATGAGAAAAATGAACAAGAATTGGACGGAACTAGAAAAGAAGGCTCAGGACAGAGTGGGTTGGAGAATGCTGGTCGGTGGCCTATGCTCCATTGGGAGTAACAGGCGTAAGTAAGTAATAGATTATTCCAGAGTCTAAAAAAATTCACATTTAAATTAATTCATATAAAGAAATAATTTAGAATGAGTTTATTTCACTAATGACAAAGAATTACAGATGTTATAGTGAATAGTATCTGTACATTGAATTACATGATTAAATATAAAGAAGATTTTAGTTCAAGTCTCCTCTTCCAAATAAAGGATCGAGCAAAATATAGAGTTCATTTTAACTATTCAATATCGATTACTGAATAAGAAATTAAACCAACCAAGTAAAAGGTTTTAAATCCGAGTTCACTCATAGAAAGTTGATTAGTTAACCATATCATCAAGATACAATCATAATCGTTTCAACATGATCAAACTTCTTCTATTAATGATTTAATAAATTATTTATTTTATTGAATCTTATCATTTTAGATTATATCTGGTATATTATCATTAAGTTGTTTTATAATATGTCTTACAACAAGTATATATACTGGTAAAAAAGGTAGTTTAATTGCATCTTATGATAATACATGTAAAATGATATCAATAGAACAATTATTAGAACAAAGACAACAACAACAACAACAACAACACCACACCCAACAACAACAACATCATCACCCCCAACAACATCATCAACCCCAAGAACCCCAACAACAACTTACATTCAATACAAAAATAATCAATAATTCAATTAGTAATAATAAATCATTTTAAAACCATGTTGTATAGAACTTATTAAAAATATATGTGAATGTTATATTAATTATAATAAACGTATAGAATATTATCATCATATTTCATGTCATTTATTATTTTCATCAATTAAAGATTATATAATATTACAATCAGCATTAATGTGTATTGGTTGTGGTGTATCATTATGGTTATGGTTATTATTTATAGAAAATAAATTAAAATATTATATTAATAATAAATATACAAGAATAAGTTTTTCATCAACACGTAGTTCAATCCCTGAAATATTCATTGAACATAATGATGAAAAAACAAGTAGTACAGATATGAATGAAATGGAATAAATAATCGATTTTAGATCATTGAGAACAATACAGATGATCTCATTTCTATGAATCTATAAACAATATAAAATACTATTCAATTGTACATAATGAACATAAGTAATAATTTGGTGTGCTGTTAAGAAATTGAAAGTTTGTGTATAATAAAGAAAATATTTTTAATTGCTTCACCACCTCCTCCTCCTCCTTTCTTCGTCCTCCCCTGGTCAATTTCAATGCCAATTCATCAATAGTAATCTTGACTATTAAATGATCTATTTTGTATTCATTATTATCTTTCATGATAATAAAGTAAATTAATCAATAATCAATAAATGTGTAGTAGATTATAGATCAAAAATTTCAGGAACTTGTTATTGAATTCGAATGATCTACACTTTCACTTATTTATTTATCTTTAAAATTTGAAATCTGTCAAGATTTTGATTATTTCGGTAATCTGTAAACAATATGAAATACTATTCAATTGTACATATTTAACATAAGAAATGAGTCAATATTAAATGAGGAAACTCTCCAACTGCTACTCCTCCTCCTCCTCCTCTTCCCCATTCCATGGCTAATCTCAATGCTAATTAATCAATAGTAATCTTGACTATTAAATGATCTATTTTCTATTCATTATTATCTTTCATGATAATAAAGTAAATTAATCAATAATTGTGTCCATCTCTATTTGATCAGATCAATAAAATTTTGTTATAAATCTTTACAATGGAAACAAACAAAAGTGTTGGTTATACAGTTTTCCATTTCATTATTGAAACAAACAATCTTCTCTCTCTCTCTCTCTCTCTCTCTCTATATATATATATATATATATATATATATATATATATATGTGAAGACATGTAACTAACTGTAAATTTTATAATTATATATATTATGTAATTGATTATTGAATCTTTATTGATTATTGTATTATTGAATTACTATTGATTATATTTTTTGTTGTATGTTTAACTTTTGCAAATATACCTCATAATAATAATAATAATAGTTGTTATTATAGAAAATTTTTTTGTCAAAATATCCTAACTCATTACAATATGGTAGTTTCATCAGATAATTGAAATCAACTGTTGGAGTAAATCCCTCAGTTAAATAAATGGGAGGGATCGTGGATGCGCAGTGCTGAAGAGTTTCATACTGGGACAAAACGGTCGTTCAATGCTTCTAGGTTTTCTATGGTGGTCTAGCTTCAATTGACTGATGAATTCAACAACTAAACTGCCATAATATCCATAAACCCCTCTCTGATTATAATCATCATATGGTCATGAATGACAGTCTCCAAGAGGTATTTCCTGTAGTCCTAGTGAAAAGCCGTGACTGGTGGAGTTCAACCAGGTATGTAGTGAGATAGTAACTCACTAATGCCAATGGTGAATGTGACGCTCAAATTCTTGGATTAGTTAGAGCTATACATTAACATCGTTAAATACCGGCTCAGTGGTCTAGAAGTTAAGTGCACGCGCACGAGACTATTAGGTCCTGATTTCGAAACTCGCGGAGAGGGGACGGTGTCGTGGATGCGCATTGCTGAGAAGTTCCGTACTAGGAAGAAACGGTCGTCCAGTGCTTCCAGATGTTCCATGGTGGTCTAGCTTTAATTGACTCGTGAATCCAACTATTAAATTGCTAAAATATCCACAAAACCGCTCTCTGAAATTAAACATTTAACCATAAGTATTGACTTAAATGGCAGATAATTTTTTTAATCAAAATAGTATCATTACTGTATCATTATCAATTTACGTTGATTTCTTCCCTTTTAAGACTTACTGTTAATCACTACAACAAAATGGGGGATTGTCTTGGAGAGAGGTTTAAAGAAGCGACCACTCAACATAGATGTAGAACTGAACAATCTTTTGGAAATAAAGGATGCAACAACAAGGTGTAATATTATATAAGTTAGTTTCCTCGCCCCCACCTTTGGATCTCAATTGAAAATAAACAATATATGACCGTAAAACAATAAAAATTATTGATGTGTAATCTGTAGTAGGTCACAGGTCTTCCAGAACAATACTCAGGTTTCGAAAGCTTGTAGTGAACTATCATAAGTAAATTCTAATCGTTTCTCCTTCCTTTTACTTTGTATCTGAAATCTGTTAAGATTCTGGTTACTTCATAAGCATCTATCCATTCTTTCGGGAGCCAAGTAAGGAATAAAGCTGTTGCGCACTCTATTTTCACTCTAATATTTCCTTCAGTTCTTTCCGAGTTATTGTATAGCCAGTACAGCTTTATGACCGCCTCTAATTCTAATAAGAAATCCTGGTGTATTGCTGATGTTTATGAGTCATTCCAAAGTTTCATGTCTGTTTCTATCCAGTACATTCACAATCAGACACAATTGCAACATAAACATCACAAGAATCCCTCGATATGCGATGAGGATATCTTATCCATTCAACATTCATTGGAAACAACTAAGAAACGTCAAAAAAGTGACAAATTGTTCATCACATTATCAATAATTAAAAATAAAGAACATTGAGGCGAACAATCGTTTTTAATAACTTCACAATCAGACTCCACAATTACAAGTTCATAATTATTATATCACAAAAGCCTAATTAGGTCTTGCTAATAAACTAAATAATATTATTAATTACTTGAATCTTCCCATTGATATTCAGAACTACAATTGATCAATCTCTTATCATCACATTGCAAAAGCAAGTGGCTATCTGGACTCAGTTGCTAAGTGAATAACACGATGAGGTTCAAAACGACCGATAATGGATTCGAGTTACAGAGTAAACATTAAATCTGAGATGTAAGTACATCCAGCCGACGAGTCCAAAATAGGATGAAACACGCGTTCTGAATTTCACTGCTAGCTACTATTCATCTTTGCTTATAAACAATGTTAACTTTGTATCTCATGCGGCTTAAATACTACAAAAAATGTATCATCTGTAGGTAAGAAAATTTGTTTACAAAAGGTTAGGAGGATTCGTAGTAAGCTATCAAGTTATAATTAATGTAATAACAAAATAAAACATGGATTAACTACATAGTAAGAAAACTTTAGTCAATAGAGATAATAATAATAATGCCATGTGAATACAATATGTGAAAAAAAGAGGTTTTATCGAAGTAATTATAAACAGAAATTTGTGTGAATTGGGAATGATTAATATGTAAGTTAAGAATGGGATACAGTAGAGATAGACATAAAGAAAATCAGTGGGAGGTAACAGGTTTACAATGTCTAGTTTAGATAACATGGTAGACCAAAGAGAACCTAAGAGTTGAACATACGTGTTTAGGATAAATCGGTTAGGTCTCCTGAATTTGATTAGATAATTATTTACTCTATTACTAAATCTAACATGTTTCTAGAGGTTTCCAACGGTAAAATTTTACTGATAAACTTATGAACAATGTCGTTTTCTGTGCATAAACAAGCCTTGAAGACAAGTTTTTATACTTTACGTCTTCTTTATCATTTGAAGTTCAGCTGTGGGAGAATTTTGGGGTCTAGGATGCAGCTACAAATTCGTTGTCAAGCGTTGAAGTAACAGACTTATCAGGGTCTATTTTGATAAGTCTTGTTAATGTGAACGCTTTATTCGGTTCCTAAGCTATTCTGGTAACCCGAAAGCTAGAACTACGCAGCGACCTGAACTCGAGAGGAAAGGTGCAAAATAAGCGAAAAACACTTTACTCCAAAGGTTCGTTTTTGTACAGAAAAACACGGGTATTTATCGATGTTAACATTTGTTAAATCAACATCATATTTTGGCCAATCCGCTAAAAGACATATTATGCTACTGACCAATAGTAGCACGCCACGTTGATATTCTAGAAAGCTTCATCATGCTCTGGTTAGCTAGGACTCTTCGGCTCCTTTAGGGCCTCTGGAGGCTCCGTTGTAGTTCTCGGAAAGTCGACTCAACATATTTCCCATAATCTAAACCTCTTTTGAGTAATAATCACTCTTGATATTGTTTTGAGATTTCGGTTATTCGTTCAACAAACTCTTTGGCTTTTGGGTAAAAGGTAGTTATTCATGTTATATGCATTCTCAACACTTAACAAAATACTTTAAAAATTCACATCCTTAAAGTTAGAACGTTTATCTGGATCTGACTAAACTGAAGAGTACCACAGCGAATAAATCAGCTTCATACATTGTTTTCTCTACCTTTTTTTACATCCATTCTTTCCAGAAACAATGCTTTATGCAATTTTCAAAGTGATCAATAGTAACTAAATATACATTTTTTCATCAAATACTTTCACGTAAACCTACAATAATGACCGGACTCATTAACTCTTTTTGGATAGTGACGTTTCATATTTTCGAAAGTTATTCGAGGCTAATCTTTGATCCTGAATACTTGATATGTCATACGGACTCATATATAGTGTCATGAATCTTTAACATGATTAAGTAATCAGTATCTCAGTTTGATTATTTCAGTCATCTTATTTTACATGAATTTACATGAAACTATGGAAGGACTAATTGTTATACACAATGTGATATCTAAAAGTTAACAAATTACAAATAGAACAGATAAAATAGATTTCATTTCTTTCTGTTTGAATCAACTTAAATAGGCTAAACACCATACCGATTGCTAATCGATTATTACAATTTATGGTCAATTTGATTATAGCAGTCCTATTTTTATAATTGGAAATACTCAGCTTTACAAAATAAACATTATTCGAGTCTTCCACATGATTTGTATAGCAAGAATGAATATCCGAAGAATGTTTTCAATTTAACTTACCTATACACCTGTTGCTTAACAGCAAAGCATGTTTATAGTTTCAGAAGATTTGGAATAAGCAGAAATTTCAAATCAGTGTCTCATATATAATTACAAAGAGAAACGTTGTTATTGTAAAGAACACATCCATAAGACTAAATCATGTTGATAAATCTTTTGCATTGGTTAAAATTTACAAGCTAATATTTAGTATCTAGCTCTAAAACAACATACTTACTTAGTTACATACGCCTGTTACTCCTCGTGAAGGAGCATCGGCCGCTCACCACCATTCGCCATCCAACCCTGTCCTGGGAAATCCTTTCCAGTTTTTCCCAGTTGTTATTCATCCTTCTCATATAGACATCTATTTCCCGACGTAATGTGTTGTTTAGTCTCCCTCTTTTCCGCTTCCCTTCACGATTCCAAGTTAGGGCTTGTCTCGTGATGCACTTTAGTGATTTGCGTAATAAATGTCCCATCCATTTCCATTGTCTTTTCCTGATTTCCTGATCAGCTGGAATCTGGTTCGTTCTCTCCCACAGTAGGCTGTTGCTGATGGTATCCGGCCAATGGATGTTGAGTATCTTGCGTAAACAACCATTTATAAATACTTGCACCTTCTTGATGATGGTTGTTGTAGTTCTGCAAGTTTCAGCTCCGTACAGTAGAACTGCCTTGACATTCGTATTGAAGATTCTCACTTTGATATTGGTTGAAAGTTGTTTTAAGTTCCATACGTTCTTCAGTTGTAGGAATGCGACACTTGCTTTGCCAATCCTCACCTTTACGTCTGCATCTGAACCTCCTTGTTCATCGATGATGCTTCCTAGGTATGTGAAGGATTCTACATCTTCCAGAGTTTCGCCAACAAGAGTGATTGAATTGCTGTTCTCCGCTTTGAATTTGAGGACCTTGGTTTTCCCTTTGTGTATGCTGAGGCCTACTGATGCAGAGACTGCTGCTACACTGGCTGTCTTTATCTGCATCTGTTCGTGTGTATGCGATAGGAGGGCTAGGTTATCTGCGAAGTCCAAATCGTCTAATTGATTCTGAGCTGTCCATTGTATTCCGTGTTTTCCTTCAGATGTCGAGGTCTTCATAATCCAGTCGACCACCAGAAGAAAGAGGAAGGGAGAGAGCAAACAGCCTTGTCTGACTCCGGTCCTTACTTGGAATGCATCTGTCAGCTGTCCTCCATGCACGACCTTGCACTGTAGTCCGTCGTATGAGTTCCGGATAATATTGACAATCTTCTCAGGAACTCCGTAGTGTCGAAGAAGTTTCCATAATGTCCTCCTATCTACACTGTCGAATGCCTTTTCATAATCAATGAAGTTGATGTATAGTGATGAGTTCCACTCAACTGATTGTTCGACGATGATCCGTAGTGTTGCAATTTGGTCTGTGCACGACCGATCCTTACGGAATCCAGCTTGTTGATCTCGAAGTTGGGCGTCTACTGCATCCTTCATCCGGTTCAGCAACACTCTGTTGAAGACTTTCCCTGGTATTGACAGTAGTGTAATGCCTCTGTAGTTTTCACATTTGCTCAGATCTCCTTTCTTTGGAATCTTGACGAGGTGTCCTTCTTTCCAGTCCATTGGCACTTGTTCCTCCTCCCAAATCTTTTTGAATAGAAGGTAAGCATGCTTGTGGTTGCTTCGATGTCTGATTTCAGTGCTTCAGCTGGTATGTTGTCGGGTCCTGCTGCTTTCCCGTTCTTGATTTGTCTGACGGCCATTCTAATTTCTTGACATCTATAGGAAGATCTGTGTGCGCTGCTTCGATGTCCGGTGGATTCATTGGAGCCGGCCTATTCAGGAGTTCCTCGAAGTATTCTACCCATCTGTTACGCTGTTGTTGAATTTCGGTGATTGGCTTGCCTTCTTTGTCTTTGACCGGCCTCTCTGGTTTACTGTATTTCCCTGCTAGTTTCTTCGTTGTATCGTAAAGCTGTTTCATATTTCCTTCTCTAGCAGCTTTTTCTGCTGTCGTTGCTAGTTCTTCCACGTATTTCTTCTTGTCGGCTCTAATGCTCTTCATCACTTGTTTGTTTGCTTCTATGTATTCAGCTTGTGCTTGAACTTTCTCTGCTCGTGTTCGGCTGTTGTTAATTGCTGCCTTCTTGTTCTTCCTTTCTTTGATCTTGTCCAGTGTTTCTATAGAGATCCATTCCTTATGATGGTGTTTCTTTAGGCCCAGAACCTCTTGACACGTTGAAGTTAATGCTTCCTTGATGCCTTTCCAGTTGTCCTCCATAGTAGTTTCTTCTTCTTCAGTAGATCTTGTAAGGCTTGGAACCTGTTGTTGAGAGCTATCTTGAATTCATTGAGTTTGTCAGTATCTCGAAGGAAGGCTGTATTGAACCTTTGTAGTGCTGTTTGTCCACTTGTCCAGTTCTTTTTAGCTTCAGTTTTAAATTGGCTACAACTAGGTGGTGATCTGAAGCTACGTCAGCACCTCTCCTGGTTCTCACATCTTCCATTGTCCTTCGGAATTTTTTGTTGATGCAAATATGATCTATTTGGTTCTCTGTAGTGTGGTCCGGTGAGATCCATGTAGCCTTGTGTATACGCTTGTGTGGAAATATTGTGCCTCCTATGACCAATTTGTTGAATGCACATAGATTTGCAAATCTTTCTCCATTTTCGTTTCTCTCTTCCGTCCGTCCATGTCGTCCCATGATATCTTCATATCCAGTGTTGTCTATTCCGACTTTGGCATTTAGATCTCCCATCAGAATAGTTAGGTCCTTTCTTGGGCATTTCTCAATGATTGACTGCAGCCGCTCGTAGAACTGATCTTTAATGTCGTCGTTGCTATCATTGGTGGGTGCATAACATTGGATAATATTCATTAAGATCCCCTCCTTCTTTGTTTTGAATGATGCTTTGATGATTCTGGATCCGTGAGACTCCCATCCTACAAGTGCATTTCGTGCTACTTTGGACAGCATAAGAGCGACTCCCTGAGTGTGTGGAGCATTTTCCCCTTCGTGACCGGAGTATAGCAGCATCTCTCCCGTAGCTAGCCTTTTCTGTCCAGCTTGGGTCCAGTGGGTTTCGCTGATTCCCAGTACTGCTAAGTTGTATCTCCTCATTTCCATTGCTATTTGACTGGTCTTCCCGGTTTCCCACATTGTTCGAACGTTCCATGTACCTATAAAAATTTTTGCTCTGGTTGTTAGAAGGGGCATCGGCCTCGTGGCTTCCGAAGGAACTCGGCTTTCACCATGAAGCGTCATAATTCTTCTAACTGAAGACCTTCTAACTCCCAGGGCAGAGTTTAAATGGTTTGAATTATTTTTTCTGGTAAGCGTTTTTTTAGCGAGTTAGTTTTCTACGGGATGGGGACGCTAACCCCATGCCCAACCCTCCTCCTTTACCCGGGCTTGGGACCGGCAGTAACTCCAGAAGATCTACAGGCGGAGTTCTAAAACAACATAGAAGTTGTATTTCCGAAACCGTACTTTTCGAAGTTAACTTCACATTTTTCATGAGACACTAGTCTGACTAGTCTGAAAAAGGAAATACTATGTTCTAAATTTACTTAATTACACCTGTTACTCCTCGTGGAGGAGCATAGACCAACCACCAGCACTATCTATCCAAACCTGTCCCAAACAATCCTTTCCAACTCCTTCCAGTTCTTATTAATCTTTTTCATATCTGCTTCTATTTCCCGACGTAGTGTGTTCTTTGGCCTTCCACTTTTCCGCTTCCCTTCAGGATTCCAAGTTAGGACTTGTCTCGTGATGCAGTTTGATGATTCACGTAATGTATGTTCTATCCATTTCCATCGTCTTTTCCTAATTTCTTCTTCAGCTAAAAGCTGGTTTGTTCTCTCCTACAGTAGGTTGTTGCTGATGATATCCGGTCAATGGATGTTGAGTGTTCTAGACCTATACATTTATTCTCTAAAAAGCTGATTTTACAGAATAAAAAAATGAAATAACTTGTATTACATTTCAAGAGGAGTCAATGCGACACTTCGATTAACAGCATGTACTAAAGAGGATGTCATTGAAACTTATGAAAGTCAACTTCGTCAAATAACGAGAATTGACCTGTGCATACATATATTTTATATGTAAAGTGAATGTAATAGAACAAACCAAAATGACGCGCAGTGGAGATGGCTGGTAAGCCAACTCGTTTTTAGTCAAGCGTTACTCAATATTTATAGGCAGACAAAATAAACTATAGACATGTGATGAGACATGGGATATGAAGTGTACACACATATACGCTCATATAAAGACAGACAAGATTGATAAGCGAATAATTGACAAGGTCAAAATATGACTCAAGTAGAATGAATAGAATGGAATGTCCAAAAGTTAGAATAAAGTATATTGGATTAACATAATAACTGACACTACACTAACATCAACTACACGACCATCTTTTACTGACACGGTTGAACTCTATTGATCACGGCTTCTCATTACAACTTCAAGAATTATCTCTTAAAGCCAGTACTGATGAACGCATGATAATTATCATTATAAAGTTGATCTGTCCGTGATCTCAATAAAAATGCAACCATCTCCACAACCCTATAGTGATTTTCAAAATTTTTAAAAAAATATAAAAACATCAACTGATGAAAGACATTTTCATAAAACTTAATAGGTAACTATTATGTGCTTAGTTTTTCCCATGGTAACATTGAAGACTAGACAGTCAAAGAAAATAACAATCAATATTCAATGATATATTTATTAGCAAAAAAAAGTTTTAGTAACCAATTAATTAACTAACTATATCATGTAGCAACTAATCGGAATACAAAAATGTACCTTTTTTTTTAGAAAAAATCACTATCTATATATGAAAAACATTGGATAAACATCAACTCATCTAGTTTATATCATCATATCTTAATGAAACTAAGAAAATAAATTTGTGTATCAAACGATTATCATGAATTATAAAGACAAACAAAACAAAACAAAATGTAACAATGAACTACACACTAATCATCATCATCATCATCATCATCCTCAGCGGCAGCAGAAGCAGCAACAGCAACAGCATCGGTTTATGCAATAAAACCTGAGATAAACAACAACAACAATAATAAAAATAACAACAACAAAAAATCAATGATTTTCTTGCTATTTGTTTATTGCTATTATTCTCATTGATTATGAATTCATTCATTCTTCTATGTTCATTTTATTTGAAACAGAATTTAACATTGAAGAAAGTAATTGTTCTTTAGATTTTTCCATAAATTGTTTACTAATCTATAAAAGTTTTAAAAGAAAAAAAAGTAACAATTAATTAAATTAATTTTAATAGTTGAGATCATCAGTCACCATGGAAAACCTAGAAATCCTATTGTGAGACTTCTTAACAGTGCGAATCTACAATCCCACCTTCTGGGATTCGAACCCAGGAATTAAAATGATTTTGATTTTATGGAGATTGCTATGGAGACTGATCTTAGTAAGATAACAATTAACTAACTGATTAAATCTATCGTTTTTGGTTGAGATCATGAATCAATTGATGTTAGACCACCATTGGAAACCTGGAAGCACTGGACGGCCGTTTCGTCCTAGTATGGGACTCCACAGCAGTGCGCATCCACGATCCCGCACCCCGCGGGATTCGAACCCAGGACCTACTGGCTTCGCGCCTGAGCACTTAACCATTAGACAGGTATCTACCTCAGTACAATGGAAGTTGGTCGCGCAATTTCGTGGATTGGTTGATGTTAGACACTAACAGTGGTCTAATGGTTAAGTGCTCAGGCGCGAAGCTAGTAGGTCCTGGGTTCGAATCCCGCGGGGTGCGGGATCGTGGATGCGCACTGCTGAGGTGTCCCATACTAGGATGAAACGGCCGTCCAGTGCTTCCAGGTTTCCAATGGTGGTCTAACATCAATTGATTCATGATCTCAACCAAAAACTTAACAATCTCCACAACCCCCATACTGATAAATCTATTGTTATTATTCATATTATGTAATCTAGTATGATAATCTTTCTATTATTACAGCATCTTGATTAGTTCTTGTTCACATTTCCTCATGGAATTAGTACTTTAACAAAACGTTTTCATATATATATATACAATTGTACAAAGGGAAAAGCAAGATTCTCCGACACAACACAGCATGCACCAATCCAGTCACAATTGACGGAGAAGATTTGGAAGATGTAAAAACCTTTACATATTTGGGCAGCATCATTAATGAACAGGGTGGATCTGATGCAGATGTGAAAGCGCGGATCGGTAAAGTAAGAGCAGCATATTTTCAACTGAAGAACATCTGGGAACTCAAAACAACTGTCTTCAAGCCAATACCAATGTCAGCATTTCTATTATAAAGTCAAGACAGTTCTACTGTATGGAGTGGAAACTTGGAGAACTACGAAAGCCATCATCCAGAAAATACAGGTGTTTATTAACGGTTGTTTACACAAAACACTTCGGATCCGTTGGCCAGACGCTATCAGCAATAACCTACTGTGTGAGAGAGAAAACCAGATTCCAGTGGAGGAAGAAATCAAGAAGAAGAGCTGGAAGTGGATAGGATACACATTGAGGAAAGCACGCAACTGTGTCACAAGACAAGCCCTAACATGGAATCCTCAGGGTCAAATGAACAGAGGAAGATGAAAGAACATATTATGGTGAGAAATTTAGATAGACATGAGAAAAATGAACAAAAATTGGATAGAACTTTAAAGAAAGGCCCAGGACAGAGTGGGTTGGAGAAATCTGGTTGGCGGCCCATGCTCCATTGGGAGTAACAGGCATAAGTAAGTAAGTAAGTACGATTGTACAGCTTGATAATAAATTCGTTGAAAGGAGATCTCTTCGTTGAACTTCGCGTTTTTAATGTTACATTTCTGCTTATGATATATCGATAATTTCATCTCTTTGCATCCTGGCTTAAACATGCATATATCAACGATTATATCTTCCCCTACTAGTGTAATTATAGATATTTTATTGAGAATATTTATCAAACTTACTTTTAATCTGACATTTTATGCTTTTACTATTTGTTTATTTTGTCAAGCTTATACTATAAATCCGTTGAGTTATGCCTATCGCTATTGTAAAGATGCTTTTAAAACAGTTGATCATTATAAATCAAGTATATTTAAAATCAGTATCATATGAAAAAACCAATGATATAGATTACGGTAATTTCTGTTACTGTTCCGAGTTCTTTGATTTTGCTTTCCTTTTTCTCATCGTATAACGTGACTGTACAATATCCTATTCAACATCTATCGTTTCAAAACACTAGTGATGTCGAAGCTACATCAGTTTCTTGGCGTTTCTAACCTCTTTTTATTCTGATTATTCTGACTGAGAACTAATACGGTGCATTCACCGATAACATTGCTGTACTCTAAAATGATTTCGTCACTGATTATACACTAAGTGCTCATCATTTACTTCACATTCTTAACATCACTATGACAAATGTTCAATCGAAAGAATCTATGAATCATGTCTTTTCAAATGATATACCGCTGTTTCTTAAAAGATATTCCACCCTATTAGATTAGACCTGATCATGGCTGTATGCATACTGTAATAATTTTTGCAATATATATAATACTTATCATTGCAATGAACTAAACTTTTCAATGGGAATCATTGGACTGTGATGATCCGCTTTTCACTCGTTCTACAGGATCTATATTTGATCTGAAGCACAGTCGTAAGTACTTGTTGTTGAATATTGTCAAGGTAAAGTGGAATGTTTTTTAGCCTGAAGCTATTCCATCATATAAAACTATCGTGATCAAAACCGAATACACTTATCATTTAAACAAATACCAGTTCTTAGTTATACTCAGTTTATTAAAGTCAGAACTTTATATTTCTTGTATCACGTAGTTTTCCAAAGATTGTTTGCTATTCAATTGCAGTAATGAAGTAAACTCTCATCGAAGGACTAGGATTTTTTTCGTCACAATTAAAATACTTTTAAAAAAGAATAAAAATTAATCATTACAAACAACCTAAGAGAACTATAGTTTACTTTAAATGACCATTTAGTTCATTCTTACTTGTT
The DNA here is from genome assembly GCA_944470405.2 of Schistosoma mattheei. Classification (NCBI taxonomy): domain Eukaryota; kingdom Metazoa; phylum Platyhelminthes; class Trematoda; order Strigeidida; family Schistosomatidae; genus Schistosoma; species Schistosoma mattheei. The sequence continues at coordinate 41,522,218 of OX103944.1, forward strand.
ACTTAGGTACATTGAACCATATCTTCTAGTGATTCCCATGTTTAGAAGTGAAATACGTTTGTTTTACCCATCGTCACTTACTCTGATAGTGTACATGCACTTAGAAAAATTCAAAAAGATATAGTGTTTGATCAAAATGAAGAAGTTTTTCTCTTATGTTGAATACTGTGATCATTACTATTTATTATCATCCTGTGAAGCGGAAATCCTGCTTATGAATAGAAATTCTCTCTATTCCAAATTGCTTACCTATCTGTTTGCTTAACAGTTCAATGATTGCATTGGATCACATTAAGATACAAATCAGGTGAGTTGCTAAACCGGTGTCGCCTTACAAACATATATATCGTCTTAGAGATATTGTACATTGACACAATTCCATTTGTGGTTCATGTTGACTAGGAACTGTTGAGTCACATGTTTTAAGTGCAAATCATTTACCTTGGTTTCGGTAATTACTTGCCCTCACATAACGTTTATATTCAAACTACAGTAAGTAAATCTATACTCACTTACTGCTTTATAATGACAATAAATATTCTAAAGAAAAAATTATATCTTACCAGTTTAGACAATTTTTGGTAGCTTTCATTAAGTGTATCCATCGCTTTGACAGTTTTGTTGAGTGAGTTAGTTAATGCGGTGATTTCTTCAGATTTTTCTGAAGAACCATTTTCTATGTTATACAAAGTCATAGCTCGTCTACGTGGTATCCATTTAAATTCATTTTCCTGTCAATATATAAGATATATATTTGTATTTATTACAAAATATAATAAAAAGGTAACAGATTTGATCTTTTGTGAAAGAAAGTCATCCCAGATAACTAGCAAGTAACTTACTGATTTAATAGTGTAGTATGAAAGAAAACCTAACGAGTTAGAAATGATATCAATTCAATATTGTTGTTGAAAGCATCAATACATGAACTATAAGCATACTATTCACTATTTTATATGGGTTAAAAAACCTTGTTCTTGTATGTTGAACGGTAAATTTGATCATATTTTTTTTAAAACAAGTTAATGTATGACACAGAATTGTATTTATGTAAATGATAGATCAATGAGTAGAGCATAGAATCGTTGAGCATTTGGTGAAGGGAATTAAATTGTATCAATGAACTCTTTATCTGTAAAGGCAACAGGGAGAATTCTACATGTGTACCCCAATATACCGAAGCTGATTTTATCGAAAGTTTAATAATTGAATTCATGAGTCGGATAAACCTACACCACCATGGGAAACATGGACGACCGTTTCGTTCTAATGGTGGTCTAGCTATAATCGAATCATGAATTCAACAATTAAATCACCACAATCTCCACAAGAACCCCCTTTCCGATAATATTTAAAAGTATAAATAAATAAATATATTGTAGATATCCAATAAGTAGAAAAATTAGATTTTCTGACGTTTCGTAACTCAGTGTAAGCCACTTCTTCAGAGAATAAATAACCAGATCAAAATCAATCCAAGTTTAAATAGTACAAATGGAAGCACTGAACGGTCAACTAGTCATAGTATGGGACTCTTCAGCAGTGCGCATCCACGATCCCGCCCCCAAGAGATTCGAACCCAGAACCTATCAGCCTCGCGCACGAGCGCTTAACCAACTAGACCACTGATCCAGCCGGCATCCAATGGTGTTAATGCCTAACTTTTGTGTTATTTTGATGTTTCAGTTAATTGTTCATCATATTCAGATAATACAATTGATTAAAACAGTTTGATTTAGTTGTTGTTTTCCAGATAATCAGTTGCCAAGGGACAACTAATCACATTCTATCTCTCCCATTAATATTGTTTGGATTTCTCTAAGTATATAGGGCTTTGGCTTTTAGTCTTTCTTTGTAAAAAATTTAAAACTTTTTAAAGTTTTCTTATGCCATTGAAATTAATTGTTTGATCTAACTCTATTGAGTATAATGCTATCACTGATTCGTTTGCGAACTTTTTTATATGATCTGAGGATTTAGGAATGTTTTATAACTAAATTGTGTGCTCCTTCACCCTTATATTCAGTTTTCATTCTTATATAACTTCAAATATAAATTTATTAGGTATTGTTTATTTGTATCTTCCAATTGATGTTTAGGACTTCAATTGATCAGTTTCATGTTGACATATCATCATTCTATGCGGATCGCCCATATATATTCTTAAGTTACAAGCATTATAAAGAAAGATGGATAGGAGCTAATAGTGGAATCCATGACGCGTTTTTCGTCCTAGTTGGGACTCTTCAGCTGGATATATTCAGAAAAAAAGAACCTACATTAAAATTAGGAAGTATCTATACATTTTTATAAAATAACGATTCTTAGCAAATTCATTGATAGGAAAAATCAACAATACAAAAAGCATCACATCTCTATAATACAACTGAACACTTTGATTTCTGATAGAATCCCTATTGTCTAGCCATATCTAATTGATTGACAGTAAATAAATAAATAATAGTTCCTGTTTAATGACAGAATAAACAAAACTGTAAATATCTCTATGGAAGAAATTAATAATAATGATCCTTTCAAAAACAAACAAAAATTCACCTAATATTTTTTCTTTATTTATATTTTCTTTTTCTTAAGAAAAATGAAATAAAAACAAACAAGACAAGAATTTCACTGATTCATTCATTCATTCATTCATTCATTGACTTATGTAAAAATATCTTGATTAAATATGAATTGATTAATTTCTAATTATCAGAAGGTGTTTTGTGGAGATTTTGAAAAATTTCACTGATTGAAATCATGAGTCAATTGAAGCTGGACCACCATGGAAAACCTGGAAGCACTAGATAGTTGTTTCGTTACCAATGGAGTTCAATCAGGTCTGTTGTGAGATATCAACTCACTGATGACAATAGTGTACGGTGGCGCAATTTCGTGGATTGGTTGAAGTTAGACAATAACACCGTTGGATGCCGCTCAGTGATCTAGTTAGTTAAGCGCCTGGCGCGAGACTGGTAGGTCCTGTGTTCGAATGTCGCAGGGTGGGATCGTGGATGCTCACTGCTGAGGAGTCCCATACTAAGACGAAACGGTCGTTCATTGCTTCCAGGTTTTCCATGGTGGTCTAGCTTCAATTGACTCATGATTTCAATCAGTGTAATATCTAATTTTTTGATAAGATAATAGAATCGAATTACATCTATGGTTTATTTCATCACACTGATAAATGATATAATTTTATTCATAATAAAATCATGGAATAATGGAAAGTAAATAAATTTTATGTACAGGAAGAAGTAATCTTTTGAATTAATTAAGAAAAAAACGTGGGAGCAATGAAAGTCATTTTGTTCTGGTATGGGACCGCTTGATAGTGCACATCCACAACTCAGCAAGCAGAACTCAAACCGAGAACCTTCGGTTTCGCGTGTGAATGCTTAACATCTAAAATAACGAACCGGCATCCTGTGTTTGCAGGATATCAATGATGGTCTAACTAAGACTGACTTGTGAATTCAACTATGAAAATACTGTAATCTCCACAAATCCTCATCCTGATAATTAATTAACTTTCATAAAATATACTTTGTTGTAGATGTTGAAAGACTTTTTCAACGTAGAATTTGATTCTCTTATCGTATTCAGTAAATATTATGCCTTCTCGTAGCAGGAGTGTTGTTTACGAAATTGAGAGGATGAAAACCGAATGTCTGGTACTTTAATCGGGATCGTGGATATGAAGGATCCGTCAAGAGGAGTTGGGAAACCCTCATTCCAAACCAATGGTGTACATGGGTTCCAGGTAACGAATGGCATATGAACCTATTGTTGGTCATCAGCTACCATGGGACTGCATCTCCCAACGTTGCTCCATTACCTTGTGGATTAGACCTACTGATCAAAGGCTTTGGGTGTTAACCCCTAAGAAAGCCACCTGATACGGTTTGGACACCAGGGCAGTACCCCAGTTTTCACGCAAATCGAATGATTTATTTGGCGCATACCTATTTGTTGCCTCCTTGAACCCATATTTATGTGTTTAAATAAATAAATGAAGGAAATGTAATTATTCAGTTTAATGGGAATTTTAATGAATATTCTCTTATTTTTTACAATGGTCTGTCACAAAGATTTATTAGCAACAACCAACTGTGGGAAAGAACAAACCAGATCTCAACGAAGGAAGAAATTAGGAAGAAGCACTGGAAGTGGATAGGACACACATTGATGAAAGCACCCAACTGTGTCACAAGACAAGCCCTCACATGGAATCCTCAAGGCAAAAGGAAAAAAGGAGGAACAAAGAACACATTACGCCTGGAAATGGAGATAGATATGAGAAGAATGAACAATAATTCGATGGAACTAGAAAAGAATGCCTAGGACAGAGTGGGTTGGAGAATGCTGGTCGGCGGCCTATGCTCCATTAGGAGTAACAGGCGTAAGTAAGTAAGTAACTGTCACACAAAACTATATGAATTCTTGACATCCAAGTGAAGGTATATTCATTAAATTCAAAGAAGAATAGCTCAGTTAAAAGTTGTTTTAGCTCAAACACCTGCAACACTAATATTTCATGTATCTAGTAACATACTTAACCATTTGTGTGTTTTGAATGCAAGCATATTCGTCGTTATACAAGTCCAAGTTTGTATGATGAAGTTACCTTCTGTTATTCAAGTACGAATTTTCAGTGCCTGCTAAACGTTAACAACGAATGTTATTCATCGCCATTCGACGTTGTAGTGTAAATGTACATATTAGAACTTTCAAAGGCTGACAATCCTAGATTTAATATGATATCAAGGCTGTGTGTTTAATATCGACTTTTTTAAAATGATTTCCTACTTAATCTTAACGTGTATGGAAAATTACACTAGAAAAACTTTAATTAAACCATATCATGAATAGATGTGTTATAACTTGTGAACCTGTGTGCCCTTTATATTGGATAACGCAACGATACCGCAATCAGAGAGCAGCAAAATTATCGATAGAATCAGTGACGCATAAAACACGTGCGAGCAGCCTAGAGTCCTGATTGTTCCCGCTTCCAGTCTAGCCCAGACAGTTAAGTCCAGAACACCAATCTCAGCCTCTACAATATGAATCATGTATTTCAAACATACTGAGTTTATATACCAATCAAACAGACCACAACGTACCATAAAATAAAAAAATATTATTTGTACAAGATTTGGTCAAATGTGGCTGTGAATGAGGGAGATTAATAGACAGGCGACAACTCAAGAATGGGTCAAAACAAAGCTCATAAGAAGAAGAACACGAACATGTATAGTTTAGTTACTTAACAACTATACGATAAGAATATACTCATAGTATTGGTCCATAAATGGATCCCAAAAATTACCATTCATTATTCTTATCGGGATATAACAAGATGGATAGTGGCTAGCAGTGGAATCCAGGACGCGCGTTTCGTCCTATTTGGGACTCGTCATTTGAATGTACCTGCATCTCAGAGTTAATGTTCGCTCTGAGACTCGAACCTAGTACCATTAGCTTCAAACGACAGTACTGGGTTCAAATCCCAGAGTGAACATCAACTCTGAGATACAGGTACATCCATCTGACAAGTCTCAAACAGGACGAAACGTGCGTCCTGAATTCCACTACTAGGCACTATCGATCTCTCTTTAGAATGCTTGTGACTTAAGGAAATATCGAGGCAATCCGCACAGGGCGCACACATGCCAACAAAAGACTGATCAATTGCAGTCCTAAATAACAATGGCAAGGTACCAGTAAAACAACACCAAGTGAACATGTCATGAATAATTCACACATCTGTGTATCAGGAAGTTACTATCAAAAGCGTAAATAACACCTACCAAATCCAGTGTTTATTACAATGATTATTCAAAAATCATAATTATCAACATTTTATTATTGAAAATTTCAACTAGACAAACATTTGCTACATTAATACATTTAAAATAATTCATTCTTAATGATGTATTTGATAAAATATATCATAGTAAAAGTAGAGTACTTATTATATTTTATCGATCACGTTAATACAACAACAACAACAAAATATCCATTTCTTCACTGAACATTAAGAAAACTTTCAGCTTATGAATAAACAAATGTCTTTAGTTCAGTTCAACAAACTAATAAATACTACTGAAATAGTAACGTTGAAAGTAGTATTGATGAAAGCTTTAAAAAAACAGAAATTGAGTTATTAAAAACATTTCCCCTGATAATAATTACGTGTCAATAGTTGAAATCATGAGTCAATTGAAGCTAGACCAACATGGAAAACCTGGGAGCACTGGATGGCCGTTCCGTCCTATTGCGGGACTCCTCAGCAGCGTGCATCCACGATCCCGCCCCCCGCGACATTCGAACACAGCACCTATCAGTCTCGCGCGCGAGCACTTAACCATTGAACCACTGACCCAGTATCCAACTTCAACCAATTCACAAAGCCGCGCCACCGTACACTATTGTCTTCAGTGAGTTGATATCTCACAACAGACCTGGTTGAACTTCGCTGATCACCGCTTCTCACTAGAACTCCAGGAAATGCCTCTTGAAATCAATTGACTCATGATTTCAACTTTTGAAATTACTAAAAATCTTTACAAAACCCCTTCTGATAATAATTACATGTCTTAAATAAGAAATGATTGTCATTATCTCAACTCAATCAATAAAATACAAATCTCTTCAGTTTAAAAATTATTCAGAATCAGTAATCAAAATGTTATGTAATATATTGCTTCAATATCTCAACAACAACAACAACAACAACAAAAATCGATGAGACTATAATTTATGGACGACCTTTGAGAGACTCTAGACTGACCTTGCGAGTGTCCACCTAATAACTAGGACCAAATAAGGGTTATAAACCAGTGTGAAAAATGAGAATTATGATTGACAGTTGGTGATTAAGGTTAGAAATCAGATTTAGAGTTTTCATCATGAACTGAAATCAGCTATAATGCCAAAACTCTATTTATCCGGATGAATGAGTGAATTCCACGCGAAAACCCAAGACCTATTATCTTATACCTGATTGATTCGTCTATAAATTAAGTATTTGTAATAGAATACATAGTATATTCTATATAATTTACTTACTTTGATAAGTTTATCAATGTAAATTTCTAGACCAGTTAAGTCATCGGTTAATTTTGTTCTTAAATAGATTATAAAATATATATAATTCCATACATTATGATCCACTTCAACATGTTCATCAAAGCTTGTATTCGAATGATCAAATGCTGAACGATGTAATCCTAAAATATAAACATTAATATTGAATTGTATTGAAGCATAACAATAATGATGATACAGTGAAATAAATGAATAGTAATTTCTGTATAATAAGAAATAAGGATGTAATGGATCATTATTGATTTATGATCTGAAACTCTATAGGGGATAAAATGCAAGTAGGGAATTCATCTAACTGAGGAGAGAACAATTTAACTCGGTAAAGCAATTAGAATACAGTAGTTCATATTGTATTAAATAACCTTATCACCCATTTCATTCCCTAATGAGATATTGTCGCTGTCTTTCTTTTTTAAGTTCAATTACTTCGTACATCATGAACAGTCACTGATAAAACTCTGGTAAAGAAAAAAAATCAGGAAACTAGAAACTAATCAGTATATGATTATTATCATTATTGTTATATAGTTCAGGTGATTTTATACAAATCGTAGTATATTTCAATGATTATTTTTACCTAGAACTGAATCTAGACGGAAAACCATTCGAAACTGTGGAGTATAAATTACTGTTGAGATTTTCTCCCAGTTAAATCGTTCTATCTCTATACAATGTTGTAATAACTCATAGTAAATTACATAACATTAATAAAAGTAGCCTAAACATTTCCGAAAATGGATCATGAAAGAGTCATATATAAACATACCTTCAAATGACTCATAGTTTTGTATTTTAGTCATTTAGTCGCTGCAAATTCTGACCTACAAGTTATGAAATATTGTGTTAATTTTCATTGATTGTACTTTTTTGTTGTTGGGGTGATCATTTCATAAACGACGTTTTAGACTTCAGCATGAATTTGTGTTCATGCTATTACATGATAACCATCATTGTTAATATGAGGTTGTGCAGATTGTTGAGTTTCACTTAAATTACAAATTCGTCTAAGCTTAACGACGATAAATAACCTGGAAGCACTAGAGACCTAAGAAACTGAATTAGCTTTCTGGATGAGTGTTCGTGAATATGCATTGATGTGGAGTTCATCTCCAAGACGAAACACATTTCATATGCTACCATGTCTCAATGTTATCTAACTTAAATTGGTTTGTGATTTTAATGAATTGAAATAGCCATATCATATAGCTAATTATTAAAATATATTGAATTTAAAAGTACTTGTTATGATTGATCTAAGTGGAGACCGCTTGAAGTCAGATATCGGTATTCTCAACGCCATATACGATATATGAATGTGACTATACTATTGATAATTTTAGTCATATCTTATGAATAGTTTCATAAACGTGAAATGTAAATAAAATTTCAATTTATGATTAATGACATTTTAGAAAATGACAAGCATGTAAGCTATGTGAAAAATTAAATTAGATTCCAAAGATTCAATGTTATCGAATAATGAATTCTTTCTGACTACATTAGTATAAAAGATTATTTATAGAGGAAAATGCTAAGCCTAAGCTACCGTACTCTTAACTCATAGACCGCACTTTAAATATTACAGCGCCTGATTTCTTTAAATCAGGAGAAACCTTTTTTCCTCTACTTGTACAGAGAGCGTACATCATTAGTAAATGTAAATACTTAATGTCATGTTTTCCATAAATCACAACTTATGGAGCTAAATGGACATGATTTTCAAATGGAGAAAGTATTAAAAACACACTTTAGCTGAAATAAAATTCTAAGAAAGTATTAAATTGCGCTATTGTACACAGTTTCAATGTGTGGCATAGCAATGGGTTCACCTCTAAGTCCTATCCTTGAGAAACTAGAAAATGAACCTCTCAAAGATGTTATCGATAAACTTGACTTCTATTGTCGTTACGTTGGTGATAATTTCATTATTGCCAATCGGAACATTGGGAAAGAAGAACTCTTAGAATTACTTAACAACAAATATTCAGTAATTAAATTTAAATGTGAAGAGGAAATAGATAATAAACTACTTTTCCTTGAAGTTTTGTTAAACAGAAAGAAAACGGTTCTATCAGTAGAAGTGTGTATAGAAAAAGTTTTTATCAAGACAGTAAACACATTTCTTAAGCTTTGTATTCCTACATTATAAGAGAAACTTAGTCAAATATCTGGGAAATAGAGCTAAGAAGAAATGCTCAGTCGATACAGACAACAAAGAATTACAGCTCATAAACAATATTTTGATTGAAATCAGTTATTCACAAGGTTTCCTGAAGAAACACATGCGTGTAAGAAACAAGCAAAATGGCGACGTCAGCAGCTAGTAAGAAACCTCTCTTCCTGAAGCTGCAATTCAATGGAATGTAGCTGGTGATATACTACGTGATAGACTGACTAGAACACTAAAGAGAACGTTTAATGCTGCCAACCTCTGTCTATCGTATTTGGCCCGATCTATGGTGATTCCTCAACTAATGGATAAGTTACCTGGTTATGCCACTTCTATGTGGATCGACGAATTCAGCTGCTCCTGTAGAGAAAACTGTATTGGGTTCACTATCCGACAATTGAAACAAAGAGTTAGTGAACACCTCCCTTCATGGTCAGGAAAAGGTATTATCATGACAATACGTAGCTCGGTTGCACCACACTTGATCGATAGCTGTTATGTAGTAGACAGAAATAAGTCATTTAAAGTTATTTATCGTATTCCCACTAGTTTTCCTTATGGGGTTCGACCTCGTCTCTTACACACAGCTATAGGAATTCGAGCCAATAATCTAGGTTTTTGTGTTCATAAGAAATATATCTCTCCCTTGCCCTGAATAAATGATTTTATATATTATTATTTTCCACACTCTTCGTTTGTTTATTATTCTTCATCTCCTTTTTTCCTCTTTTTTTAAAATGTACACTTCAGTTGCCAACTACCTGACACACCTCTTATTAGATAATCCTATAATATTTTATGAATGTTATTTCAGCGACTACATATTTTTCAAGTCACTGACCTATCTCATATTATGAAATATTATGGCCAACTTTTATAATTCTTATCACAACTAGTACACTCGACATCCTACTATCACTTTGTACTTTTCACTTATGTTTATTTATGTAATCTATTCCCCTATTACCATTATCACTCATAAACTGCTTTGATTGGTTTAATAATTTCATATATGCATATAAATATTGTGGTGTGCGCTACTTATATACATAATTAGTATATAACGATAGTCAGGTATAGAATGTATTTCAATAGAAGATCGAGAACGAAAGAATGGGAACGGAAAGCAATTGGTATGAATGTGCATAAACAATGAAATTTTATAAAAATAACTAGTTACTGTATGGTTCTCAGATTTTAGTGAGATATTCTGTAATTACGTGTTCAAACACATTCGATTGTAATCACTATTGATTGATCAATGGATGGTGATCAATGTCGTGTGTGTCAAGTCCTTATTAGTGCACATTGAATGCTATCAACCAAGTTGCAATGTGACCACCAGCCTAGGTGACTCGACACTGCGTGCACTATGTTGAGATTAGATGATGGTTGGAGGTAGTCGGCAGGAAATCCTGAACCTGGGTTTCATACTACTTGGCACTCGTCAGCAAGGTGTACCTGTAATCTTGAGGGAACTGATACTCCCTGACGGATTTGATCCCGTGTCACTCAGCTTTACAGTCACATAAAATTGGGAATTTTTCAAATTATATTTATTTACTTACCACAAACACAACAATGATTTTTATTTAATTCTTCAGAATTTTGTTTCTCTTGACGAAGTGCAGCAAATGTATCCACAATGACACCAAATATTAAATTCAATATAATAACAATAACAATAACAAAAAATGATAAATCATAAATTGTTCGAAAAAGAAATGAATTATCCTATTTAAAACAAGAGAAAAAAAACAAGAAAGAAGAGAACAATGAGATAAATGTAAAAAAAACACTTAGTTACACTGATAATAACAAACATTCATTATAACTAATATACATCGAATCTTGTGAGGTGGGATCGTGGATGCGCACTGCTGAGAAGTTCCACAATAGGACGAAAAAACAACCATCCAGTGCTTCTAAGTTGTTCATGGTGGTCTAGCTACAAATGATTCATGATCTCAACTATTAAAATATTATTAATATACATTAAGTAAAATATGATAATTGTTATGAAACAGAATATAAGCTACCTTCTACCAATAATTAACCTTGTAAAATTAAATCGTTAAGAATTTGTAGAAAAAAATACGTATATAAATTGACAGACTAATACTCACTATCTTCTCGTGGCGAGGGTATTGCTTACGAAATTGAAAGGATAAAAAGCGATGTCTGGCGCTTTAACCGGGTTGATAGACACGGAGAGTTCACCTAGAGGAGTTGGAAAACCCTGATTGCGAACCAACGCTATACATGGGCTCCAGGATCCTAAGGAAACAAATGGTATATGAACCTATTGTTGGTTACCAGCTACCATGGGACTGCATCTCCCGACGTTGCTCCATTGCCTTATGGATTAGACCTACGGATGTTATCCCCTAAGAAAACCACCTGATTTGGTTTGGACACCTGGGCACTATCCCAGCTCTCACATAAATCGAATGGTTTAATTGGCACATATCTATTTTTGTTACCTTCCTTGTACCAATGTTCATATGTTTAAATCAATAAGTCAAACATTAAACAGTTGTTTCAAAGAAATCACCATTCCATTTATTCATTACAACAAAAATAAGAAACTTAATAGTGTTTATGTGAATAAATTATCAAACGATTTATATTTGTTTCCATAGACTGTCATGATAGTTTTTTTCTTTTTTTGGTAAATAAATGTCAACGAATAATGATATTTTTGTAATCTATTTCCAATTAGTAGTAAAATTCAATTACTAACGATACAACAATCGAGTGTGAATTGATTTATTGGAAAGTGAAGTCATTTTCTTTTTTTTTCGTTTCTTTTTTCCTTTTTTCCTTTTTTTTTTTTTAAAGATTAACCTACATTGAAATAGTATAAGGATCAAAACAATATACAAACAAGTTTGACAATAATGATAATAGTGATGTATTATCGAAATGATCAAAAGTGATCTTACTTTTGGTTATGCTAATTGTGACATTTATTGTGTGTGAATGAGAAAATTAGTTAACTTATACGTTGAGATATGAATAGGTTATCATTATCTACATAGAAAGATATTAAAGGTCAATTGGATAGTTATGCTAATATTTTGAAAGGTAAAATATGGATATTGATAATGAATATAACACATTTGTGTTCTTAGTAGAGTGGATTATTCGAGTTTATTACTGATCCATTAGAGAGTGATGACACTTGGTCAAATAGATGTTCATGAAGTATCAATTAGTTAATCAGTTAACAAAACTGTTTCAGTTCAATTATATTCATATTCAAAGGCATATTTAACAAACAAACAGTAATTATAAACGCCTTATCTACAATCGGTTCTAACTTAATGATATTGGTATTGTGGGACTTTCGAGTGTTTTTCCAATTCTATGTGATAAAAAGGCCTCAACATATACAAGGGGAAAACCAAAGTCCTCAAATACAACTCGGAAATCAGCAATCCGATCACTCTTGATGGAGAAACTCTGGAAGATGTAGAATCCTTCACATACCTAGGAAGCATCATCGATGAACAAGGAGGTTCAGCTGCAGATGTAAGGGTAACGATTGGCAAAGCAAGGGCCGCATTCCTTCAATTGAAGAACATATAGAACTCAAAACAACTGATAGCCAATACCACAGTGAGAATCTTCAGTATGAACGTCAAGGCATTTCTCCTGTATGGAGCTGAAGCTTGGAGAACTACAACAACCACCATCAAGAAGGTACAAGTATGTATAAAGGGTTGTCTACGCAAAATACTCAACATCCATTGGCTGAATGCCATCAGCAACAGCCTTCTGTGGGAGAGAACAAACCAGGTTCCAGCTGAAGAGGGAGTTAGGAAAAGACGATGGAAATGGATAGGACATACACTACACAAATCATCAAACTGCATCACGAGGCAAGTCCTAACCTGGAATCCTGAAGGAAGGCGCAAAAGCGGGACGCCAAAGAACACATTACGTCGAGAAATAAAAGGAGATGTGGAAAGGATGAATAACAACTGGAAGGAGCTGGAAAGGATTGGCCCAGGACAGGGTTGGATGGAGAATGCTTGTGAGCGGCCTGTACTCCTTCACGAGGAGTAACAGGTATACGTAAGTAATGTGATAAAAAGAATTTGTAACTCTACATTGAACCTAGATATCAAATCACTGCCAGAAGTACATATTATATTCACAACAATCATTGGATCAGCATTAAGAATATTCAAATATTTCATTAAGGTTTCTTCAACTATTAAGAAAAGTGAGTAATTAAAACATTTCATATAGTGCTTAATCCTACTGTAGTCAACAGAAATAAAAGTTTAACTGAATAAGTATATTTAATCTATTCACATCATATTACCAAAAATACAGGCAAACAAACTAAACTACTTCTTTACATTATCACATATTACATCAAATATACATCCCTTCTCCTACGCAGGAATTTACAAAGTATGCCACACACGAAAGTGTCAAATAGTTTATTTGTCTACTCATTGGAATATCATAAATATTCTATGATTTTAGTTGTACAACCTATTTAATGCTCAATTTACTTTAGATTTTCAAGTTAAATCACGGTGTGGTTTGTGCTACTGATACCTGAAAGCAGAAGGTTATAAAGAACAAAGAAAACACAACGAGAACAAAAAATGATTGGTGTTTAAACAAAAGGACAATGAAATCTGAGACGATTGATTGATATTTGCAAAAGGAATAGTCAAGTTTGAGACAATCAATTGACATTTTGGAACTCAAGTATTTCCTGTGTTCACATATATATATATATATATTCGATTGTCCCCAATTGTGTTCTTGTTCACTACAATGGTAGTGATAACAAGTAATGTTAACTAAATTAATTGCTAATACTTAATAAAAACATTACATAATTATATGTAACAAATCAAAGAACAAATTTCCAAACTCATTTCTTAACCCCTAATAATAACACTAAGCTATTGAAGCAATATCTGGCTTTATTGTTCATATTTTCAAGTAATTCCAAAATGTTATATTTGATTTTCATTTAAATAAAGTGTGCCTGCTTACTACTTTAGAAAAGGTATCCAAGATTAATCTAATGTCATTGACTTAATGTAATATTCACTACTTAAAAACTCTTGTAACCCGTGTTTTAGAATGATGAGTCAAGTTTTGATTAATTGTTGCTTTTAGGCTTTGCGATTAATTCTAATAGGTGAATGTTCAATGAATATATTATAAACAGAGATCCCGAACACTTTTCCGTGCAATTATTGGGTTAGCATAGTATTATTAAAATGTAATTTTCAGTTAAGACTTCATTTCACGCCCTAACTTGTGTTTTTTTGTATTTTCTATCCAACATGTTCATAACAAATGGTGGCGACTAATCTTAGATGCATCAAATCCGATCTTTGGTGAAAACTACTCCTTAATATGCATCATTTATTCACTACATGAGCGGAAAATCGGCCAAAAGTGTTAGATATCACAAATTTGTCAAATATTTGTAATGTTGAAGATAACCTTAACCTCACCTAAAACATCACTTGTCAATCCCGAAATTGTTTTTGATTTATGTATATAATTCAGGTAAAGTAAGATGTGTCTAAGTTTTGTGATATGCGTATAGAAAACATATCTTCTATATTGACGTATGTCACTGACTGAAATAGATCCCCAAAGTCATGAGTGGGATTAGTGCTCAGTCATAAAGTCTATTTCAGCTTTTTAGCTGAGTCTAGATCTGATATTAAGGCATTGGAGCTTTTCATGCTACTCTGAGAAACGTACATAACATTAATTTGTTTTAAATTGTTTGTCATCCAAAAGATATTTCACTCATATAAAATCAGCTAAGATTGATTGAGTTATCTTTTTATGTGTTTTCGAAATAGTCCACACATTCAATATGATTTATATATTCCAAGTCAAAGTTAGAATCCCTTTGTTTTAGTAATATTAATTGACATATATATACACATTTATGAACAGATAATAAACCATATGCCTTGGACTGTTTTGCAAATATAAATGAATCACTTAAGTAAATATTGTATTGAATGGAAAAACGGAAGTTATACGTCCTACAAAACTCAACAATTGTCTACTACTATAATCAAACTCTTCAATTGTTAAAAATTGTGTGACTGATGATAATCATACTACTAGATAAGAGATATTTCACATTCTTTATAAGCGAAGATGGATTGTGACTAGCAGTGATATCCATGACACTCGTTTCTTCCTATTTTAGACTCGTCATCTGGATGTATCTGCATCGCAGAGTTGGTCTTCACTCCGGGATTCGAACCCAGTACCATTTGCTTCAAACGCCATCACGTTATCCATTTAGCTACTGAGTTCTAATAGCCGCTAGCTTGTGCAATGGGTTGAAGTTTAAATTCACTTGGTATTGTTTACTTGAATCTTACCACTGATATTTAGAACTACGATCGATCAGTCACTTATTGGCATATATACAGGACTAGGTGAGAGCCTCAGAGTGAATATCAACTGTGCGGGAGCAGGCCCATCCAGCTGACGAGCCCTAAATAGGACGAAACGCGCATCCTGGATTCCACTGCCAGACAAAATCCATCTTTGTTTAGAATGCTTGTGGCTTAAGATAATATCGAGACAATCTACACAGTATGCACATGAGCCAATAAGAGACTGATCAATTGCAGCCCTAAACAACAATGGGAAGATACAAGCAAACGATACCAAAAGAATTTAATAATTAACAGTATTGGGTTGTGGGGATCATCAGGTTTTTGTTTGAGGTCACGAACCGATTGACGTCAGACCACCATTGAAGCCTGGAAGCACTGGACGGCCGTCTCGTCCTATTGTGGGTCTCCTTAGCAGTGGGTTTGAATCCCGCGAGCGGGATCATGGATGCGCACTTCTGAGGAGTCCCATAATGGGACAAAACGGCCGTCCATGACTTAGAGGTTTACTATGGTGGTCTAGCTTTAATTGACTCATAATCTCAATCAAAAAAATTCAATAATTCACATTATTTCAACTGAATTCGACTGTATCAGCATACGAATACCTTATAAGAAAAATAAAATCGATAATCTTCAACTTTATAAAGGACAAAATTTGTCATATTCATTATATCGTCCTCCCAGGGTACTCTTTGATCTGTTCTACTGCCCAATATTATATCATATCTCTCTACCCCCCTCCACCTCTCTGTCTATCTCATATATTGAGTTACCACTTTTGCATTTATTTGACCTTTTGTTCTGCTGATCTTGATTTATTTTCATAGGCAAATAGGTTGACAAGCATGTATGTGTGACCATGTTGTTCAAAACTTACTGGGGGCAAGGCGATTGTACGTTTCCAATTATCTGTCTTATTACTACATCATATACGTTTATAAAATGGATTGATTGTTTTAAATATTTAGTTTAGTAAGTGATTAATGGATGAGCATAAAATAATGAAAACGATATAATTCAGCAAACAAATGTCTTTCAAACAACTTCTGGACATATAATAAAACACATAACATACTTGTATAAGTTTCGGCTTAATATTTATGGTTTAATATCAACTATATAAAGTTTCATACAAGTTATGACTTGAACACGTACAATCCGACCATAGCTATTACCTTGATATGGTGGTCAGGCTTACCTAGTCTTGTTAATGCAATCGAGCTACACTGGCTAGAACACCTATTTCTTTCTATTCTACCCTACCAGATTAGAGGACGGTAAGAAACCAAATTCATGGTTCAAGAGTGAAGTAGTACCAGGAATCATGGAGGATTATGACAACAGGAAGGTGTTTTTCATGGACAACCACAATCTACAGTAAAATTGCTTCCAATAACAGAAGGAAAAAAATAGAAGTGATCGACCCTGAAAATAGAATGTTTCCAGTTCACCTCATCAGTTGCTATCTCTTACAGTAGGACCTTTAAAATACCAAGCTAACACATCAAAAATTACTGACCGAAAAAAAACAATTTGTGATTAGCATCAAGCCATTTTCTATCGAACTCTGCAGTCACCCTCTCACAAAGCAAAGATTCAGCTTTGTTTTTAGACACATCATGGGTTGAGCACCTATGAAGTAACATTCACCTACACACCTCTAACATTCCTCAAAATCATCTCATTCACTAAATACATATAAGATGTACTCCGCCTGTAGCTCTTATAGGGTTACTGCCGGTCTCAAGCCCGGGTAAAGGAGGAGGGTTGGGCATGGGGTTAGCGTCCCCATCCCGTAAAAAACTAACTCGCTAAAAAAACGCTTACCAGAAAAAATAATTCAAACCATTTAAACTCTGCCCTGGGAGTTAGAAGGTCTTCAGTTAGAAGAATTATGACGCTTCATGGTGAAAGCCGAGTTCCTTCGGAAGCCACGAGGCCGATGCCCCTTCTAACAACCAGAGCAAAAATTTTTATAGGTACATGGAACGTTCGAACAATGTGGGAAACCGGGAAGACCAGTCAAATAGCAATGGAAATGAGGAGATACAACTTAGCAGTACTGGGAATCAGCGAAACCCACTGGACCCAAGCTGGACAGAAAAGGCTAGCTACGGGAGAGATGCTGCTATACTCCGGTCACGAAGGGGAAAATGCTCCACACACTCAGGGAGTCGCTCTTATGCTGTCCAAAGTAGCACGAAATGCACTTGTAGGATGGGAGTCTCACGGATCCAGAATCATCAAAGCATCATTCAAAACAAAGAAGGAGGGGATCTTAATGAATATTATCCAATGTTATGCACCCACCAATGATAGCAACGACGACATTAAAGATCAGTTCTACGAGCGGCTGCAGTCAATCATTGAGAAATGCCAAGAAAGGACCTAACTATTCTGATGGGAGATCTAAATGCCAAAGTCGGAATAGACAACACTGGATATGAAGATATCATGGGACGACATGGACTGGGAGAGAGAAACGAAAATGGAGAAAGATTTGCAAATCTGTGTGCATTCAACAAATTGGTCATAGGAGGCACAATATTTCCACACAAGCGTATACACAAGGCTACATGGATCTCACCGGACCACACTACAGAGAACCAAATAGATCATATTTGCATCAACAAAAAATTCCGAAGGACAATGGAAGATGTGAGAACCAGGAGAGGTGCTGACGTAGCTTCAGATCACCACCTAGTTGTAGCCAATTTAAAACTGAAGCTAAAAAAGAACTGGACAAGTGGACAAACAGCACTACAAAGGTTCAATACAGCCTTCCTTCGAGATACTGACAAACTCAATGAATTCAAGATAGCTCTCAACAACAGGTTCCAAGCCTTACAAGATCTACTGAAGAAGAAGAAACTAGTATGGAGGACAACTGGAAAGGCATCAAGGAAGCATTAACTTCAACGTGTCAAGAGGTTCTGGGCCTAAAGAAACACCATCATAAGGAATGGATCTCTATAGAAACACTGGACAAGATCAAAGAAAGGAAGAACAAGAAGGCAGCAATTAACAACAGCCGAACACGAGCAGAGAAAGTCCAAGCACAAGCTGAATACATAGAAGCAAACAAACAAGTGAAGAGGAGCATTAGAGCCGACAAGAAGAAATACGTGGAAGAACTAGCAACGACGGCAGAAAAAGCTGCTAGAGAAGGAAATATGAAACAGCTTTACGATACAACGAAGAAACTAGCAGGGAAATACAGTAAACCAGAGAGGCCGGTCAAAGACAAAGAAGGCAAGCCAATCACCGAAATTCAACAACAGCGTAACAGATGGGTAGAATACTTCGAGGAACTCCTGAATAGGCCGGCTCCAATGAATCCACCGGACATCGAAGCAGCACACATAGATCTTCCTATAGATGTCAACCCACCAACGACGGAAGAAATTAGAATGGCCGTCAGACAAATCAAGAACGGGAAAGCAGCAGGACCCGACAACATACCAGCTGAAGCACTGAAATCAGACATCGAAGCAACCACAAGCATGCTTACCTTCTATTCAAAAAGATTTGGGAGGAGGAACAAGTGCCAATGGACTGGAAAGAAGGACACCTCGTCAAGATTCCAAAGAAAGGAGATCTGAGCAAATGTGAAAACTACAGAGGCATTACACTACTGTCAATACCAGGGAAAGTCTTCAACAGAGTGTTGCTGAACCGGATGAAGGATGCAGTAGACGCCCAACTTCGAGATCAACAAGCTGGATTCCGTAAGGATCGGTCGTGCACAGACCAAATTGCAACACTACGGATCATCGTCGAACAATCAGTTGAGTGGAACTCATCACTATACATCAACTTCATTGATTATGAAAAGGCATTCGACAGTGTAGATAGGAGGACATTATGGAAACTTCTTCGACACTACGGAGTTCCTGAGAAGATTGTCAACATTATCCGGAACTCATACGACGGACTACAGTGCAAAGTAGTGCATGGAGGACAGCTGACAGATGCATTCCAAGTAAGGACTGGAGTCAGACAAGGCTGTTTACTCTCTCCCTTCCTCTTTCTTCTGGTGGTCGACTGGATTATGAAGACCTCGACATCTGAAGGAAAACACGGAATACAATGGACAGCTCAGAATCAATTAGACGATTTGGACTTCGCAGATGACCTAGCCCTCCTATCACGTACACACGAACAGATGCAGATGAAGACAGCCAGTGTAGCAGCAGTCTCTGCATCAGTAGGCCTCAGCATACACAAAGGGAAAACCAAGATCCTCAAATACAACACGGTGAACAGCAATTCAATCACTCTTGATGGCGAAACTCTGGAAGATGTGGAATCTTTTACATACCTGGGAAGCATCATCAATGAACAACGAGGATCAGCTGCAGACGTAAAGGCGGGGATTGGCAAAGCAAGAACAACATTCCTACAACTCAAGAACATAATAAACTCAAAACAGCTTTCGACCAATATCAACGTCAGAATCTTCAACATGAATATCAAAGCAGTTCTACTGTACGGAGCTGAAACTTGGAGAACTACAACAACCACAATCAAGAAATTACAAGTATTTATAAATAGCTGTCTACGCAAGATACTCAACATCCATTGGCCGGATACCATCAGTTACAGCCTTCTGTGGGAGAGAACAAACCAACTTCCAGCTGAAGAAGAAATTAGGAAAAGACGATGGAAATGGATAGGACATACATTACGCAAACCGTCAAACTGCATCACGAGACAAGCCCTAACTTGGAATCCTGAAGGGAAGCGAAAAAGAGGAAGGCCAAAGAACACATTGCGTCGGATAATAGGAGCAGATATGAAAACGATGAATTACAACTGGACGGAGCTAGAAAGGATTGGCCAGGACAGGGTTGGATGGAGAATGCTGGTGAGCGGCCTATATTCCTTCACGAGGAGTAACAGGCGCGCTGCTGCTGATTAATAAAGTTGAGAAAGATATATACAACTTAGTTGTAGGGTAATAAAATATATCAGAAATGGTTTTGTGGAGATTGTAGTAATTTCAACAGTTAAGATCATGAGTCAATTGAAGCTAGACCTCCATGGGAAACCTGGAAGCACTGAATGGGCGATTCCTATTATTATGGGATTCCTCGGCAGTGTGCATCCACGACCTCACCTCGCAGGAGATATGTTATATTCATTAAATAATTGGGGAGGTTACATCATTCAATATTACAAATCTTAAATTTAATTACAAAAAATTAATTAATGTTGTGTATTTATCACTTAGTTAGAGACAGCTATCAAAAAATTTTTTTTAGTTTGTTACTAAGTATTATATAATCAAATGTTAGTTACTACAAAACAATTTTGTTTTATCTCTGCCCCCCTCTCCCTCTCTCTCTCTCCCTCTCTCTTTCAATAATCATACTTGATTATCATAAACAATGACTATTTCAATGCAAATATATCTGATTTCTTCTAAGACCATAGTCTAGACAATTTATGTACTTCACTAATCCTTTTTTTTTAAATTCTTTCTCAATTATAAAACTTACATCTGGAAATTAATTAATGAAATTGTTTATTAACATCGACATTGAATAATAATACAAGGTAACTAGTTGATTGTACACAAGAAACATTTAATTCTTATCAAACAGAATCAATATTACAATGGTATATAAAATTACAAAAGAAAACTAGTGTTTGTATTCAAGTTTTGGCATCTTTATTTCAGTCTTATTGAATCAAATGAACAATGAATTGACTTTATATGAAATTTAAATTTTGCCTGTTGATTCTAGTTAAACTAGTACCATTGAAAATTTGGAAGCATTAGGTGGAACTCCTTAGACAGAGGATGTCCACGATATCTTGACTGGGAATCGAACCCGATTCTTTCAAATAATGCGTGAATAATTACTTTGTAGATCATAGAAGCAGGGATCTAAAGGTGTCTATATCTAACTCCAAACAATTCACGGTCTTACTTGACTATCTGGTAATTTGGTGCTAATAATAATAAAAATAATAAATTAATTTAATTTTATTGCATCTTCTCTTTAACTGATAGTTATAATCAGATGGGTTTTGTGGATATTATAGTAAATACAATCGTTAAGATCATAAGTCAGTTGAATCTAGGACCACCATGGAAAACTTGGAAGCACTGGACGGCCGTTTCGTCCTATTGTGAGACTCCTCAGCAGTGTGCATTCACGACCTCACCCCTGCGAGATTCGAACCCAGCACTACTGGTTTCGCACTAGCACTTAACCTCTAGACCACTGAGATGGCCAGCATCCATCAGTGTTAATGTCTAACTTCAACTAATACACGAAATTGAGCGACACATCCACCATTGTCTTCAATGAGTTACTATTCACAACAGACCCGGTTGAACACCACTGGTCACTACTTCTCACTAGAACTCCAGGAGGTATATCCTGGAGCTCGTAGATTGGTTGAAGTTAGACATTCACACCGTTGGTTGCCGGCTGGTTCATTGGTCTACTGGTTAGGTGCTCGCGCGCGGAACCAGTAGGTGCTGGGTTCGAATCTCGCGGGGAGTCGGATCGTGGATGCTCACTGCTGAGGAGTCCCCTTACTGTGACGAGTTAGCCGTCCAGTGTTTCCAGGTTTTCCATGTTGGTCTAGCTTCAACTGACTCATGATCTTAACCATTGAAATTAATAATTATCAATTGCATTTTCTGCATAAGACACTTAAACTATCCATTATGATACCCAGTGAAATGGGTACCCGTCAGTCAATATTAGATTCTCTTTAATTTCTGGGTGGCTTATGCTAAATCCCAATAAAAAAGGAAAAGTATTGATCTAATTTTCATTCTATGGTCCAATTTTTATCTAATGAAATATACGTTAGTTGAAAAAAACATTTCTTTGTAAAATGGTAGTTTACGGGGAAGAGAGGTGAGTGTACTACAAAAAAAAGCGTAGCTTTAATGGAACTGTTGAAGAAAGAGAACGTTAATTATCTCACACGTGTGTACATTCCCGTCTCCTATTCATTATCATGGGACCGAAGAAAATATTAGGATGAAATAACCACAAAAATGAATATACATATATTTATATGATCAAAATGACGAAAATACAAATCAAAGTGGCCGAAAACAACCAAACAATAAAGGTTTACCCAGCAACAACAAAAACAACAATAAAAACAAACGACAGAAAAAAGTTGAATAAGAATGAATGGCAAAAACAAGCCTATAAATTCAATTTCCATTAACTAATTTAGACGAAACATTTGTCCAGTTATTCGTTGTTATTTTACGTTTTAAAAATGTTCAGTAAAAAGCTTATTACTACGTTTTGTAATTGATTCTCAATTTTCTGATGATTTCATCATTATACATAATTATCAAACAAAAATGAAGAAAAAAATAAACTACACAACCTGATATATATGACGTATTCAAATTCAACGGGTTGATAAGAAGATAATAAAAAGGCGCCAAAATACAGGAAATAAATCAATGAAATTTATTCTAAACGATTTAATATTTGAGATGGGTTTTGTGGATATTATAGTAATTCAAATGGTTAAGATCATGAGTCAGTTGAAGTTAGACCACCATGGAAAACTTGGAAGCACTGGACGGCTGTTTCGTCCTATTATGGGACTCCTCAGCAGTGTGCATCCACGACTTCACCCCCTGCGAGATTCGAAACCAGCACCTATTGGTTTCGTGCGCGAGGACTTAACCAGTAGACCACTGAGATGACCGGCATGCAAAATGCTGTTAATGTCTAACTTCAACTAATACAGGAAATTGAGTGACACATCCACCATTGTCTCACAACAGACCCGGTTGAACTCCATGTTTTGCATGGTGGTCTAGCTTCAACTGACTCATGATCTTAACCATTGAAATTTAATATTTCTCTAAAACATATTGTGTTTCCTTAAAGAATTTAGTTGAATATTACTATTTTGCAATTTTTGAAAAAACATTTTTGTTGCTATGTGATTATTTTGTTTAGTTGTTCTTCCCACGAATTTTTTAAATTACTTTATGTATCCTCTTTTTTAATTTTTGACCAAAAATAAAACAGACATTTTTCTATTCTTTTCAACTTCATCATCATTTCAACAAAAATCTATGGTCAAACATAATAAAGAGTATAGAGTTATACATTTATTCAAACGAAAATGTTAACTATTACGTACAGTCTAATGAGATGAATGAAGATCACATATAGATGAATGACGATGACGACAACTGTTATTATGATTATTATGAATACTATTATTATCATAAGAATACATATTTTATTTCGTATTAGAGCTGTAATACATTTCACAATTCATTTTATACGTGACCAAACCTAAACAACCGTCATTTATCCTTAAAAAGTAATTTGTATTTGAACAGCTTTTTAGTTGTAATTCATTAGCCAGCATATTCTATGGATAGTAAATTAACACTACCATATGACTATTGATAAATGTCAATGTTATTCAAGTGTTATTACTTTAAATTAGTTAATAAAAAAAACGTTAAATGCATTGTCCTCAGACTTCTTTTTTTTTTGAATTCTCCACAGAAATTTACTATCCCTTAAACTTTGATGAATAGTTTTAGGGCCCATTAAATAATCTGTATAATATTATAAAATGACAATTGTTTTGTATTGTTTAACACCTTTAAATCAGATTCCGGAAACTATTTAACTAGCAACTCATTAAAAATGAACAAATATATCACAATCTATTAATCATAACTCCACCTGGAGTCCCTTTGGGGGCTACTGCCGGTCCCAAATCCGGATAAAGGAGAAGGGTTGGACATGAAGTTAACGACCTCATCCCGTAGAAAACTAACTTGCTAAACAAACGCTAACCAGAAAAAAAATATTCAAACCACTTGAACTCTGCTCTGGGAGTCAGAAGGTCTTCATTTAGAAGAGTTATGACGCCACATGGTAAAAGTCGAGTTCCTTCGGAAGCCATGAGGCTGATACCCCTTCTGACAACCAGAGCAAACATTTATTTAGGCACATGGAATGCTTGTACAATGTGAAAGACCGAGAGAGTCTTCCATATTGCTACTGTTGCTATCAATCATATACAGAGATGAAATCCCTAGTGGACATTTTCCCAGATAACCAACTACTCATATAACTTCACTAAAAGATATCTACTAAACTTACAGTCAACAATAAATTTATTCGTAAAGTATAAACATATGAATTATTTTACTCTAAATTTATAACGTCTTACACTATTTCTATCTGTTTCAATTTGTATAACTTTCATTCCTACTAAACCATTGTAGTACTTAGTTTATACTACTTAATTTCTGGCTGGTGTTTTTTTAGCGAGTTAGTTTTCTACTGGACGGGTTCGCTAACCCCATGCCAACCCTCTTCCTTTAACCGCATTTGGGACTGGCAGTAGCCCACGGAGGGACACCAGGCTGTGTAATCTGAAATTCACTTCCGGATATATTACAGACCGAAAAATGTTCTGATCTTCAATAATAACAGTTAGGCAACATCTGACACAAAATATTTTAATTTATATCAGTAAATGTGAACAACTGTAAGTATGGATTTCATATGGAAAATAGTGTGAGAGGTTTCATAAAATTTCAATGATTTCTTACTCGTTCCATTTGATGAACACTTACCAATGAATAAAGAAGGTTGACTACAAGTTAAGAAATGAAGTTATAGAAACAAACAGTATGCACAACAATATGCAGTGTAACCAATAATAGAATATATATATATATACTGTTAACGACCGGTTCTATACCTTGTTAATGCAATAAGCTGTGAGCCATTAGTTAAGTTGATTTTGGAATTAATGCAGATGAATAAACATATTTGGAAATATTCTTGTAAACAACACAATTAAACCATTCATTTCAATCAGAAATTTTTTTTATTGAAGTATCCTATTGGTAGTAATTTAGACTGTTAATTAATAGCTCAGAAAATCTTAGGTAGTCGAAAATGTTTCACAGTGTATCTAAAACATTAAAACTACTTCTACTACTCAAAGTTTCACTATGATCATTCCAGTTCTCGATGCTAATATGATGTAGCGAAATGAATCAGTATTCATATGTCACAGGATTTATGTTGTGTATGAATAACTAATTACGTTCAAAGTGATGATATGATGATGATGATGCATAATGATTTATACTTTTCTCTTTAGCTTGAAGCCTAAAATGTCTGATAATGGATGGTCTTAAAAGACTAACCTAACATCTTCAAACAATACATAATTATATGAGCAGTAATAAAAATTTGAATATATATGTATTCCTATTTATTCAATGGGAATAAGACCTATTGTTAGTTCAAAACTGATGTTTGATGGTTAAGTTAAGCTTCAAAACACTTTGCACTATAACAGTATATCTATACCACTTTCAGAAATGTCTATTACCAGGAAATTCAAAATAAGTTTTCATATAAATCTAATAAAAGTTATATTAGAAACGTTAGTGAAGCTAAACATTTGAAGTTATAGATGCAGACTGCTAGATATCAACCCAATCCTTGAGAATTATCGCTTCCCGCTAGAACCCAAGATCTTGAGCTCGATCTCTGTCATAGCCTAAGGTAAGTACAGATAAAGGGTTTCATATTAGGATGAAATAGTTGTTCAGCGATCTATAATTTTCAATATCATTCGGAAATAATACTAAGCTGTGATAAGTGCAACCTGTGAATGATATAGTAGTTATTCTATCACCCAGGTGCTTTGAAAAAATATCCGAAATTAACTACAATTAAAAACAGGAAAAGCAATTAAGAAGCTCGAACTCTAAACAAAAGTTATGTTCATCTACCGTTTTACCTCAACACAAAATAACTGGTCATATTTTAAAGACAGAAACAGGATTATCCTTTACCTAAGAACAATAATATATAAAAATAGGTGTATTAATTTAATCTTCTTATCGGGATCTCGAATCAATCTAGATTTGCTCGTGAACACATAGCTCCTGAGTTCGAACCCTAGTCTCGAGGTCATGGATGCGCCCAACTTAGAAGTGCCATACTAAGACAAAGTGGCTATTCGGTGCTTCTAGGTTCCAATAGTTTTCTACCTTAGATTAACTCGTAATTTTAGTAACATTCACCAATGTCGACGACGTATACTAATAATCACAGTGTAAAATCACTGATATTAATTCAATGGTTATGCTTCGAACATGTATTTTTTTATGGAGTTTTGTTCAAGCTATTGTCCATCCCAATGGGCAGTTGATTGAAGGTCTGTATCTTACACTTGTTGGTAGAAAATGTTGACGAAGACAATCGTGGAGAAAATCATCCATCTCAGCTACAAATCTTCTCCACCATCTCATGTACTTTTTTGTTTTCACATATCTTTTATTTCTTGCTTCATTTTTGTTGATTACACATCATGAAGTGGTAAACTGAAATATGTACTTTTTTTGTTGTTTTGAATCATTGTTTAACACAATTTGTTTACCTACAATCATTTTAGTGTATACACAAATATATGGACATATGAGTGCCTAGATTTAAGTAAAGTTGTTGTTAACTAACTAAACAAATATACTTACATTACACATAAGAAGTGTACATTAGTACATAAATAGGAATATATATATATATATATATATATATATATATAATTGTATTTTTCAATTCATAATATAACCATAAATAAATTAAATTGTTTTAACTGAGAATAATCCCCATAGTGAAGTATTTTTGATTAGTATTTTACTTTCAGAAGGGGTTTTGTGGAGATTTTTAGTAATTTCAAAAGTTTAAATCATGAGTCAATTGAAGCTATACCATGATGGAAAACCTAAAAGCATTGGACGGTCGTTTCGTCCTAGTATGAGCATTCTTCAGCCGTGCGCATCCACAATTACGCCACCCCCTCGTGAGAAGGTGTACAGTGGCGCAATGTCGTGGATTGGTTGAAGTTAGACATCAACACCGTTGGATGCTGGTATAATGTTAAGGCGCTCGCGCACGAGACTGATAAGTCCTGAGTTCGAATCTCGCGTAGAGCCGGATCGTAGATGCTCACTGCTGAGGAGTTCCCGTACTGAGACGAATCGGCCCTCCAGTATTTTCAGGTTTTCCATGGTGGTCTAGCTTCAGTCGACTTATGATTTCAACTACTGAAATACTTAACTTTATAAATCCAATGAAACGTTATGATCTGCTTTTATTTGTTAATTAAAAATGAAAAAAAGTGATAAATTACAATTAGTCTACAATAAAATATCATTACACTTATTATAAAGGATATAGTGAGTAGTTTGTTGTTTATTATTCTTATTGTTGATCATATTAACTAACCATAACCATAATAATGAGTGAAAGTTAAAAAAGGATTTTAATAATAGACAAATTCAATAAGTTACATGCAAATAAAATATAAATCATTTAAAGTCTATAAGATCAGAGCTACACATTCTAAATGAGAACTTACATGAAATAACCAAATTTCTCATGACTATTTTTCTATATCATCAATCTATTTTGTTTAGATTCTTCTGATAGAAGGTTAAATGGTTGAACTTATCATTTCCTACATTTTGACAACAAGAATTTATTGAATGGTAGCTTAGTGAATATAAAATGTCTCATTTAATCATTGAGTAATCCGTTTAATTTATACAAAACAAAAAAAACAACAAAAGTACTTGGCAACGAGAACAAAATAAAAAGAAAATTCAGATTTATAGATATCCATGTCAAGGTTGAATTTTATTAGTTTCAAATCCATTGACTATTAGGTAGAAAGTTAATATTATCAGAATGAGTTTTGTGGAGATTTTTTTAGAAATTTCACTGGTTGAAATCATGATTCAATTGAAGCTAGACCATCATGGAAAACCTGAAAGCATTGAATGGCCGTTTCGTCCTGGTATGAGACTCTAGTGCTTCCAGATTTTCCATGTTGGTCTAGCTCCAATTGACTCATGATTTCAACCAGAGAAAGTTAATAATAAATATATATTTAATGTTCGATCCCAATAAGTAGAAAACATTGTATTTCTGACATTTCTCAACTTCACGTTGTAAGTCACTACTTCAGACTAAATAAATAACCGAGAAAATAACACAAGTTCAAATGGTACAAAAGAAACAATACAGGATACAATTAAAATCATAATAGGTTTGAATATATATATCAATGTCAAGTTATTCTTGGTCAAAATGAATTTATATGACCTGTCACTGCTATAAATTTATGTGTCAGAATGTGGGTACAAAAAATGTATGCAGTTGTAATATAAATTAATGGGGTTGAAATTAGAAATAAATAAAGTCAAATATTGTTGTTTCGATAAACAGTCCAGGTTGAATGAATATTCTGGCCTTTATTCCTATTGAGGGTAGAAGAATTTAGCATTATGTGAAACGATTCGGCTGCTTGTCTCTCTTTATAGTTAGGAAAGTTGGTTTAATAATTTCGTATGTGAATATAAATTTTACTGATGAGGATCTAGTCGAAAACAATATCGTACGCTTATATATGTTGTTCTAATTTGATTGTTGAAAATCACTTGTATTGCTATCACTGATTTAACCTTTAAATTTTTCAGTTCTAAAGCATTATTAGGAGGTTATTTTGAATAACTCACGTGTTCCTTGGTATGAATCCAGATGTCACGGGAATAATCTCCAGGTCGGTTAGGTCGTGGAGCTTTCATCGTTCTTCTGAACATCACCAGCACAAACTTCGGGCAGAATTCTCTGCTGGTGATGACAACCAAACCATCCAGCTCATAGAACAAAACTCCATCAAAATCATCCACATGAGCTACAGATCTTCTCCACCATCTCAATACTCTCCAATATTTAGAAAAAATCTTTGTTTATACGTTTACCACTTGATGGTGACGCATTCAATGAAATGTCTACGCTTGGGTTACGTAGGACATTGCAAAGAACGTTCAACTAAGGAAACTACCACCAAAAATTTCTATATTACCCATAGTGACACCGAGATCGAGGTGTAAATTGCCTAAATTGGCCACTTCCTACTATTTCTACCAATTCTACTGCTCATGTGGAACAAGTCACATTGGCATACGTTATAGAAATGTACTTTTTGAGATGGTGGAGAACATTTGTAGCTCAGATAGATGATTTTGAAATGTACTTCCTTGTGTCCAACACTATGTGCTCAACAGTTTAATTCCAGCCCATTTATTCGAAACGGGTCATACAGCTTGTCTGAAATGATCATTTACGGCAGCTAATTGTCTTAGTAATTACTCACCACAAGCTGTTAGACTCAAAATCTTCAAAACGACAGAAGCAATATTTATTTGGATTAAAAAACCGAAGTATGAGTACAAAAGAAATATGTTTGACCGCCTCTAATAAATTGGCTAACTAGAGCCCTAACAAATTAGTAGTCATTTTAATCATAAAATGAACTACTTCGAATTTTTTTTTTTCTATAATATATATATATATATATATATATATATATATATATATATATATATATTCAAATAATTAATCTCATAATCCTAATTCACCTTTAAACTGGTCCAAGTCAGTAATAATCCCAAATGTATATGTTGTAATCTTAGCAGTTTTACTGAGATCACCAATTTAAGTGATAAGACAATCGAAAACCTGGTATGACTGGCCAGCTGTTTCGTTCAAGTACATGACTCTTCGTCAGTGCTCATCCACGAGCCCGAAGGTCCTGAGTTTTATCCGCAATATTCTCACTACAATCCACAAACTCCATACTGATATTTAAAAGACTTATTTGCCTTAAGTCTGACTATTCCCATTGTAACATTGGTTTGGATGTATAACTGTAGAACCTGAGAATTATCAGTTGACAAAAATATTCTTCTTTCAGTGAATAACGTTGTTTTGAATTCAACGAAAACTGATTGCAACAGATGGAAAACGTTTTGATCTCGGTAAACTATGAACTAAGCAAATTAATAAAAATTTTGGCGAGACTATAATTTATGGACAAATCAATCAAGTTCACGATAACAGGCCTTTCGTTTTGACGTGAAATTCTTTATCAGTTCGGCTAAATAGCGTCTTGGCATTTTAGATTATGTCTATTCGTGGGGAAAACCCTACATCCAGTCCCTATCCATAACCATCAACTGTAAATCACAATCTTTATCCTTCACACAGCCTCTGCCAGGGAAGTCCTACTCACTGCCTTCTCGCATCACGGGTGTTGTTTACGAAAATGAGAGGACGAAAAGCGAATATCTGCCGCTTTAACCGGATTCCAAACCAATGGTGCACATGGGCTCCAGTATCCTGCGGGAACAAATGGCGTATGAACCAATTATTGATCACCGGCTACCATGGGACTGCATCTCCTTACGATGCTCCACTGACTTGTGGATCAGACCTTCAGGTCGAAGGCTCGGGGAGGGGCCCCCTAAGAAAACCACCTGCTTCAGTTCGGGCACCCGGGCAGTATCACGGCCCTCACACATATCGAACGAGATTTGTGTGGCGCATATCTATTTGGTGCCTCCCTGTACCAATATCTATGTGTTAAAATAATAAATAATACACAGGTTTAAAACCCTCATTTAGCTCAGAATCGATCACAATGGCGCACTCTCTGTCTTCCCTTAGAATATAAGATTAGAATTACTTTATATCTTTCTTTCTACCAACTAATTTTTTCTTCCTGTATTATATATTCATACACAATCTTTCTTTTTATATATTACTACCAATGAAGTAACTAATTCTGTGAACTCGGTACTCATTTTATTGTGCTAATGAAGTGTAACAACTTGGACCGATGTATATATGTGCCTGGTCCTACGTTGCAGCTGACTGACTGACTGATTGATCTAATCAGTAGGTGGACATTCTCAACACCACTTTAGCATCACTCAAAGGTCGTTCATAAATTCAAAATTTTATAGATAAACAGAATAAAGGAAAATTCAGGTTCACTATATGTTTTCAACCAATTTTATTCTTCTTAAGTTAGTTGTTCAGACAAGATTTTTAATCTGAAATGAATATGTAAAATGAAGGAGTCCCATACTAGGACGAAACGGACGTCCAGTGCTTCCAGGTTTTCTATGGCAGTCTAGCTTCAATTGACTCATGATTTCAACCTGTGAAATTTCTAAAAATCTCCACAAAACCCATTCTGATAAAATTGTTATATATATATATATTGTTATACATGATACCTATAATATAAAACTGTCAGAAATATACATCATAATCTTTAAATGTCCTTAACATAGGATATTTTCTTTCATCATCCTGTCAAATATTCATCATTCCATTTGTCATTATATATACTAATAGATATAATATCATTGTATTTCATGTACAATAAGATTAAATATATTCTATAATATCCGACAGATTTCTCACCTCATTCATTTCTAATTTATTAATGATACATTTCATTTTGTCAAACTATGCAAAATCCTACAAATATAATTTACATCATACAATTATTATTAGTATGTATATTGATATACAACATAAAGGATTATAGATAAGAATAAAGTATTAATGGTCCTGGTGATGATGATGATGATGATGATAATGGGGATGCTTTTTTTAAAGAAGGAAAAAAGGACAATGAGGAAAAAAAGAGAATTAGTTATTCTCATCACAAATTGTTGACATTTATTCTTTGATTGTTGACATAGACATGTGAACTAAATTTAGTTGAAAGAATATTGGTATACTTATAGGACATGGATAATGACGTTTGAATTTAATGAAATCTGTTGATGTAAACAAAAATTATTAATAGTGGCTATTGGTAGAATCCAGGGTGCATTTTTTCATTTGATTTATGACTCGTTACCTAAATGTAACTGTATACAAGTGTTGATATTAACATGGATTGACTACAGTCTTTAACATTAACAATGAGAAAATAAAGATCTTTTCAAGTAAAATTCATGCTTCTTCCAGAAGCTTATGGTTGCAAGGACTAGAGAATAACGCTTTAGCATTTCAAAAGAAAGGTACTGTTTTTAAATATTAGTGTAATTATGAACACTAATATGCAAGTAGATCCAACTGACGAGTCATAAACAGAATGAAACACAAGTCCTAGATTCCACTCCTAAATGCTATCATAAAGTACTCAAACTGTGACCAAATAGCAGTATTGAGGCAATCCCCTCAGGATGTGTATACACCAGAAGAAACTGACCAATTATAATCTGTAACACCAAAAACTGGAAAATACAAACCCTCGGAAATAACTGTTACCTATCTGAAATATTGGTAAAGTGAAATTTCTTAAAATAGTTTTATATTCAGTAAATGACGATTGACTGACTAAAACAAAATGTCACTGTGAAGCTACAAAATATCTGTAGTATACTGTATTTTAAAATGGATAACTAGGATGCTGTTGCCAAATGATTGAGAATACCAATAAAGTGTGAAAAATATGTTCAGGGTTTCCTAACAATCGCTAAATATTACTCAAACATTCGATTGCATAGTTTCAGTGTAATCGTTTTTTCACCTAGTTAAAACAGGTTATGTGATGCTTAGATAATAAATATGTCTATACAGCACCAAACTTCTTACCTCATCATATACAAAAATTGTATTTTTCACTTTATATTTTATGACGATAATGATCGTTAGATTTTCAAAGTTATTACTTATCATACTCAGAATGGGATTTGTGGAGAATGTATTAATTTAATTGTTGAATTCATGGATAAATTAAAGCTAAACCACTATGGAAAACCTGCAAGCACTGGACGGCTGTTCCGTCTTAGTATGATACGCATCATCAGTGCACATCCACGAGCCCGCACGTAGGACTCGAACCCAAAACCTTCGACCTCGTGCGCGAACGCTTAATCTCTAGACCACTGGGCCGGTATCCAACAATCCTAATATCTAACTTCAACCAATCCACGATAGTGCACCACCATTCATTTATTAAATGAAAGCTTTTGATTAAATGAATCTTTGTAATTAAAAATAGTGATATACGGAACGGTACCGTTGTACATAGATACTTTCACTAACAAGCTCAAACTCACCATTCAGATTAATTTAAAACTTTCATAACATAGAAGTTTAAAAAGTTTCGAGTAGCATTTTACATCTCCATAATGCAGAGAGAATAGTAACCCGTGTTAATCTAACGATAAAATAATGATAGTTTACGTTAAAAGTCCACATAACGCTGACATAATTACACCTATTAGGCTTTTTATTGAAATTAATATTCTGTCTTGGTCTTAAAAACTATTTAAACCTGGCTAATATTAAGTTATCAAATGTCAAAAATCCAAGTTCCTAATAATTGGTATATTACGGAAATAGTAATATTTAATCATTAACTTTATTTCTATAGGTGCTGAATTTATTTGAAACTTGTAGTCTGACCCTGGTACTGATATTTTTGGTAGATTAGAAATTTTAGATGTCACAATATCAGTGGATCTAAGTGCTTTGTACAAATGCTAACTGAACAATCATTGTTGTCGCAAGCTTTTAAATGATATCAGGAAGCATTAGACATCCATTTAATCATAGTATGAGACTTTTCAGCAGTGAATCTCAATATAAACATTCTTATTATATGAATAGTCAGCTTGTGTGGCAGCAGCCTCAGCAGCAGTAGGTCTCAATATACACAAAGGGAAAAGCAGGTTTCTCCGATACAACACAGAATGCACCAATCCAATCACAATTGACGGAGAAGATTTGGAAGATGTAAAAACCTTTACGTATTGGGGCAGCATCATTGATGAACTTGTTGGATCTGATGCAGATATGAAGGCGCGGATCGGAAAAGCAAGAGCAGTATATTTACAGCTGAGGAACATCTGGAACTCAAAGCAACTGTCAACCAACACCAAGTTCAGGATTTTCAATACAAATGTCAAGACAGTTCTACTGTATGGGGCAGAAACTTGGAGAACTACGAAAGCCATCATCCAGAAAATACAGGTGTTTATTAACGATTGTCTACACAAAACACTTCGGATCCGTTGGCCGGACACTATTAGCAACAACGTACTGTGGGAGAGAACAAACCAGATCCCAGCGGAGGAAGAAATCAGGAAGAAGCGCTGGAAGTGGATAGGATACACATTGAGGGAAGCATACAACTGCGTCACAAGGCAAGCCCTAACATGGAATCCTCAAGGCCAAAGGAAAAGAAGAAGACAAAAGAACACATTACGCCGAGAAATGGAAATAGACATGAGAGAAATGAACAAGAATCGGATGGCACTAGAAAAGAAGGCCCAGGACAGAGTTGGTTGGAGAATGCTGGTTGGCGGCCTATGCTCCATCGGGAGTAACAGGCGTAGGTAAGTAAGTAAGTAAGTAAGTAAGTAAGTAAGTAAGTAAGTAAGTAAGTAAGTAAGTAAGTAAGTAAGTGAGTGAGTGAGTAAGCAAGTAAGTAAGTAAGTCAGCTTGTATTTCACTATCTGAGAATGTTATGTCGTCGGTCATTACTGTTGACCTTATAAGTAACTTGATGAACAATGCTGTTTGGTTGAGATACTCCGAGAACAAAAGATCAATTAGATTGATTTCCTATAACGAGCTAATTCATTAATCAGTCTTGATTATAATACAATTAGATGTGATCAGTTTTCATTGTGAGAAATAAAAATTAAATTAGACAAATTAGACTATGTGAGGAAAAAATAGAGTTAAAAACGAAGTTGTATTAATCAAGTCACTTGAGATTTTTATGACTTCAAAAAACCTGAATACTTTCTCTTGATAATTTTCACTCAAAACCAAAAACGGTCGGGTTAAGGTGAACGCTTTAATTGAGACACTGGACGGTAATTTTTTCAGCCATTTAGGAACATGTATGCCATCTTTACTTACAAATTACAATCACATTCATATACATATAAATTGATAAACACAGTGAAATGTTACATGATAATTTATGTTCTGTTTACGTTCTTTTGTAAAGTGTAGACACTGTTTTTTGAACAATACTGACATGGCTGAACAGTACGTTCTACAGTTAAGCGATTATGTTTTCGTTTCAACGTACAGCTATTTCACTCGTTTTTTCAGTGATATAACGAAATAGACTGGTTTTTAGGTCCCAATAGCCTAGTGAGTCTTTGATATCTATTCTGCATCAGTGATTTATTTAAAAAGGACACCATTCTTCAATAGTGTTATTTGCACAAAAACGATCAGTTCTGTTGAAGAAAGGTCATTAATCAAACGTCTGTTTATTAGACTTACTAGTAATAATAGAAACTAATCCAGTGCCCTATTCACTTAGAGTTTGGTTGAGACAAGTATATCTACGTTAAATCTACAGTTGTTGACTCGAACCTCATTTTTTACATCTACTTAGTTCCAGAAAATCGAAATAGTGATTAGGAATCATAGTGTTAATTAACTTTAGACAGTTGCATAATGAAATACAGAACAATATCAATTGAAATCAGATAATCAAAACACGAGAAAGAGTCAAAATTTAAAAAAATGCTATAAAATGGATATAATAATACCAGAGTATTGAAAGATTGATTGTTGTTTTTTTTACAACACATAAATTAAAAGTTTGTTAACCCCATGATTCTTAATCATTATTTCGATGATCTGGGATTTCTCCTCTAACAATTCATTAATCTCAATTGATTGATCACTGGGTGGCGATCAATGTCAGGCGTGTCTAGTCCTTATTAGTGCAGATCGAATGCTATCGATCATGTTGCAATGTGGCCACCAGTCTAGGTGACTTGACACTACGGCACTATATATTGAGATGATATATATATTGAGATATATATATTGAGATATATATATTGAGATGATCGCCACCCAGTGATCAATCAATTGTGATTGCATTCCAGTCCTACAGGAGGTCGGTCGCGGCTCGGATAGTTCACTGGTAACGTCTCTGACTGTGAAGCTGGGTGACACGAGATCGGATCCACCAGGAAGCACCAGTTCCCTCAAGATTACAGGTACACCTTGCTGACGAGTGCGAAGTAGCACGAAACCTGAGTCCAGGGTTTCCTATCGACTACCTTCAACCACCAACTAATTCATTAATCTGAAACAAATATTTACTATCTTATTAACCTTATCGGAATCTTTGTTATATCATAATATACATATTCATTTCTAATCACTTTTGTTTATTTACAAACATGCATATATATATATATATATATATATATATATATATATATATATATATATATATATATATATATATATATAATCACTAACCTTACTGCTCGGACGTTTGAGTACATCACCAATTCCGCCACCATTTAGTAGCCCTTCTCGTAAAGTTGTCAATATGCACATACGTAGTGAATCACATCGACGTTCTATACTGTCAACAGTTTCTTAATAAAACGCCAATCGATTAATAAGAAGATAAGAAAAATTCAAATAAATAAATTATAGAGATTTTGACTAAAAATATAATTTATGTAAAATTCTGAAGTGAACAGAACAATTATGTATAAACACCGAAATTATACTGAAACTACGTATATATATACAGACAAATCTAGGAAATGTTTTAATAAAAAATGATAAACTTTAAAGCCTTAACCAAATTTAATGTCTCTTATTAATGTCTGATTATAATGCCTGCGACTTAAAGTATCATCGAGACAATCCATACATGATGCACATATGCCAATAACAGACTAATCAATTGCAGTTTTAGACACCAATGGGAAGATTCAAACAAACATTACAAGATGAATTAACGTCAACACT
Source organism: Schistosoma mattheei (assembly GCA_944470405.2). Lineage (NCBI taxonomy): Eukaryota > Metazoa > Platyhelminthes > Trematoda > Strigeidida > Schistosomatidae > Schistosoma > Schistosoma mattheei. Next base: position 41,559,588 of record OX103944.1, read on the forward strand.
AGATTAAATGCTTTCATATGACTTAACATGTGTTCGACCAGAACACAGAAATGACTTTAATTACATTCATTGGTCTTACAAAGAAGTTAACATTCGCTACCACATATAATCTTACAAGTTTTCGTGATTTTAACAGAAAATGAATTATGACCTGTAATACACAATTAATAGTGATACATGTTCAACAACCCAATCAAAGGTCGACAAGCACCTCTTTCATATTACTACTAACTGTGTTTTTAAATTTATGTGTACCTGCTGAAGCATCTACATTGGCCAATCAGAAAGAAGGGCATGTCTTAAATATTTTGAACATGTTCCAAAAAGCATTAGAACAATAGAAAGAACTACTATAAACAGCGTAATTATTTCTTGGACACAGGAAATCAGGTCGACACCTTGCAGTCTTTCTAGGTGATCAGTAAACAGCCAAATTCCAATCTTCTCAAGTTTCCTGAAGTCGTTGATATCAGGATGCAGAAACTTTATCTATGTGTTCTAATGAGATGGTTATTGATCTTTCCTTGCTTTAGTGTCATAAAATTTTGTTCAACTTTTTATTTCCATTAAATAAATCATTATGTCTTTTTATTTAAACTGTTTTCTAGAATAGTATTCTCATTTTGATTAATTCAGCTCCACTCATTTCATTTTACTTATTATAAGCGTTTATTCTTTACATAATCACTTGTTTCTAGACTTTCGGACTCTTGATACAATCAATGCACCATCTTTGTATCTATACAAATATCAGTTAATTGTAAAACACTACAGAATATAACCATGTGATTCTTTATTTCTCAACTGTTTAAACCCCTCATTACATAAGTACTAAAGAAGAGGAAATTACTGAAACAGTTTAAGTAGAATTATTTCTAAAAGAAATGCCATTTATTATCCATTAATTTTGTCTTGAGTTAACATAGATAGATTTAATTTGAAAACTATTATTGGCTGTTAGAATTTAGATGGTTTTACTCTCTGAGTTGGATGGTTTGGTCACGGAGAGAAATGATTTTCAGGAAAATCATGATCCAAGAATCAAATCAAAGGAAGATACAATCAAAATAAAGAGGTAGACAATGACAGGTTAAAGGTTAACAATAACCAATAAAGATCACCGTCGACAGGACAAACTGTGAGTCATATGTGAAGAAATTCAAGCCTTTATTTCTACCTGAAGCTTGTACTGATGAAGTTGTTCAGAAGACCAATGCAAGCTCCACGATTAAACCATTCAACTCAGACAACAAAACTCTACCTAAATCACCAACCTGAGCTACAAATGTTCTTCACCAATTGCTAGACTTGAATATATACATTGTATCCAGCTAGTTTGAATAATAAATAACTGACAAGATAGTGTATATTAGACGAGTACAAATAAACAAGAGCTATAATATACAATGACTATTAGTTATTCCATCAATAAGCCCTCCTGAAGAATCGAATAAAATAAGCATTTAACTTGATCAACATCCATATCCGATTTGTCCATTTAATCATACGGTTATAATATTCTTCCAAATTTGTGTATCTTAAAATCATGTTTATTTATAACATTCAGAATAGAGTTAGTCTCTAAAAATGTTGAAGTAGCAATACTTTGATCAGTGAATAAGACAGAATGTAAGTGATTTATTTGAAAACTATTATTTAACTAATAATTATGGTTTTATTTAATATTATATTTTGGTGCAATATAGAATTCATCAGTTTAAACTAATTATCTATTAATTCGTCAATTGAAGCTAGAACACTATGGAAAACCTGGAAGCACTGGATGGCCATTTCGTCCTACTGTGCGACCCCTCAGCAGTGGGCATCCACGATCCCGCCTCGCGAGAGTCAAACCCAGGACCTATTAGTCTCGCTCGCGAACGCTTGTATGTGTTGCTCAATTTCGTGGATTAGTCGAAGTTAGACATTCACACCGTTGGATACCGGCTCAGTGTCTAATGGTTAAGCGTTCACGCTCAAGACTGAAAGGTCCCAGGTTCGAATCTCGTGATTCGGTGTCGTGGATATGCACTGCTAACGAGTCCCGCATTAAGACAAAACGGCCATCCAGTGCTTCCAGGTTTTCTATAGTGTTCTAGCTTCAAATGACTCATGATCTTATCTATTAAAATTTTTATAATATCCACAAAAACCTCTTCTGTTATTACAATATTGATATCAATAATCTATCAAAATGTTATTATAAATATTATTAAAAGTTATTAATGTAACTAACTTAGCTATTTTCATCGGTTTATTCACCCTATTAATAGCACAGCGTATGTTTCTTACTGCTGATTACGTAATCTCTCAATTAAATAATATATATATATATATATATATATATATATATATAATTAGAACTACAACAACCATCATCAAGAAGGTACAAGTATTTGTAAATAGCTGTCTACGCAAAATACTCAACATCCATTGGCCTGATACCACCAGCTAACAGCCTTCTCTGGGAGAGAACAAACCAGCTTCCAGCTGAAGAGGAAATTAGGAAAAGACGATGGAAATGGATAGGACATACACTACGCAAATCGTCAAACTGCATCAAGAGACAAGCCCTAACATGGAATCCTGAAGGGAAGCGGAAAGAGGAAGGCCTGAGAACACATTACGTCGGTAAATAAAAGCAGATATGGAAAGGATGAATAGGAACTGGAAGGAGCTGGAAAGGATTACATAGGACAGGGTTGGATGGAGAATGCTGGTGAGCGGCCTATGCATCTTCACGAGGAGTAACAGGCGTAAGTAAGCAAGTAAGTTAGAACTAACGTAATTCCGAAGTGAATTCAATTGATCTCCAACGATAATGTTCAATACTCTTACTTTCCAAGTATCAAATAAACCAACTATATAGAACCATTCTGATTTACAACTTAACTAATTACAAAGTATAAATATGTCAAAATGATTTCATTTATTTCTGTTTTTCCTTTTTATAAACATTATCCAATATGCATTCGATAAGTCTATTGTAAAATTAGACTAAACTAATGGATGACATAAAAAAAAGTTATTTATTACTGTATTTTTACTATTACAATTATGTTTACATAGAAATTATTTTATTGTTGCCAAGTCATTAAATTCAGATGACTAATTCAATACTTAAGTCATTAATGTAAGTAGTTCATTTAACTTATAATAACTATCTGATTTATTGGTGATTTGTTCTTTAAATTATATAAAGTCTACTGTAACACATCGATTTATGCCTAACAACATATTTTCAATTCAACAACAAAATCTACGAACAAACGAAAGGGACACCAATGGGATCACCAATATCAGGACTGATCGCAGAAGCAATGATGCAAAGACTAGAAGCCATTATATTACCAGTGATCAAGCCCAAAATTTGGATTCGCTATGTAGACAACACTTTCGTCATCGTCAAAAAGAATGAGCTGGAAAACACTTACAAGCTGGTCAACAACGTTTTCAATGACATCAAGTTTACTATGGAACAGGAGTCAAACAATAAACTGTCATTCTTAGATATATTGATCACTAGAACGGACACACGGAAAACTGGAAACTCAAATATGTAGGAAACCAACCCATACATATCGAATCCCTAACTACAATAGAAACAACCCAAGAGCTCACAAAATCAACTGCGTACACACTTTGTTCAAGAGGGCGAGGACACACTGCAGCACACTGGCAGCACGAAAAAATGAAGAGAAATACCTGAAGGACGTATTTTAAAAGAACGGCTACCCAATCGACTTCATCAAAATATACCAACCGCACGCAGCATCCAAACCCAATTCAAGCAGAGAAATCAACAAAAGGATCACCCTACTATACATACAACGAGTATCAGAAACCGCAGCGAGACTGCTGAAAACCTTCGTGATAAGTGTGGGACACAAAACCGACAAAATCACTACAATCAATCCTATGCAAACCAAAGGATGAAATAACAAAGGAAAACAAACCAAACATCATCTACAAAATAAATTGTGCCAACTGCGAAAAACACTACATCGGGCAAAGCGGACGCCCCCTTCACATTCGCCTACCGGAACATCAATTAGCAGTCAAACGCCATGATATCCCCTTACTTATATCAATACACGTGGACAACGGCGGACACTCATTCGATTGGAAAAATGTGGAAATCTTAGACAAAGGAAACTCCGAAAACACCAGGGAATTTTTAGAAGCCTGGCACTCAGGTCAATCAGCAATAAACAAGCATATTGAAATCAATCTAATTTACCAACCAATCAGGAAAATCATGCACAAATATAGGAGCAAAAATCAAACCAATGAGAGACACATCCAAAACAAAAAAGTAAACAATGACAAATTTAAGGTCAATAAGAACCAATCAACATCGAGCTGCACAGAACAAGCTGTGAAACACATATGGGGAAATTCGAACACTTCACTTCTATCTGAAGTTTTTATTGATGATGTCGTTCAGAAGAACGATGAAAGCTCCACGACCAAACCATCCAGCTCAGAGAACAAAACTCTATCAAAATCATCCACCTGAGCTACAAATCTCCATCATAGTTTGGTTGTAAAAATTTTATTGTCAATTTGAATACTATGATTAGTACTTATTTCATAGAAAGTGAAATGCTTGATTTTGCATAGATCAATGAATTGATGTTGATAAGAACCAAAATGATAGCATTCATAATTAAACTGTTTAGTTCAGATAATACAACATTAAGAAAAACATCTAACTGAACAGCTAATTTTTGACAGATCTTAATAGCAGTATATTTTGAAGTAACTATAAAATGGAACATTTACAAGAACCAAAAAATATTCAGATGTTTACAATTAACTGATCAGTTGGTACAGACCAATGTCATTGTGCAATGTGGCCACTACTCTAAAAGACTCAATATCGTGTGCACTATCTTCAGATTTAAATGGTAGTTTATAGGGAACCATTGGTTTCTCATCATAAACATGTAGCTCTAATCTTGAGGGAACTGATGATCCCAGCCTTATAGACTGAGTTATCTGGATCGAGAACGACCTCCTGTAAGATTGAGATATTTAGAATTGATTGATCACAGAGTAGTGTTCTTCTAGTTCATCAGGGAACATCAGTTACTCCTAGCTCTAGAGATTCCTGTCAACTACCTTAAACCACTTAATATATCCGATCATTACAGTAAACTTTACAAACAAAAATATTAACCGTTATTTACAACTTAATATTTTAGGCATGATATTATCATTACAAATAAACATATAAACAAACCATTGTCATTTGTTACATCGATTTCGATAGTAAAATCATTTTGAAAATAAGCATATCCAATGATGGAATATAAGTAGATAATGATTAGTGCTAAAATCCCAGTTAAGAAAATTGATCGACCATTTTTAGTCACTGATCGTACAACATTCAACAACGTCTCTTCACGTGTGATCACATCAAGTAACTAAAATTCAATAACAAAAATATTATTTTATTATATTATATTATTTTGTGATGGGGAAGAAGATTTATAGCTCAGGTGGACGATTTTGATGGAATTTTGTTTTCTGAGCTGGGTGGTTTGACCGTGATCTTCTACTTGAAGTTTGTGCTGATGATGTCGTTCAAAAGAACGACGGAAGCTTCGCGACGAAACCATCCAGCTCAGAGAACAAAACTCCACTAAAATAATTATTTCGTGTCAAATAATAACTAACGTTAGCCTTACATTTCATATAATTATACTTTACAAATGCAAGAGCAAACTGAACAGTATATGATTGAGATCATGAACCGATTGATGTTAGACCACCATTGAAAATCTGGAAGTACTGGACTGCCGTTTCGTCCAATTGTGGGACTCCTCAGCAGTGCGCATCCACGATCCTGCCCTCGAGATTCAAACTTAGGGCTTATAGACTTGCGTACAAATCCCTAACTTCTAGACCACTGAGTCGATCGGCATCCAACGGTGTTAATGCCTAAACTCAACCAATCCACGAACTTCCGCAACCATCTTCCATTGTATTGAGATAGATAATTGTCTCTACCCGATAAGGATAAGCTCCACTTGTCAATAGTGGTCTAACATCAATCGGTTCATGACCTCAATCAGAAAATTAACAATCTCCACAACCCGTAAACTGAACAGGATATCTTTAAATTTTTTTAAAATAAGATTCAATTCGACAGAATAGTCCCTAGTCAATATACTAAAAATGATTATTCGTCTTGTTACTTACAAACAACGATTTATTACATTTTGATAATCAAATAATGTGAATGAATAATATGAAATGTTTTGTAGACAATAAGAAAGTATAAAATATATCTACTATTTTAAAACGATAAAATATTCACACTGTCTTATGCATTCAAGGAGAGATTCTTAGCTTATTAGTAGAGTGTCTTTTTGTTTATACTAAAAATATAAACAATCTACGGTACAGTCTCTAGATTGTTATATTTTAAAAAATATATATATGGGTATTTCTTCATAGTTTGCCAACAACAAAAATATAAATGTTACATAATTATTGTTGTGAAAATTCCCATTTTGCCATTTGGTAAATAAAGAATAGTTCCTTCAAAAGAACTATTTTTCATACTTCTTCCATTTTTTTTAAAAAACTTTTGTAATTTTTGTAATTTTTTTTTTAAACTTTTGCTTTTGAACTTAATAACTTCTCAACATTCATCTCTTGATTCTTACGTAACTACCATCCTATTGACCATCCGTTAAAATTCAGTTCCTTCTTTTTTACGCAACTTAGCAACTTCTTGATCACTTTGAGTATTAATAATCCTCTTTCTTCCAATTAATTAATGTTAATTTACATGTCATTATGTAATTATTACATAACGTATCCACTCGATGAGTATTATATTATTATTGTAAAACGCATATATATTAGTTTAGAGCCATGATGAAAAACTAATTGAAAAGAAATTTCTTCGCTCAATTCGTTCCTTCATAATTATTGTTGTTCTTTTCATCAGACCAACTGGTTACTTTATTGGAAAAAATAAAGTATTGAAAGGTACGTAACAGATCTCTGTCACAATTGATTGATCACTGGGTGGCGATCAGTGTCATGCGTGTCTAGTCCTTATTAGTGCAGATCGAATGCTATCGATCATGGTGCAATGTGGCCACCAGTTTAGGTGACTCGACACTGCGGGTAATATGTATTGAGATTAGATGGTGGTTGGAGGTAGTCAACAGGAAACCCTGGACCCGGGTTTCGTGCTACTTGGCACTCGTCAGTAAGGTGTACCTATAATCTTGGGGGAACTGGTGCTCCCTGACGGATTCGATCTCGTGTCACCCAGCTTCACAGTCAGAGACGTAACCACTGAGCTGTAATCTTGAGGGAACTGGTGCTCCCTGGCGGATTCGATCTCGTGTCACCCAGATTCACAGTCAGAGACGTTACCACTGAGCTTAGTGGTACAGGTACACCTTGCTGACGAGTGCCAAGTAGCACGAAACCCGGGTCCAGGGTTTCCTGTTGACTACCTCCAACCACCATTTAACAGATCTCTGTCTAATGTAAACCATAAATAGGATTCAATGAACTTTCAAACTAGATATAATTGTCATCAAAACCATGATGATATGTTCATAAGAGTTTCACTAGTAATAAAATACAAATAAATGTCAATCTATGTTTATCAGACTAGAGTTGTATAGATTTTTTATTATTAATTGAGTTCATGAATCGATCAATATTAAGACAGACCTCTAAGTCTCAACGTCTTATAGATTACATAACTCGAAATCTTTACAACACTGAGTCACGTATTCTAATGTACAAAGTTTGTGCTCGACCTCTTCTAGAACATTGCACGTTTATTCTTAGCAGTGCGCGCTTAAAGGATAAATTAAGGCTGGAATCAGTACAGAGATGATTTACACTTCGTATTCTTGGAGCTGATTGTATCTTAACTTCTAGATTTAATAAATTTGGGCTAGACCCTTTATGGAAAAGGAGACTCAAACTAAATCTTATCTTTTTCTTCAAACTACTTAATAAACTATCGTTTACATTCAATGCAGAAACTTCTCATTATGACATCCGTAATTCCTTGGCACTAGTGAAACAAACTTATTCTAAATCATCTCTTTATATGAATCACTTTACCTGTAAATGTTTTAGACTTTAGAATAACCTACCACAAACTATTCGTGCGATAAAATCATTCCCATTATTTGATCACCGCATCGATGCATACTGCTCCTCTGAAAATGCATTGAATGTTCTAGCACCTGCAAGTGTATCTCATTCCACAAGTGATATTAAAGGAACTTTTAATGCTTAGCCATCTCTATTAGTACATTACCTAAGTAAAACCACTTACCTGCTGTCACTTCATGTTAACACCGTCCCTAGAAAGTTTAATTAATTTGAATAACATCAACAGTATATCACTGAGTCACATGACACACTCATTTAGGTAGACCTGATTCATATATTTCGGTAATTACTGCTTTGTTTTCCGTGCTCTGTGGTTTTGTTTTACTTTCTCTAGTTGTAGATAATTATCATTAACCTGATCTGGCATACGAAATGACTTTAATTACTCCGTTCATAAATCAACGGGCTGTGTCCATTTAGGAAAAATTAAAAGTTCTAAGCTGATGCATCGCATCGCTGTAATACATGTACTATTTAAACAACTACTGAACTAGTATACTTAAAACTTTCTTCTATCACATGTTTGTTCTGTACATCTAATTTTACTATTTCTAGCAAATTGATCATGCCTGTTAACTGGCGTGAATTCTGTAATTGTTATTTTCAGAATATAAAATTATTATTCTTAATATTAAACCACTATTGAAAACCTGAAAGCACTGAATGGCTGTTTCGATCTAATATAGGACTCTTCAGGAGTGCACATTCATAATCTCGAACACTGAACTTAACTCAAGACTTTCGATCTCGTGCAAACTCTTAACCTCTAGACCATTGAACCGGCATCCAACCGTGTTAATGTTTAACTTCGATCCATCTAAATTCTTTGTTGCGATTAGAAGCAAGGATCCTATGAAAGTCGTTAACCAACTCTTGAATTTTCAATATGAATTTATCAAAAGTAGTATTAAACCAAATATAAAAAGGTTATGTAGGTAAATGCTTCACAGTTGATACAATTGAACTCAAGTTGTCTATGCTTTACATATATACACTAAACCTAGTAAAATTGTTTTATAAAAACAAAATAACACTATAGTTGATACATTTCAGTATCGATTATATTATTCTGGAGTTGGAATGAACTGATTCCTTTGTACTTTTTGAATGCTTGATCTCGAATACCAAATACAGTACATTCGTTTGTGGTAATCTAGTACTTCTTGATCCTATTACGTTATTTCTGGGATTCTTGGTTCGTAATATAGTTCAAATAATTCTAATTATCAAATTGGCGTCGCCATAGAGCCTGTGATGGAACGGTTGAACACACATTCAGATTTTGATGCTTTTGAGGATTACTTTGATGGGTTCGAACCGTGGGCTATGACCAAGGACGATGATGAAGATATTAATATTGTAGCACATTTCCTCACATTCACCAGAAAAGAACCATATAGCTTATTAAAAACTTTGGCCTTACCGGAAAAGCCCATTTCGCTTCCTCATACAGCTCTCAAGGATCTACTGCTAGACTATGTTCAGTATACAAATTTTGAATGTCGTAGAGGAGGAAGATTTCATAAAATGATTCATGAGGATATAACAAACTCCACTGCATTACGTCATCCCAACCCAGTGTATACTCAAGGTTATGCAGATAATTCATTGAGGAGTTGCGATGCAGTTCACGAAGATGGGCAAAAGTTTGGTCAATGTTTGTCTTGTGGCAGGTTCCACTTTTTCAATTCGTGTAAATTTCGTGATTCTAAGTGCTTTAAATGTAGTGATATTTGACATATTCAGTCAGTTTGTAATACTACTGTTCATCTTGCTGCAACTAATATTAAATCTTTTAATTCTGATTCTATTAAGTTGACTATTTATAATCATCATTTATCTTTATCAACGATTTCAGAAGATAGTGTAGAGTCATATAGCAGTTCACAGTTAAATGAAACTCAGAATTCTTGAGAGACAACAGTTTCTAATCAATCGACATATCAGATTTCTCATATTATTATACCAGATATGGCTTCTCCTAAAGATCCACTTATTTCTGACGAAATTCTTTGCAAATCTGAGGAAAATATGTTGAATGAACCTAGTCATGATCGAAAACTTGATGTAGTTTTGATGGATGCTGATTTTTCTAATGATCCTTTACTCTGCAATGACATTCCTAATAAATTTGAGGAAACTATTTCAGAACAATCAAATCGTGATGTTCTACCAAATATTTGTCCTCACAGTGCATTTGTTTCTTGTGGGAAACTTGTTCAGTGCGAAGCACAAGTACTAAAGGAGCTCCAGTTTGATTACAATTCTGATGATTTCATATCAACTGCTGTTTATCCTTATCATGAAGTCACTTCTCATGTATACTCTAATCAATTTGAGAAATATGTTTTAAATGAAGCCACATCATTCATGACTTGGGGATATAAAGATCCAACATTATTTCGTGGGAGGAGGATAGTGTTGGGAAATCTGTGCTTTAAATCCTAGATAGTGGTTTCGGTACACAACCGACACGGCGATTGTATACAATCCCAGGAACCAAGTGAGTCTGTTCCGATTTCGATTTTTAATTCCAATACTAATGAGCACATTCTAGATAATACATAATCCTTATCCAATAAACTGTCCGACAGACACAGGATGAACTTGAGAAGAAAACGCACATTTGATTACAGACACTTAGACTCCAATTTAAGCTGTGGCGGATGTGATGTTTGAATGAACTAATGATTCCATTGTACTTGTTAAATGCTTAATTTCGAATTCTAAATATAATACATTTGTTCGTGTTTGTCTAGTACTTCTTGATCTGATTGTATTATTTCTGAGATTCATAGTTTATACTATCATTCAAATACTTCTAATTATCATAATTATCTATAGAAATGTAATACACAAAAATAAATTAAAACATACATATCTATGCATAGATGATCACTTACTACAAGACTATAAAAGAATGGATGTATCACAATTCCAAAACCAGTAAATATAATCAATATCAATTGATGTATTAATTGATAATGTAATTGATTTATATTTGAAATATTGAAATGAAATAATGACAATTGATGATGAATAGATTTTAATAATTTATAACCAATTAAGAATGGATTATTATTATAATTATTACTGTTCCACCTTAATAATGATAATTGTATAAATGAGAATGTTTTTTTCGGATGAAACAATATTGTTTTCTTTTTATTATTTATATAGTTTAAATATATTTGCCAATTTATTTCATTTGTATTCATTTGATTAGAAAATAAACAATTTTTATAATTTTTTATAAGAGAATATTGTTTATATATAATGAATAGATTGGTAAATCTGAAAATGAACTAAAAATGTTAAAAAATTGAAATCAAATGTAATATGTTATCGAAAGGAGTTTTGTGAAGATTATAGAAAGTTCAATAATTGAAATCATGAGTCAATTGAAACTAGATCATTATTGTGTACGGTGGTGGAATTTCGTGGATTGGTTGAAGATACACTTTAACATTGTTGGATGCCGGCTGGCTCAGTGGTCTAATGGTTAATCGCTCGCGCACGAGACTGACAGGTTCTGGGTTCGAATCTCGTGGGAGGCGGGATCATGGATGCGTACTGCTGAGGAGTCCCATACTAGGACGAAACGACCATCCAGTGCTTCCAGGTTTTCCATGGTGGTCTAGCTTCAATTGAATCATGATTTCAACTGTCGATATGTAGAGTAGTTAAGTAAAATGGAAATAATAATATCCGATTGTTATTAAATTTAAAACAATTAGTCCTTTCGATAAATTTTAATAATGCAATGAGAAGACGAAGTTTATTGGAATGATGTGATGATATATTTGTGCAATACCTTTCGAAAAATCTAATCACACATAATGTACTTGTTGAGACATTTTTATATTAGTCATTGAGATCTTAAACCGACTAATGTTAGACCACCATTCAAAACCTGGAAGCACTGGACGGCCAACTCAACAGTAGTACTCATCCACGATCCCGCTCGCGGAATCCGAACCCAGGGCCTTCAGTCTCACGAGCGAACGCTTAACCTACTGGACCACTGAGCCGGTTGGCATCCAGTGGTGTTTATGTCTAACGTCAACCAATCCACGAAGTTGCGCAACCATCTTCAATTGTACTGAAGTAGATACCTGTCTCTACCCGACACGGATTAGCTCCACTGATCACGGTTTCTCACTAGAACTCCAAGAATTTCCTCACGGATTTAGTCACTAATGAACACATGGTAATCATCAGTAGAGGGTTGCAGAGATTATTACACAAAAACAATGTGATTACCACTCTGGATAATAAATCACATTTACTAAAGCAGGTTAACGGTAAGGACAAACTGTTTTTGAACGCATAAAGGGGGTTTCACTTTCCGTGTTGCCAAGGCTTCAATAAACCTTAGTATACATCCTCGAAGGCTTTTGTACAACACTCCAAATGCTGACTTAATATCAAACTTATGACCAGTCTCAATCAAATGTTTCGCTATGTAGGATGATGTCTGTGATCTTATTGGACTGTTGGAATCCATTTGTTTTCGCAACCATTTTGGCATGTGTTATTAAATTGTATATTCATTTATTATGACGTAATTTGTAGGAAGGGGGTAACTTTTATTATGAGATACATTGATTTGATTAATAGAATTCACTGTAATTATTTGAACTTATCACTGTAGGATTTGTTTACAGATTTATGGCAATTCGCCAGTCAATGTTAAACTATTATATTGTCTTTTTTAAAAAATAAAACAATTCTTTTTATTATTTGGTATCCAGATGACAACTGATTATGTATTCATGATTTAATTGATAGTTTAATTGATGTCTATCTCTCAAAAAATATGATATAATTATGTAGATATTGAGGCGATTACAATTATGTTTAGAATATCAGTATACTAATAAAATAATTTTAGCAACAGACTACTGTAGAAGAGAACAAACTAGTTTCTAGCTGAATAAGAATTTAGGAAAAGACAATGGAAATGGATAGGATATACATTACGAAAATCATCAAAATGCGTCACGATGCAAATGCTACCTTAGAATCCTGAAGGGAAATGGAGAAGAGAAAGGCCAAAGGACATATTACATCGAGAAATAGAAACAGCTACGAAAAGGATGAATAACAACTGGAAACGATTGCTTGGGACAGGTTTGGATGGAGAGTGCTGGTGGTTGGCCTATGCTCCTCCACGAGGAGTTACAGTCATAAGTAAGTTATAAAATAACCAAATTTGCATAAATATGATGAATATTTAACTCTGATATTCTAAAAATTACCATGTTAGTGCAATATTCCTCATATATATATATATATATACACGGAGTAGTTGGTACATAATTGATAACCACAATTTAAAAATATACTGAAAGCTTATATTAACAAATTATATGAAATTATCTACTCATTACACTGATCAAATAGTCTTGAATATCAGTAACTGAGAAACTCAACCTCTTAACTAACTATACTAAACGTGGTGGACAAGTGAGTGACTGTGTGACACTAACAGCGAAAAGAACAAAAAGTTAACATTTAAACCTATAGTTACTTGATTGAAGTCAAAACATGAACTTCAACATCTTTATTCAGACATATTCAGATGAATAGTATCTAATCGGGCTAAGTCTTCAAACCGCTAACCGAAAATAAGTAATTTAAAACAATCTATTTATATCATGTGTGAATAACACTAGCTTATAAATACACCATGATCTATTCAATTTTCATCTCATTTTAACCTTAAATCTGTTATGTCAATAACGTAACCTGGGAACAATAAATTTACCACAAAAACAAAATGGAAAATTTCGATGGATTTATTTGTTAGTGTAACATTTTTAAAGAAGCAAAACTTACATTAGTTAGTCCTAATACAAGAATTACATTTTCAGTAGCACAAGCAAATAACAAATATAAAGTTTCTAGTCCAATGTATATTTGAACTAATAATTGATTTGAAGACAAAAGGCATAATACAACAGCGAGTACAGCAATTGGTATTACAGTAATTTGAGTTTCGAAATTATAGAAATCATAAGCTAAAAAAATAAAATGCAAAATAATGAACAAGTGTAGTTTGGAGAAAACATTGAATCATTATACATTTTATATGGAAAAGAAAATGTGAACAAAAATGTCATATAAAAGCTATGATAAACGGTTATTCACAAATATGACAAGACTCCTTCTAGAGATGCAATGATAACTTACCCTTACATTAAGGCAAAATATTTACGAAGTACATGTTTATGTATTTAGCTATGAGACGAAGCTTCAGTGTAATGGCTGATGATAAAAAAAAACGCCTTCTCCAAACCGAAAACATGGAGCGAACGTGTTTGAGTGATTTAACCACTAAGTTACTATGCTTTGTACTGACTAGTGAAATTGTTTTTTCAAATATGAAATGATCATTTGTTCACTACCAACAATGAATGACATTGAATTTTCGATAAATTTATAGAATGTGGAATTTAGCCCACTTATACATCGAGTTACTACGTTCAAAAACTATATCCATCAACGACACTAATGTAAGAAATTATTCAACATTGAAACCCAACTCTTTTGTAGGTATCAACAATCATTTCATGCACCGTTATGAATTGTGAACAAAAGTATTCATTTTTAGATATAAGAATGATCAACAATCAGTGACTTCATGGATTGCATTAGTCTTGCTCTGAACGTCCAAAAATAATCAATGATGGATAGTAAGAACTGATCAAATGCGGTCCTAAACATCGATGGGAAGATTCAAAAACAAAATAATACAAAATGAGTTTAAACTTCATCCCAATATACAAGCGAGTGGCTATCTGGACTGAGTAGCTAAGTGGATGGTACTGGATTCGAGTGTCTGAGTGAATATCAACTCTGAGATGCAGGTTTATCCATCTGACAAGTCCCAAATAGGATGAAACGCACGTCATAGATTCTACTGCTAGCCACTATCCATCTTTGTTTATAAAACTTGTGACTTAAGCTAATATCGAAGCCATCCACACAGGATGCACATATGCCAACAAAAAACTGATCAATTGCAGTCACAAACAACAATGAGAAGATACAAGCAAATAACACCAAGTGAATTTTTACACTTAGCAGTTTAAAAAAAGCATTGATAAAACTGGTTTATTTGATATATAATCACACATATATACATATATACCCATCAATTCTAACTTGTATATTACTTCCGGTTTTGACAATATTGTTTTCCTAAAATTATTTATTTCCCTCTTAGTTCACTGATCTATAATTAACCACATTTCCAAGAACTATTATATATTTCTCCTGATCATTTGAAACAAATATGTTATTAGAAAGCTTTGTTCGTTCACACACATACACACACAAAGAAAAGAAAACAGAATTAAAGCCATTAACTTCACTAAAATGATGAGATCATGTGTTTAACACTAATTTTATGTATTTGTGCAGATTAAGTAGTATAACGTGATAATTTGTTTTTTTTCATGAAGTCAATGCAAATAAATTATCACCGATAACTAGATAGTAATCAAAATAACTAAGCATAAATGCAAGATCATAAATGAGAGGAAACTAATAATAAATAACAATAAATTATGAATGAAAATTTATTGGGGATTATATGGGCTTTATGAAGGGATTTTTATTATGATTTATTTATTGGTACTAGGAGGCACCAAACAGATATGTGTCATGTAAATCGTTTGGTTTATGTGAGAGCTGGAATACTAACCAGGTGCCCAAACAGAAGCAATGGGGTTTCTTAAGGGGCTACACCCGGAGCCTTTGACCTAAAGGTCTGATCCACAAGGCAGTGGAGCAACGTTAGAAGATGCAGTCCAAGGGTAGCTGGTGATAAACAATTGTTTCATACGCCATTTGTTTCCTTATGATCTTGGAACCCATGTACACCATTGGTTTGGAATCAGGGTTCTCCAAATCCCCCAGGTGGACTCTCCGTGTTCATTAACCCAGTTAAAGTGCTGGATACTCGCTTTTCGTCCTCTCAATTTCGTAAACAACACCCAAATCACGAGTAAGCAGTGAGTAGGAATTCCCTGGCAGTGGTTGTTTGCACGTGGCCACTTGAAAGCATTTGGAGAGGGAGAATTGACTCTCCACTTTCGGCCGTACCATGGCATTTGGGGGGTTATGTTATGATGGCAAATTATGTCATCTGAAAATCTACAAAAACTAATAAAGCACAAAACAGTTATGTTGTCCGAATTTTAAATTCCATAACAATTGGACAATTAATAACGTTTCATTGGATCCATATCAGAAACATCATGTCATGGTTACGAATCCAATCGGTCAGTTAGTCAAAGTGAAACCTAAAAAATATTTACATCAGTTCATATTGCTAAAGGGTAAGATCATTTTAAATATCAAAATCTAATGCGAAACAAATTTTGAGTCCATCTATCGTTCAAAGTTCTGAACTAATAGTCACGATGGTCTGGAAGACCCTAATCACATAGTTTACATCTGCCAAAACAGACCAGCCCAACAACCAGTCACTTTGTGGACTGAAGTCACATTTTAGCTGGTTGTCTCGAACTCTAATTCGACTTATTCCTATATCGAATAACATCGGTTATCCAGCTCACAGACAACAGAATCTCCGTTGATCCTTCTTTCATGAAATGAATATCGGTTCACTTAAAACTTAGAAACCCCATTATGTACTTTGTAAAAAAAGTAATTAGACTAGTTATTATACAGTAATCAGTCATTGTTATCACCTAACGTAAAAACAAGCTGTGCAATGGGTACACATTGTTGATGAGTCCCATATTAGAACGAAATAAGTGTCTTGTGCTCAGTGGTATCTCAAAGAGTTTCTACCAGCGACAAAACCGCGTACGAACTAATCTATTTGGACAGATGTGACCTACCTGCAGTGTAAAACGAGACTAATCACGTGACAGACGAGTTATTCTTATCCTAATTATTATTTTGTACACCACATATTTGTTCTTAGTAATTCGTTTAACCCCATTGTACACATTCTCGTATAGTTAATTAATAGCACTTATCTAGATAAATTATTGAACACATTTTTCGTTTCTCAATGTTTTTCTGATCGTGTCTGTATATTTTGTCTACTCTCTGTTCTTTATATATGTATTAAGTCACTCGTTAAATAAACGGTCTGGCTCCAACCATTATCATGGCCATTTGTTCAAATTTGAATGACTAAAATATTATCTTGTAATCAGATTTCGTAGTTAGCTCTTAAAAATTACTGTTGTTCAAATGGAGATACCGGTAGCATCAGATACGAAATTAAGTTTGGGGTCTATATTTCAATAGAGTCAACCAGATGTTACAAACTAAAAGTGAAAGGATTATTAGTTCAGCCCACGAGCTGATAAACTGCTAGCATATATCTATAACTTACATAAGCATTCTCCTCGAAATGGATAGAAACTAATTAATAAACAGTTCAAACATAACGTTCGATAAAAACTTGCATCTGATATCCATTGGGATCGCAGTGAAAACCAGTGAATCCATGGATGAACTGTAAGAAGGAAGATTTGTATTCAAGTACACATTTTATAATATGGTAAAACAGAATAAAAGCGTTAATCCTTTAGAGCATTAGTTAAAGTTCCTATTTATTACACTAGTATGATGCAATAGGAAATTAACAAGAATGGTGACATATATGAGTGACTTATGCATCCTGAACTCCCATACTTTGAGAGGATATTCACTTGTTAGTAGCCTGGAAAAGAAACAGTTTCACTGACATGAGAAAAAAAAGAATCACTGATTGATACTGATCACAAACGATGACTTTCTGAGTGGTCATTTTAGCACAGTACTGAAAGATGGAATAATTATATTATGATTTACCACACTTGTCATTAGGATTACCTTTTAACTTTTACCAATCAGATGACCATTCTAATAATAATGGTTCACAATGAACACACCAGTGTATACATGGGACATGGTCAAAACAAGTAATATGTTACTCAACAGATTCTATGAGAAGTTTTCGGGTAACAATTTCAAACATCATAATATACATTAGGCTTTTTCTATCTGACGTCAACTTAGAAAATTAGATTGCACCTTCTTTCATTGCCGAAGCAATAGTCATACATCTGGAAAAACTAGAATTGTGTATACAAAAGAGACTGGTACAACCTCTTCTTCTGCCGTGGTCTTAGTGTCTTATAATTTTTTTCTCTTTCTTCATATTCTTCTTCCTTTACAGCCACCTGCTTCATCTTCCATCTTCTTCCTAAATCTTCTACCCCCAACTGGTTTATTTCTGTTTCTAAGTTCCTCCTGATTACATTTAATCTTAATTTCAACAATTTATCTTATCATGTTGAGCCACCCTGTCCCAATGATAATTTCCCTATCTATCTTTTGATGAATACTCAAGGCATTAATAATCAAACGATTATTAAACTTTCCTTGTTTTATCAAAAAAAATTTTAATAGCTTTGTTTATTTTGCCTCACTATCACCATATCATTTATTATCAGCATTGTTTCGATAGAACAATGAGAAGACCGAGTTAATCTGAAAAATGTGATGCATTTGCGCTACACATTTCGAACAACCTCGTCACACATATACTTACCAGGGCATTTTATAAGAAAATTAATAAAGGTCAAGTATTTGTGACCAGATTGTTCGAAATGTCTAGCGCAAATACATCATATTTTTCAGATCAACTCCGTCTTCTCATTGTTTTATCGAAATTTATTAAAGGAACTAATTGCTTTAAACCAGTATTATTATCATCCTGTAAAATAAGTATATATACGTTTATGATTGTACAGCTTTGGAAATGAATTCGCCGAAAAGAGAAATCCTTTCTTTTAACTAATCTTATTTAATATCAGTGGTCTAGTGGTTAAGCGCTCGTGCGCAAAACTGATAGGTGCTGGTTTCGAATCCCTCGAGGTAGGATCGTAGATACGCACAGTTGAGGAGTCGCACAATAGGATGAGTTGCTCGTCCAGTGCTTCCAGGTTTTCCATGGTGGTAGTCTAGCTTCAATTGACTCATGATTCGAACTATTGAAATTTCTCATTTCACTTAGAAAATCACCTAACGGTGTAGTGAACAGAACACGGGTGGGGACAATCGAATGTATTTAGCACAAAGTTACAGGACTTATTAATAGAATCTAACAATGATAAAGTAAATGCTTAATTTGCAAAATGTCCACCAATTGTCTCGAAATGACTCAGACTTCATTGTTCTTGCATTCTCATACCAATTGTATCCTGTTTCCATTCTTTACTGTTCGATCCTCTTGTCTCTCCGCTGCCAAGCCTTATGTTCACGACTAACATCGTATACTACTTATGTCAATATAAGTAGCACACACCACAACGGAACAAAAAGAATTCCTTTTTTTTAACCGAAAACATTGATTTTGTATGATTTCATTTATTTTGTAAATCTTATTCATCTATAATTTATTTCAATGGTTAAGATCATGAGTCGATTGAAACTAGACCACCATTGAAATTACTTATAATATATCCACAAAACCCTTCTGATATAATTTCTTTATTCAATATGTTCTTTGAATCGGACGTGGGCTCCCCTATCTATTCTAGCAATGTAACTGCTTTGGCAGATATACGTAACATATTCCGAAGAGTTTAAGATGAAACAGACTAAAAACATTCAGCAGTGCCATCGCAAGACATCTCCTTGACATAGGACACGAAGTTGATATACTGAAGTCCTTCAACGTGATTAAAGAACAATCAAACTCCAACCTTTTAAAATTTGCCGAAACATTATCAATCAAACGTTTAAAACCAGATCTATGTATACAAAAGAAGACAGTAGTAAATCTTTCTTTACCCTGGTAACAATAACCCTCCTTTTTATTCATTTATTTCTCTATTTATTTATTGCGTCATTACTCCAACTCTTTTAAATTACATCATACATAACTGATTGATTTCAATTCATATTTTCTTTATTACCATTAATCTATTTTCATGAGTTCTAATCACTATTTCAATGTTCCAGAACTTTTCCTCTCTAACTTTATTTGTTCGAAACAAACGATCTTTCTGACTTCATTAACTCTATCGGAATCTTCGCTACACCATGATACACATGTATTCATCTTTAATCACTCTCTTATGTATCAGTATGTCAATATCTGTAATAATTTTGAGTTTCAAATAATTTAGGTTGTAAGCAACTGATGAGAACTTGACGAAATAAAATGAATTCATTTATTATTCTGCACCAATCTTTATTCTTGCTCTATTTAAGATAATAAACGGAACTATGTGTATGAAATATATATAAAAGAAAATGCAAACCTACTAAGCATATGTTCAGCGCATAACATTTCAGCATAAATCTCTTCAATTATTTTAAATAATGAAGGAATTTTCGAATAATCATTATCCATATTATTTATTGCTAATAATTGATATTTTTTAGAATTAGTTAAATAGTGGCATATTTTAGGAATTGGATAAACTATACGTTCAATTCTATTGTCTTCACTTACGATCTATGTATATCATGAAATGATCAGGAGAAAGAAAAAAAAAATACAAAATGATAGTTGAAATAACATAATAAATTCTGATGACGATGTAACTCACTTGTAAAGTATAGATTTATGAAATTGGCTTTCAGTCACATTTTATATGTGAAGGTTATCCAATCGAGAGAAGAAGGGTTCAAAATTGAAAACTAATGATAGCAAATCAACAATTCTAAAGTCTAAGCTACCATTCCATAAAATATGAGATATATCGATAAACGTTATGTGAACTATTAATACCTACTATCTTGAGAATCTTAATTATAAAGTTTGCCTCTCTCCAAATTGGTTAACAACCAATCTAATGTCGATTACTCACTCCTCATCTATGTTATTCAATATTAACATGTTTTTAAATGCCGAGGAATGTTATTCTGGTGAATGTCCCAGAATAAGCCTCATTTGATCAATAAAATTAGGTATGAATTACACCAGTTAACTATGGTTTAGTCTAAATCCATAATAGTTTACTTATTATCTCAAGTAATCAAAGATGATGAGTATGGAAATTTGTGTAAAACATAGTTACATTCAGAATTTTTTTAAATTAGAAAAGTACATGCGCTAGATCGACTTTAATTCATGTCGTATTATACTAAGCAATCTCTAATTTGTGTTCCTTATCACCTTGGTTAAAGAAATGTCAGTTATTGTATATATTTCAAATCAGAAGTTAGTAGCTTTAAATAATGATGTGCTTTATTGATCTCTCCACTTTCAACTTTCTGAGTCTTATTTAACATTTCACACTGTTGACCCACCACGCATACTACACAACTTAATTGTTCTAACCCACGTGAACAATGGTTTAAAAAAATAATGAATGAAACCATGAGTTCTTTTGACTTCTGACTTCTTTCAAGTATGCACTAGAACAAGGTTCACTGAAACAACATAAACGTAACTTGTGGCGACGAATTGTAAGATTGATCAATTTTATAAATATCATATTGAGAATTTGTGGAGACTGTAGAAATTTTTAACAGTCGAATCCATGAGTCACTCTAAGCCAGACCTGAGTTCGAATCCCACGTGTGGAATCGTAGATGCGTTGTGCTCAGAAGTTCCATATCGGGACAAAATGACCGTCCAATGCTTCTAGATCTCTAATGATGGTCTAGATTAGATTGATCCATGAATTCAATTATCAAAATTTTATAGCTGTTATATTTTTTTACAAGTGCTGAAATCAATTCACATTTATAACAGTTCAAATTAGGAAGAACTAGTAAACAAAACAAAAACAATAGCTGGTCAATAAAAGTAAATAAAAGAATTTAATCTTTATCACATACCTCTATCTGTGCTGTATTAATGGTATAATGTTGAAGGCTTAAAATAATATCACTTTTACCCTTAATCAAACGTTTTATAATAGTGTTATTGAAATCCAACTTTCTTGTACCATTCAATGGAATATTGTTATGATCTGTACATTTCATTTCGTACAAACAATTTTTCCCTTCTGTATTATTGTATAAATTTGACTCAGACCATTTGAAGCTTGATAATTGATTATTAATATGATGATCATGATTCTCAGATGTCTTCATATGTTTAAAAATTGCTGGGAAACATCTATACAACTAGTATAATGAATAAGAATAAATATCAATGAATTATAATGATAAGATTTGTACATTAATTATGTAAGTGCTATTAGCGGAAAATCACAGTAATTCTTTAAAGTTTAATACTAATCAAATTCTCTTAATGATGGGATGTAATTCAATGTGAAACTATACTATGGTTCATTGTTTTTAGTGTCAGATTATATAGCCTGCATTCCGTATTTCAGTATATTAAAGCTGAAGCTAATTGATTCTCAAAATGAAATTCAATCGTTATCTGAACTGCCGATGAACTTTTCCCATCACACTTTTCTTTCGAAGTGAAAGTAACCTTTCGACTTCTTTTTTTTCTTTCTTATTAACTAAGCACATCCATTTCTCTTCCTCCTGCTGATCGACTGGACCATAAAGACGTCAACACCTTGGGGAAGCATGGAATACAGTTGGTAGCTAGGATGCATCTGGACGGTCTAGGCTTCACAGATGATCTGGCTCTTCTATCCCACACGCAATAACAAGTGCAGTGGATCTCAACATACACAAAGGGAAAAGCAAGATTCTCTGATACAACACAACATGCACTAGTCAACTCACATTTGACGGAGAAGCTTTGAAAGATGTAAAAACCCTTACACATCTGGACAGCATCATTGATGAACACGGTGGGTCTGGTGCAGACGTAAAGGTGAGGATTAGCAAAGCAAGGGCCGCATTCCGTCAACTGAAGAACATCTGCAACACAAAACAACTGTCAACCAAAACCAAAGTCAGAATTTTCAATACAAATGTCAAGAGAGTTCTACTGTATGAGGCGGAAACTTGGAGGACTACGAAAGCCATCATCCAGAAGATACAACTGTTTATTACCAATGTCTACACAAGATAATTCGGATCGGTTGGCCAGACACTATTAGCAACAACCTACTGTGTGAGAGAACAAACCAGATCCCAGTGGAGGAAGAAATCAGGAAGAAGAGCTGAAAGTGGATAGGACACACATTGAAGAAAGCGCCCAATTGCACGACGAGGCAAGCCCTCACTTGGAACCCTCAAGGCCAAATGAGAAGAGGAAGATCATAGGACACATTACACCGAGAAGTGGAGACAGACACGAGGAGAATGAACAAGAATCCAACAAAACTAAAAAGGAAGGTCCAGGACAGAGTTGGTTGGAGAATGCTGGTCGGCGGCCTATACTCCATTAGGAGTAATAGACGTAAGTAAGTAAGTATGCACACCACGTCTTGAGAATGGTCCATTGGATTTCGACTAAACGGATTCATGGGTTTGATTCCATGTACGATCATGGATATGTATAAGTGATAAGTACAAAGCTAGTGAAAAAAAACATGTTTTTACTCTGGACGTTTTAAGTTGTTTTAATAAACGAGATCAATTTTTGATGAAAACTATGTCTACATTGTTAATGACTTTTACAACACCTGTACAGAAATAGGGACTAGGCTTGACTACGGTCGATTCTCATACTTTTCTTTCTTTTACAAGACATAAACGTCGAAAATTGTCTTATGGTAATACTTTTCATATACCATAAGAGAAAATCTATTGACTTCTTGCAATAATCCTGTTATAATGCAATTTTAACATCTTCCCGATAAACAATTCGTATTCATTCAGCTATTTACTTCATTACGTTTATCATACCATAGAAGAACAGAATGCTTAATCAGAGAAATTTTAACAAAAAAACACTTACATATTGTGTCAATATAAATAACAAATGTCCGCATTTATGAAATGATTCACGTGGATGATTCGTTGCAAAATCTGAATCCTCTGACAAAATATGGTAATAATGAATTGTACTTATCTATAATAAATATTAAAAGCGATGTATTACAAGCTTTGAACTACTTACTGAATATTAAAATGAAATCAACTCACAATGATGAAATCAATTCAACAAAGAAATAAACGATAAATAAATTTTAGCAATAACATAGATCACAGATCTTCAATTATACGTCAATATTTTGAAAACATATCCTTTTTTTTATTGTACTATCTTTTGTTAATCCTCAATACAACGATCTACATATTAAACTCCATACTGACATCCTTGTCTAATTACCTACTCCATACTTTCGTATATACTTGTCTCTTACAAAGTTATTCTGTAATCTGGGCTTGATACAAACTCATATTTGTTTATTTTTTTATCGTCTCTTATTACATCCATAATAACACGGAAGACGGTATTAATTTAATTCACTCTCGTTAATTTGATTTAAACATGTAGAAAATAATTATCAGGATGTGAAGATATTCAAT
Organism: Schistosoma mattheei; assembly: GCA_944470405.2. Lineage (NCBI taxonomy): Eukaryota > Metazoa > Platyhelminthes > Trematoda > Strigeidida > Schistosomatidae > Schistosoma > Schistosoma mattheei. Next base: position 41,584,149 of record OX103944.1, read on the forward strand.
GTCCGTTGACCGGATGACATCAGCAACAGCCTACTGTGAGAAAGAACAAACCAACTTCCAACTGAAGGGGAAATTAGGAAAAGACGTTGGAAGTACATAGGACATACATTAAGAGAATCACCAAACCTCATCACGAAGCAAGCCCCAAATCGGACTCGTAAAGGGAGACAAAAACGTGGAAGGCCAAAGAACACACTGAGTTGGGAATTGGAAGCAAACATGAAAAGGATGAATAGCAACTGGAAATAACAGGACAGAGTTGGATGAAGAATCCTGGCGGTTGGCCTATGCTCCTCCACAAGGGACAACAGCAGTAAATAAGCAAGTAATGTCAAAAAAATTCATCATAGGCTTGGTACCCACTTTACTGAATGTCATACAACCAAATTCGAAACGTTTCTCCTATCTGTTGCATACAAAATGGATCAGGAGTTTACACAAAGAATGTCGATTTAAATAAATTATCTTAAAAATCTACTTGAAGAAACAAACTCATGCACAAAATAAAATATCAAAGACATTACCAGCTCTCAAGGTATCTCTAAAGCTATATACACATTATGATGAAAATTTAATGAACGACAATCTACAAGATAAACTAACAAAAGCTGTTATAAGTTGTCTTCAGTCAGTCTTGGTTTCACATTCTTTAATCGATCAATAATGACCACTCAGAGAAAGAAGACGTTAGATAATCTCAGCGGATGTTCATTAATCTAGTTGCTCCTTTGACAATAACTAGGTCAGGTATCCTACCAGAAAAGTTACCTAACTTTCTATCTCTCTTCTTTAAAAGCATTGAAATTACATTACCTATCTGCAATATTAGAATGTGTTTGTAATTTATCAAACTATTTTTATCATTCCCCATGCTATTTCTTATTGTTTAACCATAAGTCTGATGATTTATATAATTTCAGTCATTAACTTATGTAACAGAATAAAGTTTATGGAGGGTTTGACTAGAAATTGGATTTTTGCCTATATATTCTTGTTTTTAAAACAAAACTATGTACATATAAAAAAATTAATATCCCCCAAAGAAAACAGTACTCAAACTTAAGAGTTCAAAGAACTTACTAACTTATCTAATGGACAGAGTTCAATTAGTTGTTGATAAACTTTATCTTCATGGCGACCTTCCAACACAGCTAACAATAGCTTAATTGACAAACACTAGATTAGTAAAATGGCACGGCATAGAATTTTTATTAATCATAATTAACAATGAAAGTAAATTAATAGCATGTTAGAAAATATCCCTTTGATTACTAGAGTTTGAATTCTTTCTTCTAATGTTCTCTAATAGAAAATGAACTGAAATTAAACATAAAAAACTATTTACTAGGATATATTTAAACTGTAGTTCACTGGTTAAATCACTACTTTCAACTGCAAAGTGAGGTATGAGATACACACCAAATACATACACTTAGGTACCCTAGTATCTCTCACATAAATGAATTAGAAGTTGGACCCAGGTTTGAATGTAATAGATAACATTGGTTCCCTCCCGACTAAAGATATGACTTGCTAATGAGTACGAACTAACATTAAAGTCCATGTCTTTTGTCAAGAACATTCAACTACTTAGCAAATCCAAACCAAGTCAATTCCATTAACCTAAAACGTATTAAATATTTACCTTGTATTACATACAGCCACAAAATAGTTGGGAAACACATTTATACAACAAAGCAGGTCAATCGCTTCATGTTAGCTTTACCTATTGAAATGACGACAAGCTATTCACTTACAAAATATCGGGATTCCATGAAAACCGTCAGTTTTTCATACTCTTTGTCATTTGTTGGTTGAATTTAACTGCAAATAAATGTCAGTGTTCACGTTAAGACTAGAATTTCATGCTTTTCACTCCAAAAACCTGAGTATTATTCACTGAGCTATCAAGTTCAAACGGTTATTAACTTGTTCAATGGCTGCAATACTTATATTCGAACTTCTAGTCACAATGAGATGTTACCGGAATGTTTGAGATTCAAGGATCTAAACGGATGACCAATACATAAGACTGTACTATAAGTTAGACTTCAAACAAACATTAACAATAAAAAACAACTTACGCTAATTTCAGCAAGTGAACATGTTATTTCTTCAAGTTTATTGTTTCTAATCCATTTTGGTGTACACAATATTAAGTTTACTAATAAGTGTAAAATATTCGAACTTCCGAATAAAATTTCATTTTGATTATTCAAACAAGGACCATGACAAAATTCAATTAGACAAGTTAAAATAAGTAGTATAATTTCAGGTTGAATAAAATGTATTGAGTTGTTATTATTTTTCTGAATTTGCACACTTTGTTGATTGTGATTCATTTCAAGGAATAATGACTTATTAAATTTTCTTTGATATTTCGTTATTGGCTCTATAATGTTCATATTATTCTGTACAATTTTCAAAGGACTGTTTTCCGTACTGTTGAAACATTTCTGTTTACTATGTGATGTTTTATGATTAATATAACAATAGTTCAGAGTATCATTATTATTACTATCAATAGTATGAATGTTTTCGTTGTTACTGTCAAAGGTAGCAGCATTAATTAACTTATCATTTATTTTCCACAAATTAATAAATAACGACTTGATTTCTTCAATTAAATTAAAATTGGTCACATTATGTGGTTGAACACGCAAAAGTTCCTAGTTAGATTAACAAGAGAAACAATTATTGTTTAGTTATTGTATAGAATGAAGTAACTCAGAATATATAATTAAAGTAGTTATATTTAACTAATGATCATGTAGTAAGCAACCTTCAATTCCGATTGAGATCTTATACAAATGTTGATAATGGTATCGTCAAAACAATACATAGCTCCATTCTATCACACTTAATCGATAGCGGTCAAGTAGTAAATAAAAATAAGTCATTTAAAATGAATTACCGTATTCTCACTAGTTTTCCTTATGAATTTGATCTCATCTCTCACATATACCAGAAGCTACAATAGTTCGAGCTAACAATCCAAGTCTTTTCACTAATAAGAAATTTGTAACACCTTTATCTCTTCCTTAGCCGAATTAGCCTTAATAAACTAGTTAGTTATAATCAGAAGGGGTTTGTGGAGATTTTAGAAATTTCATAGATTGAAATCATGAGTCAATTGAAGCTAGACCATCATGGAGAACCTGGAAGCACAGGATGGCCGTTTCGTTCTAATATGGGACTCCTCAGCAGTGCGCATCCTCGACTCCGCACCACGAGAGATTCAAACCCAGGACCTATCAGTCTAAAATCTCCACAAACCCCTTCTGATAATAATCATCTGCTCACTGGTGACTGAATTCAAGAGATACTCCTGGAGTTTTAGCGAGAAGTCGTTACCAGTGGAGTTCAACCAGGTCTGTTGTGAGACATCAGCTCACTGAAGACAATGGTATACGGTGGCGCAATTTTGTGGATTGGTTGAAGTTAGACATTACCAACGTTGAATGCCAGCTCAGTGGTCTAGTTGGTTAGGCGCTTGGCGCGAGACTCATAGGTCGTGTGTTCGAATCTCACGGGGTGCGTGGTCGTGGATGCTCACTGCTGGGGAGTCCCACACTAGGACGAAACGACCGTCCAGTAGTTACTCATAACACAATTATTTGAAGAATATTATTCTCAATAATTTCTCATCAGGTTCTACAATTATATATTCAAATTATTAATCCATAAAATTGGTCAGATTTTAGGCAGAGTACATCATTTAAAATAATAACATGTGCATTAAAGATTGTTTGTAATATAAAATCAAATCAGAATGACGGTGTGTGGAAATTGTAGTAATTTAATAGTTAAATTCATCAGTAGATCTAAGATGGACCACCATTAAAATGTGAAAGCACTAGATGGCCGTTTCGTCCTAGTGTGGAACTACTAAATAGTGCTCATCCACGATCCCGCATGCGAGTCTCGAACCTTGGGTCCTGGGTCTCGCGCATGGACACTTAACCTTTAGACCACTCAGCCGACATCCAACAGTGTTATTGTCTAACTTCAACCAATCCACGATATTGTGTGACCGTGCACTGCTAAGGAGTCCCATACTAGGACGAAAAGGCCATTCAGTGCTTCCAGGTTTAAAATGGTGCTCTAGCTTTAATTGACTCATGAATTCAACTATTAAATATTATTATTTTCCACACTCTTCGTATGTTTATTATTCTCCATCTCCTTTTTGTCTCTTTTAAAATGTATGCTTCAGTTGCCAACTACCTGACACACTTCTTATTACGTAATCCTATAATTTTTCTGTGAATGTTATTTCAGTGACTACATAATTTTCAAGTCACTGACCTATCTCATATTATTAAAAATTATATTCAACTTGGTATGATCTGAAACTCTATAGGGAATAAAATGCAAGTAAGGAATTCATCTATCTGAAGAGAAAACAATTTAACTCGGTAAAGCAATTAGAATACAGTAGTTCATATTTTATTAAAATAACCTTATCCCCCATTTCATTCCCTAATGAGATACTGTCGCTCTCTTCCTTTTTTAAGTTCAGTTACTTCGTACATCATGAACAGTCACTGATAAAACTCTGGTAAAGAAAAAAATCAGGGAACTAGAAACTAATCAGTATATGATTATTATCATTATTGTTATATAGTTCAGGTGATTTTATACAAATTGTAGTATATTTTAATGATTATTTTTACCTAGAACTGAATTCAGACGGAAAGCCATTCGAAACTGTGGAGTACAAATTATTGTTGAAATTGTCTCCTGGTTAAATTATCGTGTCTCCATACAATGTTGTAATAACTCATAGTAAATTACATAACATTAACAAACCAAACCTAAACATCTTACACATGCGTGTAAGAAACAAGCAAAATGGCGACGTCAAAGGCTAGTAAGAAACCTCTCTTCTTGAAGCTGCAATTCAATGGAGATGTAGCTGGTGATATACTACGTGATAGACTGACTAGAACACTAAAGAGAACGTTTAATGCTGCCAACCTCTGTCTATCGTATTTGGCCCGATCTATGGTGATTCCTCAACTAAAGGATAAGTTACCTGGTTATGCCACTTCTATGTGTATCTACGAATTCAGCTGCTCCTGTAGAGAAAACTGTATTGGGTTCACTATCCGACAATTGAAACAAAGAGTTAGGGAACATCTCTCTTCGTGGTTAGGAAAAGGTATTATCATGATAATACGTAGCTCGGTTCTATCACACTTGATCGATAGCGGTCATGTAGTAGACAGAAATAAGTCATTTAAAGTTATTTATCGTATTCCCACTAGTTTCCCTTATGGGGTTCGATCTCGTCTCTTACACACAGCTATAGGAATTCGAGCCAATAATCCAAGTTTTTGTGTTCATAAGAAATTTATCTCTCCCTTGCCTTGAATAAATCATTTTATATATTATTATTTTCCACACTCTTCGTTTGTTTATTGTTCTTCATCTCCTTTTTTTCTTTTCTTGAAATGTACGCTTCATTTTCCAACTACCTGAACACTTACGTAATCACGCAATTCTACAATTTTTTATGAATGTTATTTCAGTGACTACATAATTTTCAAGTCACTGACATATCTCATATTATTAAATATTATATCCAACTTAGTATTGTTTGGCTTGTATCTTCCCATTGAGGTTTAAGAATAGTACTGGGTTCAAGTCCCAGAGTGAACATCAACTCTGAGATGCAGGTACATCCAGCTGACGAGTCTCAAATAGGACGAAACGCGCGCCCTGGATTCCAGTGCCAGTCACTATCCATCATTGCGTACAACTATATTCAACTTTTATAATTCTTATCACAACTAGTACACTCGACACCCTATTATCAATTTGTACTTTCCACTTATTATGTTTATTTATGTAATCTATTCCACTATTATCATTGACTCAAAAACTGCTTTGATTCGTTTAATAATTTCATAAATACATTACTATGTATTAAAGTAAAGCCTAATGAAGATCTAAATGAAAACACTATTGTTCACTGATTTGTATTATTCTATTTCATAACATGAGAAATTTTAAACAAATCAAATAGTCAACTAAATACTCATAAAAATTACCTGAAGTCTTAAATTGTTTCTACGACATAAAGTTTGTAAAAATTGTAAACTTATCTGTACTGATATATTCTTGCCAGTTATTAATGAATTGAAACAATCTAAAATAAACAAAAGGCCAATAATGAATAACTTAAAATCATTTCACAGATTGAAATCATGAGTCAGTTGAAGCTAGACCACCATGGAAAACCTGGAAGCACTGGACAGCCGTTTCGTTCTAGTACTGTACTCCTCAACAGTGTGCATCCACGATACCTCACCCCGCGAGACTCAAACCCGGGACCTACTAGTCTCGTGCTGTGGAGTCCCATACTAAGACGAAACTGCCATCCAGTGCTTCCAGGTTTTCCATGGTGGTTTAGCTTCAATTGACTCATGATTTCAATCTATGAAATTTCTAAAATCTCCACAAATTCCTTCTGATTAAAATCATTTATTAATGATTACGTAATATATTTTGTCTTGATATGAATTAAAAACTATTTTGTATAAACGGAATATAATCGTTCTGAAATCAATCAATTCTATTGCAGTAATATTTGCTAAACTTCTTACCTAATGGAACTAGTAGTAATTAAACTATCTGAGCATTAATTAAAAGTTAGGACTCCATAACTTCACGAGTAAGTTATATAAATTTTTAGAAAAAAACACTGTAACAAATGTTAACAGTTCAATACTTAACGGTTTGATTAACTAATGTTAATTTGTTTTTGAAATTCTTGATTTTCTTCAAGTTTCCAAAATCATTCAAACTGTGAAGTAACAACAAGCATCAATGTTTTATCTAGAGCTTATATTCTTGATATTCCGCGTATAACTTGATCACTTGAACGCTAGAACCCTTCGAAGTCGCAAATGAGAAGACAGAAGACAAGTGAAAGGAACGTTATTTTAGACAATGTCAAATTATAGTACAAAACTGTCAGGTATTTATAGTTTTTAGTAAAAAAGAAATCATCATTATAGCTATCCAATCCGCATACGGGAAATTATTAGCATTATCCTATCGAGAGGTTACACGTAGAGATTTTAGAATATTATTTCAAAAAGTGATTAAATGGAATATCTTCGCCCCTTTCTGAACTTCTTACGGCTTCCTTGAGTTTACCCGTGAACCTTCCTCACAATCAACATCACTGTCTTCATCTATAGTTTCTAGACAAAACTGTATTACATAGTGAGAAAAACGAGTAGGATCAGTGACTAAAAATTTAGTAATATAATCTGAATAAAGTCAGGTGAAAATGTTTAAAAAAATGCGTATTTATTTATATCAAACTAACCTAAATAATTTGTAGTTTTTGTAAATTCTTCTTTACAAAAGAATCTATTTTTTGTTAAGTTATCCATTTGACTATAAGCATTATGAAATCGTTGAAACATAGAATTGAAGAAATCTTCATGTTGTTTAGGTTTCGACAGAATAATATAGAAACATTCCTGTATTAAAATAATATAGATATTAAATAGTCATTTATAAACTAAACGTCTATACTATTTGATGAAAAGAAAGTGAACTCTTATTCAAGTACATAGTTGTGTATTCAGTTTTGAACTAACCTTATGTATGTAAAGTAAATTTGATAAAAGCGAATACAGGTTTTTGCAGTCAGATTTAACTCATACAATTTGTTTATGAGTTGCCTAGACTGGAGTGCACAAAGCTGAGGTTCAAACGTTTTATCTATCAATTCCAAACACAGTTGATTATTCACCAAATCATTGTTACACAATCACAATATTTATACAACTTAATCTTTGTGAACAGATGATGAATCTAAAGGTAGTTTTCATTAGTCTGAAAACTTTTAGAAGCCATAAAATGCCAGATGAGTATATTAGTTTAGTTTCTAAACACCTCAGTAACAAAGATGTTTTATTTTCACATGGAATCAAATTTTGCTCCATGTCAAATCTCAATTGCTGACTTGAAATGAATAGTCTACGCTGATCAACAATGGCACATATAAGTTCCAATTCCTATTTTAGATTTCATAGAAGATTTTTTTCAAAAAAAGAACCCGAAATTTCAATGAGAGAGATTTTACGCGAGTTTTTTTTTTAAATAATCTGATGTAATCTGATAGATTGGAATTCGTCACAAATACTTTATTTTTCAACTAAGATACTTAGTTGCAATAACATATTTCAGCTTATAAAACGTATCATTTACTTTATACAATTGACTGCAAAACTTGTCTAATATAAAATTAATGAAGTGCAATCAAATACAAATCTCTTATTTACTAGTTAACCAGCTAACGGGAAATTGAGAACTAAATTGAAGTCAATTATCACATATTAGTAGATCAACCAAGAACACTACTGTTCAGGCACCTCCAGCCAACGAGTTAAAATAAAGATGAAATAAGCTACTTGAATTTCACTAGTACACACAAATCAAATAGAATGAAAACTTGTAATTGAAAAAAATATAGAGGTACTTTTTCTAAGTGAAACGGATCAGTTATAATTCCTACTAATAATATCTGAGAGAAATTCAAAACCTTACCAATAAACAAAATTAATGACATTACATTAGGCGATTTGCGGAGAATATTCAATTTGAAAACTAGTTTACGTCGTGGACTGACGTTTTGCTAAACATTCAGGAAAGCTGTGGTGGACTGAGTTATAATATTTTAGGGGTGAAACAATTATTAACCATGAAATGGAATAATGATAGATCAATATCTCGAACTGTGATTGGAAATGTGAAGTAATAGGTACTAACTACGTCATTTAGATGCGTTAAAAACTGAGGGACTTTGGTTCAACCTTTGTCTAGGTCACCAGTAAGTTCTGACAAGGAGGATCATATTAAAATAAACCAACTGTTCAGTGGTCTTCTGTTTCCAATGGTTGTTTATCTGAATTCAATCTGTGACTTGAACTGACTTCACTATCAACATTGAAATACAGATAGTTGGTTTACTCAGAATATGGATATTTTGAGAAATGTATTATTTGAAGTAATGAATATCGTTTGTCACATGACTTTACTAATTGTAACTGACAGATATTTTAACCGGTACGGTATTTTTTTATTTAGCTAAACGGTTATCAGAACAATGAAAAGAAATATAATAGTTGGCTTTCATTAATTTCCACAACTGTTTTCACATGACTAATAATAAATTACCTGTACATATTTATTACTGTGCTTTAAAAGGTTAATCGCCAACTCATTTGCCATGACAAAAATCGTTTCAGAAGTATTAGGATTTTCTATACATCGTATAATCAGATCACAAATTCCATTTGAACATAGAAAATAATGTATGGCATTTTGACCAGTATTCGATAATCCATCCAAACTCCATTTCATTTCTAATGGTACAGACTAAATGGTATACGAGATTTAAAAAAATCATTTCAGTTAAAAGGAGATTCAAAAACGAAAATCAGAAGTTTTGCCACTAAAACATCGGTTTCGCCACTGAAATTTCGAAATGATGGCTAGTCGACAAAAACAAGAGTTAATTTGGTACTAAGTAGTTGGATTAAATTACCAAATAATCAGGAATCTGAGTTTCATGTTACCTAGCATTTAATTTCAAAGCGTTTCTATAGTATTAAGTGAATGAATTCGCACCGTGAGACTCTAACCAACGTCACGCATTGTAGTAGTCTAATAAGTTACTATTAAATAGTCAGTCAGTCAATAATAACGTAGAACTTCGTACGCACGTACATCAGTTCGAGTTGCCACACCACATTAGCACAGAAATGCAGTTGTCGATTCAAATCCCATAGTGATAGAGGCGGTAAGAGTATAAGCAGTAATCGGAAAGATTGGAGTTTGTAGATGTTATTTTAAGAGTATAATCCAGTAAAATAAATTTGGAAAGAGAAAAAAGATACAAGGTGGATTCAGGAGATTAAAATTTGGGAGAACACAAAGAGTGGATGCACCTGCTCCATTGCAAACGATTTTGAGCCATGTCACTCAGGGTCTCTAACCATCGGTCGCTACCATCTCGCGGTCCCCAACCAGGTAGTCTACATCTACAAACATGACTCAGTCCACTTGTCAGTGAATTCATGGACTTGTGCCATGTTTTGGTCTGGCCGCCCCTACCTTTCTTCCAATCTGCACCATTAAATAAATAAAGCTCCGACTAATGTCCTGTAGAACTCAAATGTTCACACTAATTGACCACAACAAGTGATCAGTGCCATGTTCATGTATTGCTTTATCCTGATCGACAGATTTCTATCAGTAACAATAATATGATATTATTATTTGTATTGCTTTTAAGAGCATTTGACCATAAATCCACAATGGAAACAATGTTTTCTTTTTGATAATATTTAAGAAGTATTTTCAAAAAGTCGAAAATCTTTGGAACTATATTACCATAAAGTATTCACCCTATGATTTACAAAAATATATGTAAGCTACATGGTTGGATAATACATGTAAATATCTTTGCTTTAACCTCTTTTCAACAATCAGATTTTATTAAAATTTAAATAGAGCAAGAACAAATATTGATGCGGAATAGTATGAATTCATATTATTTCAAGGTTTCTCGTCAGCTGCTTACAAACCGAAATTGTGGTTGAATTTTTTTACATGGAGATAGTGTGAAACAATTGACATAAATGAGTGTAAATAACTTGATTACAATAATAACTATATATATATGCTAGAAATAGGTCAGAGGTCAAAAGAGGGGGTTAATCCAGGGTGGGTGGTGTAATAATTAGTGAAGTTCATAAATTGTGTGATAATTGTAGAGATTAATGGAATTAAATAATGATAAGGTAGATTACGTAATAATAATTAAATAGGGTTTGGAACGTTAAGATGATTTAAGAGGATCAGGTGGTGGAAATATGTGAATAAAATTTATTTTAAGAATTTTATTTTTACTTAGCAAGTTCACCGCCTAACGACATGTCATACCTTGAATGATAGGCTTATCAACTGGTGTATCTGTGTGAATAAGTATTGAGGCAGTTAATAGAGCTTTTAGATTCACGGAGAAGAAGTATATGGAATTTAGATAAATTGGAAAAATATTTAATTGACATTAGCAAGCATTACTCCATTTCCTTTCTCATCGGAGATAAACTGTTGGAAAACTCAGTAAATTATAAACTTACAAAATCCATAACGTTGTCAACTACTAATCAAGATCATATTTCAGATATCTATTAAAGGGTGGTGGAAATTAAAAGCATTTAAAGAAAGCGGTCTTATAAAATTATTTCTACATAACAGACAAATAAAACAACAAGCGTTCAAAACAAAAAGGAAGTTAAAAGATGTTTATTAATAGCTTTTACCTACCTCCATCATAGGTGCTTTAGATAAGGAAATAAAAACTTGTAAAAGCTTGACAAATTGACTTTCTAAACCTAATTCAATCAAATCATATGCATGTTGCACCAATCTGAAAAAGTAAGGAAAAAAAGAATTCAGACTGAAAGTACTATAAAGGTTGTTTTGTTCTAGTCTTAGACTCCTCTTAGCCCTCAATTACAACTTCATAAAACTTCAAACTCAGCACCTATAAGTCTGACTTTTAGATCAGTGATTTGGTACATCATAATTCATATTTCGAACTTCAACTGATTTGAGATAAAATATTACGACTACACATTACCATAGATAATATCTGTACTCGACAGTTGAAACCCACTCTCATAGTAAAATGTCGAGGAATTCAACTTTCAGTTCTTCATTCGTATAATCGATGATTGTTACATATCAAGATATGGGAATTTGTGAAGATGTTTTGAACTTCAAGTTAGTTTTCGTAATGAACTAACATCATCTTCAGAATCACTAAAAACCAGTGAGAGCTGAGGAGCTGTTGAATCGATCACAATAACTTACTTAACTAAAAGAAAAACCTTAGAAACTCGGTATTAATTATATCTAGTTCAAAATTTACTACAACACAAGGACGTTTAACATTACTAAGCTGAATTCTAAAAAAACGTTGTGTAACTTGAGCATCATAAAATGCGGAAAGTGAATACAGTATAGAGGATAAGTGATGTAAGAAGAGAAGATGAAATTAAAATTTGATAGAGTATTCAATACTGAGAAATGATCAAAGAAATTTTCTATGATTACATAATTAAAATACAATGTTTCAATAGTTATTGAACCGATTTCAATTTAGAACGAAAAGGCAACTAAACATAAATTATCTAATTCTCAATTAATAAATTCGATTATTAGTATGGGGGTTGTGGAGATTATTACGTTTTTGATTGAGATCATGAAACGATTGATGTTAGATCACCACCTTTGGAAACCTGGAAGCACTGGACGGCCGTTTCGTCCTATTGTGGGACTCCTCAGAAGTGCGCATCCACATCAATCGGTTCATGATCTCAATCAAAAACGTAATAAATTCGAATCGAATTTCCAAACGTTTTCTTGCATAGTGTATACTGTAGTTTTTTTATTTTTCTGATGAAGGGTAAAATAATTGTCACAAATCAGGTATTTTGTAAACATTTACAAAGAGTAAAATCCAAAAATTATATTTAATATTCACTGAATCTCTTCAATTAAATGCACATGTACACGGAAATAATTTCTTTCTTCTCGGTATAAGTGAAATTGCATACTTTAAAAGGTAGAGTTAAGAAGTGATTACTTCAATGAAAACATTCATAATAAAACCCCTAAACTGATAATTACCATGTGCTCGCTAGTGACTAGCTTCGTGAGAAAATTCTCGGAGTTCTAGTGAGAAGCCATGACCAGTGGAGCTAATCCGTATCGAATAGAAACAGGTGTCTACCTCAGTACAATGGAAGGTGGTCGAGCAATTTCGTGGATTGGTTGATATTAGACACTATCACCATTGGATGCCGGCTCAGCGGTCCAGTAGGTTAAGCGTTCGCACGCGAGACTGAAGGCCATGGGTTCAAGTCCCGTGAACCGAGTCGTGGATGTGCACTGCTGAGGAGTCCCGCAATGGGACGAAACGGCCGTCTAGTGCTTCCGAGTTTTCAATTGTGGTGGTCTAACATCAATCGGTTCATGATCTCAATCAAAAACTTAATAATCTCCATAACCCCTAAACTGATAAAACAATACTAGTTTTGTATATAAAGTTTAAAATAATTGTATTTTAAATAAAATAATAACAACATACGAGGCTATAAATGAATTATATGAAAAATCATCACTTTTAACTAATGTTGATATTTCTTGTATTTCAATGAAATTCATTGGATATTGTAGAAATCGAATTAATGAATCATATTCTTTATAAATGGATGTACTAAGTTGAAGTTCAATTTCTTTAATCATATTCTATAAGTTAGAAAAAGGGATTAATATCGTAAAATTATACTTTCAAGATAAAATGAAAATGGTTAAAGTGGAACAAATATAAGCAGTTGATGTTTAATGAACCGTTGAATGATATGTTGTACCAAAATAAGTAGTAGAGTTAAATCATATTATCCGTAAATCAGGTATAAATAATGCTCGAACAATTTTGTGAATAAAGTTGAAATAGAAACATTTATATACCAATTCTGTTATCTTGAGGTAATGAACCTACTGTGAAGTTTGGTGGTCTTGGGTTTGATCCTTGCAGAAGTTGTGGAAGCGGCAATGTTAGGAAGTTCTTAACGAGGATATATTTATTTACTTATTTATTTGAATACATAAATATTGGTACGAAGGGGAACCGAATACATATGCGCCACACAAGTTACTTGATTTGTAAATGGTTTGTGCTACTGCCTGGGCGCACAGACCGAAGCAGATGGTCTATTTAGCGGGTTACAACCAGAGTCTTCGACCTAAACGTCTGATCCACAAGCCAGTGGAGCAACGTTAGGAGATGCAGTTTCATGGTAGCGGATGACTAATAATGGGTTCATACGCCATTTGTTCCTTTAGGATCCTGGAGTCCATGTGCATCTTGGTTCGGAATGATGGTGTTCCGACTCCCCTAGGTGGATCCTCTGAATCCACTAACCTTTTTAAAGCGCCGGACATTCGCTTTTTGTCCTCTTAATGTCATAAACAATACGCCCACCTCAAGAAGACAGTGAGTAGGACTTCCGTGGGAGTGGCTGTATACGCGTGTCTATGTGAGAGCATTTCAAGAGAGAGAGGACTCTCCCCACTCTCGGTCGTATCGGGGCATTTAGGGGATATAACAATTCCTCAATGATTCTGGTTTTAATTTCCGTTGGGTCAATTTCAATTCACGACTAAAAATTGTCTTTACAGTTCAGAAGTGTTTTATATAAAATCCTGACTTGTTATTCTTGATTGTTATATGTTAAATGAATAACGAAAGTTCTACGAGCTGCGACCATGAAGAAACACAATGCATGTTTATAAGGTTATGAATGAATACAATGATTGTTTTACGCCTCTTTAATTCACAATTTTAATTGTTAATGATTCAAGAAAATCATACAACAAAGAGAAACAAACTTTCCCATTAAAATACAGTAAATCATATGTAGAGGGACAAATTGTCAATAATCTGAACAATGTTGAAGACCTTCTAACTCCCAGAGCAGAATTTAGATGGCTCGAATTATTTTTTCTGGTTACCGTTTTTTTAGCGAGTTAGGTTTCTACGGGATGAGGCTGCTAACTAAATGCGCAACACTCCGCCATTATTTAGGCTTGGAACTGGCGGTAGACATTCAGTAATCGGATGTCAATAAAAATTTAAAAATCTATATATTGTTATAAGATAAATAAATTCGGGGAATTGTAAATTACAAAGAAGCATTATTTCATTTAATCCGCTTACATTGAACTGCTTTTCTATATTCTTTGCAAAGTTTTGAGATATTGATCGATCTGCATCATCCAGAGTTTGACTCATTTGAACTTCACTCAAACTCTTACTCATCTGACATTGTTGGACGGTTTTAACATTGACTTTTTCAGACATATTTGAGTCGAGTGAATTTTCATCCTGCAATCCACTATCTACCGAGTCATCAAATGTAATATCACTTGTAGAAATGATTTTGTCTTCAAGTGTTTCACATAAATCTGTATAAGAATTTGTCATAAAAATGTTCGGTTTGTAGGAGAATTCTGGAGAAACCGGAAGACTTGCTGAAGGAACTGAAATATTTTAGAATAAAAAAATCATTCTTATCAACGTGAGTAAAGCAATGAGACTGGGTTGATTGTGTTTTGTGCAAAATAATGGTTCAAAATAGTATGATTTTCAATTTCCAGCTGGTGAAGATGTTGTGGAGATGGTTCATGTAGACTTAACTTGTGAATAATGTCTTTATTATAATTTATATTTTTCACGCTTTCATTTAATTCGTATAATCACAGGTTATAAGCTGTTGATTAAAAGGTCTGAATCTTATACACTATTTTCAGTTCACACTGATCATCGTTCTTTAAATATACGTGCTGCATATACACTACATACTGTTCTTTGTCAGGTTGCTGCCACATTAACAGGTTTTCAATAAACATGTTACGTACATTTGAAGATTGTAATTCTCTACTCTACCTGGGCCAATCATACCTCATTGTCTTTGACTGCATTCCATATTTTGGAATTGCTACATCATTATCATATTTGTGGACCTACTCTGAGACCCATTTGGCAAGCAACCATTGATCGTTTCAAATTAACTCACGTAAAACGTATATATACATGTTTTTCGTACGCTAGTATATCAAGGCGTGTAACGAATGTAAAATTTCCCACAGTGTCAATCATGAAGTAATCTTACCTAGACTATTGTTAGAAACCTAACAGCTCTGTATACGTATTTCGTTCTAATATAGAACTGTTGATAAGTGCATGTCCACGTCCCCATCACAGAAGATAAGACTCGTAACCTCTGGCCTCACATGCGAACATTTGTAAGTTATCTATTGAATAATATTACTAGTATTTAAATATTTGCATTTCCGTCTACTATAAAGTATACCGATATAGGATTCGAGATTACAGAAGTTACTGTAACTTTTACAGATCTTTCGGTGTACTCAATGAGTAATGCTCACTTATCTGACAAAATCAGGCGAAAGTTACACTCTAGTGAAAATCACAGTTTACTAGTGAAAAGAAGTATATTAACCACCTTCCCTTGACCATTTCTCCTCCTTTTTTTACCCCCTTTCAGATACCTTTCACTTTATTTTAATAGATTTTTTTTTATTAACATCATGAATTAACTGATGTTAGACCACCGTTGGAAACCTGAAAGCACTGAACGGCCGTTTCGTCCTAATATGGGACTCCTCAACAGTGCCCATCCACGATCCCGCACCCCGCGGGATTCGAACCCAGGACCTACTGGCTTCGCGCCTGAGCACTTAACCATTAGACCACTGTTAGTGTCTAACACCAACCAATCCACGAAATTGCGCGACCAACTTCCATTGTACTGAGGTAGATACCTATCTCTACCCGACACGGATTAGCTCCACTGGTCACGGCATCTCACTAGAACTCCGAGAATTTTCTCACGAAGCTAGTCACTAGTGAGCACATACTGATAGATTTTTTTAAATTCGTAACTTGTAGCGCTATAATGTAAAATTTCCTAATTCTATGAATCTTACAAACTTGTGAATATTTCCTGTCCCCTTACTTACTTACTTACGCCTGTTACTCCTCGTGAAGGAGCATAGGCCACTCACCAGCATTCTCCATCCAACCCTGTCCTGGGCAATCCTTTCTAGCTCCGTCCAGTTGTAATTCATCCTTTTCATATCTGCTTCTATTATCCGACGCAATGTGTTCTTTGGCCTTCCTCTTTTTCGCCTCCCTTCAGGGTTCCAAGTTAGGGCTTGCCTCGTGATGCAGTTTGACGATTTGCGTAATGTATGTCCTATCCATTTCCATCGTCTTTTCCTAATTTCTTCTTCAGCTGGAAGTTGCTTTGTTCTCTCCCACAGAAGGCTATTGCTGATGGTATCCGGCCAGTGGATGTTGAGTATCTTGCGTAGGCAGCTATTTATAAATACTTGTACTTTCTTGATGGTGGTTGTTGTAGTTCTCCAAGTTTCAGCTCCATACAGTAGAACTGCCTTGACGTTCGTATTGAAGATTCTCACTTTGATATTGGTTGAAAGTTGTTTTGAGTTCCATATGTTCTTCAATTGTAGGAATGCGACCCTTGCTTTGCCGATCCTCGCCTTTACGTCTGCATCTGAACCTCCTTGTTCATCGATGATGCTTCCTAGGTATGTGAAGGACTCTACATCTTCCAGAGTTTCGCCATCAAGAGTGATTGGATTGCTGTTCTCCGCTTGAATTTGAGGACCTTGGTTTTCCCTTTGTGTATGCTGAGGCCTACTGATGCAGAGACTGCTGCTACACTGGCTGTCTTCATCTGCATCTGTTCGTGTGTACGTGATAGGAGGGCTAGGTCGTCTGCGAAGTCCAAATCGTCTAATTGATTCTGAGCTGTCCATTGTATTCCGTGTTTTCCTTCAGATGTCGAGGTCTTCATAATCCAGTCGACCACCAGAAGAAAGAGGAAGGGAGAGAGTAAACAGCCTTGTCTGACTCCAGTCCTTACTTGGAATGCATCTGTCAGCTGTCCTCCATGCACTACTTTGCACTGTAGTCCGTCGTATGAGTTCCGGATAATGTTGACAATCTTCTCAGGAACTCCGTAGTGTCGAAGAAGTTTCCATAATGTCCTCCTATCTACACTGTCGAATGCCTTTTCATAATCAATGAAGTTGATGTATAGTGATGAGTTCCACTCACTGATTGTTCGACGATGATCCGTAGTGTTGCAATTTGGTCTGTGCACGACCGATCCTTACGGAATCCAGCTTGTTGATCTCGAAGTTGGGCGTCTACTGCATCCTTCATACGGTTCAGCAACACTCTGTTGAAGACTTTCCCTGGTATTGACAGTAGTGTAATGCCTCTGTAGTTTTCACATTTGCTCAGATCTCCTTTCTTTGGAATCTTGACGAGGTGTCCTTCTTTCCAGTCCATCGGCACTTGTTCCTCCTCCCAAATCTTTTTGAATAGAAGGTACAGCATGCTTGTGGTTGCTTCGATGTCTGATTTCAGTGCTTCAGCTGGTATGTTGTCGGGTCCTGCTGCTTTCCCGTTCTTGATTTGTCTGACGGCCATTCTAATTTCTTCCGTCGTTGGTGGGTTGACATCTATAGGAAGATCTATGTGTGCTGCTTCGATGTCCGGTGGATTCATTGGAGCCGGCCTATTCAGGAGTTCCTCGAAGTATTCCACCCATCTGTTACGCTGATGTTGAATTTCGGTGATTGGCTTGCCTTCTTTGTCTTTGACCGGCCTCTCTGGTTTACTGTATTTCCCTGCTAGTTTCTTCGTTGTATCGTAAAGCTGTTTCATATTTCCTTCTCTAGCAGCTTTTTCTGCCGTCGTTGCTAGTTCTTCCACGTATTTCTTCTTGTCGGCTCTAATGCACCTCTTCACTTGTTTGTTTGCTTCTATGTATTCAGCTTGTGCTTGACTTTCTCTGCTCGTGTTCGGCTGTTGTTAATTGCTGCCTTCTTGTTCTTCCTTTCTTTGATCTTGTCCAGTGTTTCTATAGAGATCCATTCCTTATGATGGTGTTTCTTTAGGCCCAGAACCTCTTGACACGTTGAAGTTAATGCTTCCTTGATGCCTTTCCAGTTGTCCTCCATACTAGTTTCTTCTTCTTTCAGTAGATCTTGTAAGGCTTGGAACCTGTTGTTGAGAGCTATCTTGAATTCATTGAGTTTGTCAGTATCTCGAAGGAAGGCTGTATTGAACCTTTGTAGTGCTGTTTGTCCACTTGTCCAGTTTTTTTTTAGCTTCAGTTTTAAATTGGCTACAACTAGGTGGTGATCTGAAGCTACGTCAGCACCTCTCCTGGTTCTTACATCTTCCATTGTCCTTCGGAATTTTTTGTTGATGCAAATATGATCTATTTGGTTCTCTGTAGTGTGGTCCGGTGAGATCCATGTAGCCTTGTGTATACGCTTGTGTGGAAATATTGTGCCTCCTATGACCAATTTGTTGAATGCACATAGATTTGCAAATCTTTCTCCATTTTCGTTTCTCTGTCCCAGTCCATGTCGTCCCATGATATCTTCATATCCGGTGTTGTCTATTCCGACTTTGGCATTTAGATCTCCCATCAGAATAGTTAGGTCCTTTCTTGGCATTTCTCAATGATTGACTGTAGCCGCTCGTAGAACTGATCTTTAATGTCGTCGTTGCTATCATTGGTGGGTGCATAACATTGGATAATATTCATTAAGATCCCCTCCTTCTTTGTTTTGAATGATGCTTTGATGATTCTGGATCCGTGAGACTCCCATCCTACAAGTGCATTTCGTGCTACTTTGGACAGCATAAGAGCGACTCCCTGAGTGTGTGGAGCATTGTCCCCTTCGTGACCGGAGTATAGCAGCATCTCTCCCGTAGCTAGCCTTTTCTGTCCAGCTTGGGTCCAGTGGGTTTCGCTGATTCCCAGTACTGCTAAGTTGTATCTCCTCATTTCCATTGCTATTTGACTGGTCTTCCCGGTTTCCCACATTGTTCGAACGTTCCATGTACCTATAAAAATTTTTGCTCTGGTTGTTAGAAGGGGCATCGGCCTCGTGGCTTCCGAAGGAACTCGGCTTTCACCATGAAGCGTCATAATTCTTCTAACTGAAGACCTTCTAACTCCCAGGGCAGAGTTTAAATGGTTTGAATAATTTTTTCTGGTAAGCGTTTTTTTAGCGAGTTAGTTTTCTACGGGATGGGGACGCTAACCCCATGCCCAACCCTCCTCCTTTACCCGGGCTTGGGACCGGCAGTAACCCTATTAGAGCTACAGGCGGAGTTATTTCCTGTCCCCAGTAGTTTCTAAATACTTACATATCATAACTTCGAAATACCCTTCTGAAGTGTACAGTGTAATTTGGCCACACAGAAACTGAAATAAGTATCAAGTAGTCAAATTGTTTGAGTTCACAGAAACGAAAAATATTGGTAAAAATAAATCACTGAAATCACTAATTTGATTTAATTTAAATTTTCAGAGATTGAAATCATGAGTCAATTGAAGCTAGACCACCATTGAAAACCTGGGAGCACTGGACGGCCGATTCGTCCTAGTATGGGACTCCTCAGCAGCGCGCATCCACGATCCCGCACCACGCGGGGCTCGAACCCAGGACCTACTGGCTTCGTGCGCGAGCACTTAACCATTAGACCACTGAGCCGGCATCCAACGGTGTTAATGTCTAACTTCAACCAATCCACGAAGTTGCGCTACCATATACCATTGTCTTCAGTGAGCTGATATCTCACAACAGACCTGTTAATTTAAATTACCAATCAAGTACATCGTAATATAATCGGCTTTGAACTATAACATTTTAAAACATAACTAATATGAACGAAGAATATTCACTCCAATGAATTTCTCATCAGATACTCTACAATAATCTCATATTCAAATTAATAATCCATAAAATTGATCAGATTTAAGGCAGAATGAATCAAGGATTGTTGTCTGTCATATAAAATCAAATCAAATCGTTAATGTTGGAGCTGACCAAAATGAAGTTGTTAACTTGAATCAGTTTATAAGTGAAATGAAATTGTGAGATAAATAATGATCAGAATAAATATGGTCAACATGAGGTGAAAGAGAGAGAGAGAGAGAATAATGTAATTACAAATTAGAAATTACGTAATACGTAGAATAATATGAAATAGGTCAAATATAGGGGTGAATGCTGAATAAATTTCTCAAAAAGGTTATCAAGTGTAATAATAATAATAATGGCAATGGTAAAATGTGTGGACATAAAAATGGACATTAATCAAATTACGTCATCATATTATAAAACTAATTATTAACTAGTTGGCCCCGAAGTTGGTCAGGGTAAAAGGAGCAGCTAAACATATTTCTCTTGGATGCAAAGCTTTGGTTTTTTGATCTGAATAGCAGCTGCTCCAGCCGTCTGTAAGATTCTCAGTCTGACGAAATTAGGTAGACTGTTGTTAACGTGATAGATTATTGCAAAAGATTGCTCCATGTTGGCTGTATCTCCCGTCTGAATTAAATGGGTTAAAATGGAGCTGTTAACCGTTTTGACTAAACCTTTGCTTAACCATACTGGAAGGTGCTCACGAGCCCGAATTTACAAATTCCTAAAACATCTGTCGATATAACTTGCTTCACAGGAGTATTTGAATCGATAGATACAGAAGGAGGTAGCTAATCTAGGCAATTTATCTTTCAACCTCGGAGTGATTATTGGTCGTGTGGATAATATTAGTTGTAGTTTACCCGTATTAAAAGTCCTTTGAATTGATCTGTTTAACTTCAGTCTTCAATCTTCTCCACCACTTCAGTCTTAGCATTTCATTCGGTGCATCACCTCTGAATTGTAATCGTATATACAGAGGCTTTTAATTCACAGATAACTAATTAGTTTTGTTCATTCCAAGACTGGTACACATACAAATTAAACTAAGCATAAACAAAACACTTGTTAAAACATTTATACAGATTTTCATTCCTAATTAAAATTAACTTGAAATTAGGATTAGTTCTTATTCAACTGTCGTAGTAAACATTAAGGGCTTAATAAATTAACTATACGTGATTTTCTAAAATCTTCTTTTGGAAGTAAAAAGAAAACGTAGTATCATTCTCTATGATCATCGTGAAAGAATTTGAACTGATAGTTTACAAATACAGTTGACAGACATGTAATACAATGATCAATCATAACGCCAAACGAACGTTACAAAATATATCGTTATCGAGAGACTTGATGCGTAAATATATATATATATATATATATATATATATATATATATATATAACTCACTTGTACGCATTATCATTTGTGAACATTCCATTGAAGCTGGACCTAGTAATGAATCATTGTTCATTTGTATCAGTTTATGCATTAAACAACGACTTGCATCTAGATGAAACTAAATGATGAATTATAAATAAGAAAAAAAATCTATCAGTTATGTACTAGATCTATATTGATACATTAATAAATATGACGAAATGATAATGATAATGTGGTGCGTGCTATTTATGTTGATATAAGTAGTATATGACACCAGTCAGTAATGTAATATCTGGAAGCAGATGAGGAAGATCAAGAAAGGAAGAGCGGGAATAGAAAGCAATTAGTATGGAAATGCAAGAACAATAAAGTTCGAGACAATTATTCAACATTTTGCAAATTAAGTATTATAGTATGGTTTTTCTATTTTACCAAGTAACTCTGTAATTTTGTGCTAAATATAATTCGGTTTTCCTCACTTGTGTTCTCCTTCACTACAATTTGAATATTTCCTATACTTTTTGAAGCAAATCAAGCAATGACAGCATACGATCCATTTAATAAAAGTTATATTATTGTAAGAATATCAGTATCTTTAGTATGAAAATATCTTAAAATGAAACATCAAGTAGGAGAATAAGAAAAAATCACAACTTAGTGGAATCTCATATAATTGTGACAGAAAACACGACAAGTTTTAATTTACTGCATCTTTCTACAGAAATAAAAACTGTTTATTAGCTTGTTTCAAATGAACTACTTGATACTTTGAGGCTCTTTTAAAATACTGAACAAATTATAAAAGCATTTCCACAAGGTTTTTTGAAGACCGTTCACCATAATTTATCGTAATAAAGGGTAAATAATATCAGATTATCGATATGCTGAACTAAATTTCGATCAGTTTTTGTTGACATATATTTGTTCAATATTCATTGTCTCCATTTAACCACTTTGCTACAAGTTATTTTATACAGAATATATGGAATGCGTGTATCGTTTTATTTAGAGCTTGCCAGCTGGATGTACCTTCATCCACATTAATGTCGACAGCGTCCGTTTTCGCTTTATTTTGACAAGTTGTGAAATTATGAACTGACAAAAATAACTACTTAACATACATACTCGATAAAACTTGATAATAAACGAATAGCTAACAAATTGCTGCGACACTAAAATTAAAAATTTAATTGAGTTCACGCACGTATCAATGTTAGATCACCATTGAAAACCTGGAAGTACTGGATGATCATTACTGAGGAGTTTTATACTAGAACGAAACGGCAGTTCAGTGCTTCCACGTTTTAAATCGTGGTCTAACATTTATCGGTCCATGATCACAAATAAAACTCAACAATCTCCATAACCTTGTACTAGTAGAGAATTTAATTTAATTGTAGTTCATGAAATTATAGTTAAATTATCTCCGTCTTAATCTTACCTGTGGTTGTTGATGTTCCAATAACTGAATGTTGGCAAAAATTTTCGTAACACATGGGATAATAGAATCTCTGAGAAATATTTTATAATCATTACTCGATAGTTGATTGAGAGAAATCTCGAGAAAAATGAATAGAAAGTATAGTGATGATGAATAAATTATGAGATATACTAATTAATAATAACGTCATATATTTTATATCTTGTGCTTACTGAAACATAATTGGGTATACTATACTTCATGTCGAACACGCTATCGAAAATATAGAAATATTCACCAAGTACCTGAATTAAAGTTGTAAGCACAATATTTGTGCATACATCTGATTATTTTAAGGACGAAAACAGTTTACTTATTTTATTGAATGAAAAATATTATTTTTGATTAAGATCATGAACCGACTAATGTTAGACCACCAGTGAAAACCTGGAGGTACTTGACGACCGTTTCGTCCGATTGTGGGACTCCTCAGCAATGAGCATCCACGACCTCGCTCGCGGGTGGTCTAACATCAATCGATTCGTGATCTCGATCAAACCTTATTAATCTCCATAACTCCATACTAAAAATATTGTATTCAGAGGAGACAATAGTTTCAGCAATTCTAATATTTAATAAAATTAAACTAATCTTATAAAGTTATATGAATTTGTAATGTAAAACAAATGTATTGGATTTATTCCAAACGGAATTCTCATTTATTGGTATAACGCTTCGATAAGCACTCATTGAATATATGTATATATATATATATTTTCGGTACTTAATTTAACTTAGCCCTTCTCAAAAAAATCAGTTAAAAGATAGTAGAACAAACAGTGCCATTCAATATACACCTGAAATACATGGGTCATAAACATATGAATGAATACAGAAAAATTATCGCGGCAGTCTAACTCCGCCTGTAGCTCTTATAGGGTTACTGCCGGTCCCAAGCCCGGGTAAAGGAGGAGGGTTGGGCATGGGGTTAGCGTCCCCATCCCGTAGAAAACTAACTTGCTAAAAAAACGCTTACCAGTCAAAGTCTATTTCAGTTAGCGAATTCACTTAAGTTTAGGGCGTTTTACTATCTTATATCGATGCGTTCTCCATTCACTAATTAAACACTTCCAAATCCTCTAATGCCAAACATTATTTTTATGTAATTGTTGATGATAATCAAGTGATTCTAAGACCCAAACCTACACTTACGAGTTTTCTTTTCATCTTAATTCTAATGTAAACAGGCTTAATAATCAATCAATTTGCATTTCTATTTTATTAACATTATGCTAGTTTACTCGACTATTTCATTGATACCGATTCAAATTCAAATGCACTAGTATTTAGTCATAGTGATGAATTGGCTGAAGTTGTATTTTTATATATTTTTCACTTTCATTCACCGATTTCAAGAATATGAATTTTGTGTCCTATATTGTCAGTCATTTTCCAACTAACACATCGAATTATTGTTAACGATAAAATAAACACTAGATTAAGATTACACGCATATATATAATTCATATATGTTCGCTCGCTCACATTGAATCCCATTCACATTTCTATTCGAATGCACTTCATGTGCTTGGTGGCTTAGTGATTTGCACTGTACAATAACAAACTGTAGTTACAACTTCATATCGTCTTCTGAAAGTTATACACCATTGGGAATTATCTAGTAACAGTTATCAAGACTAGTAATATACGAAACCTAAGGAATTATCTCAAAAATGGTTTACTACACTAGAAACAGTTTTTCTATACTTCATGCTATTTATTTAAAAATAAATTAGTTACGGTAAAAGGTCGTCGAAAAAAAGATGTTTCTTATCAAGCAACAGTTTTCATTCATTCGCTTAAAACCAGCATACATTGGTTAGGTAAACAAAGAAAATGTTCAATTGTCACATAGAAAATATCATTTGATGTAAAACAGTTCATCTTTAGAGGACTTGTAATTTAGCTGTTCAATAATCAGTATCATCATGTAAGCATACTGATATGAGATATTTATTTATTTATTTTAACACATAGATATTGGTACAAGGAGGCACCAAATACATATGCGCCACACAAATCTCATTCGATATGTGTGAGGGCTGTGATACTGCCCGGGTGCCCAAACCGAAGCAGTCCCATAGAAGCCGGTGACCAACAATAGGTTCATACACCACTTGTTCCCGCAGAATACTGTGCACCATTGGTTTGGAATCCGGTTAAAGCGGCGGATATTCGCTTTTCGTCCCCTCATTTTCGTAAACAACACCCCCGCCACGAGAAGGCAGTGAGTAGGACTTCCCTGGCAGAGACTATATACACGTGGTCATGTGAGAGCATTTGGAGAGGGAGAGTTGACTTTCCTCACTCTCGGCCGTACCAGGGCAATCAAAGTTACTCTTGTATTAATCACAACAAAGAAGATAAAATATAAAAAGTTTGGTTAAAAGATATAGGTGGAAAATATGAGATGATATTAAGATTAACCACTGAACACGTTCACTGATCAGATATCATTAGTGTAGTTTGTAAATACCAACATAATCATGTTTAAACTTAGCTCCATGCAACAATTTTTAACCTACTTCTATTCTAAACAATATTCAATATCAAGGTAAACGCTGTTTAGAAATAAGAAACATGTTGTCTTAATATTTTCAAGTCGATGCAAATGTATGAACTCATTAATCAATATACCATATTCATCTGATACTCTAAGTTTTAACGAAAAGAAATAAGTCATTTATTCAATTTCACTTACTTTATTTAGTTCTCCAGTAATATCTCTCCAAAGTAAAGATAATGATTCACTATATTGTATGATAAAATTATTTTTGAAATCATGACTTGAACAGAAATTCGTTAAATTTTCCATATAAACATTTCTCAATTGATATAAATTTTTACATTTAATAACTGGATGTATAATAATGTTAATTAATTCAGATAATTTAAACCATTTACGATATTTTTTAAGTAAAATATCATTCTCTTCAATTAGTAGTATATTTAATAAATGAAAAAATTTCAAATTAAATAATAAATCTTGTTTAGATGTATTATCAGGAAATTGTATAACTGACCACAATGGTGACGATGATGATGATGATGATTTAGAATAGGTTATTGTCGATAAAAGTGATTCCAAAATATTTCGTACACGTGAAAAACTATTCATCAAGAATAATGTGTCGTCAAACATTGAACAAAGCTTTCAAAAAAAAAGAAACGTATAAAATAAAACAATCCTTACAATCATAGCCCAAATCTACTTACGTAATGTGTGTAATCAATGTCTAAGATGTATTACATTAGCTACAGAACAAAACAGCTGGTTAAACTATTTGTTTGTTTTTTTTTCTTGAAGATTGAGAAAAAACTACATACAAAATGGTTGCTTCTATTTTTGGATGTTCCAAGTACATATGTTTCTTCGAACACGTTTCCTTGTTACTTTATTTCTTGTATAACAGTGAATTTTTCAATAATTTCTCTACATCAGATTTAAAAATTGGATGTGAATCGATTCCTTACTATGGTATCGTAGTCCTTTAAAACTATTTCCTAGGGCAAACTAATTAAATACTTTTTTTTCGATGCTTTGACTATAATCTTATGTTGTAATTTTGATTGTTCCTTTAAGTAATAATAAATAGTGTCAATGAAAAACTGTTAGATCTGTGAAAAGCGTTTACATACCAAATCATCATTTTCACTGATATAACGGTAGAATAAGAATGTTTTTTTTGTTTACCATTCTCTATTATTGTTATACGGTCATATGACCGATGATCGAAGTTGCCAACAACAAAGTGCATACTCGATCAATACGCTATAAAGAGACTGAACCAGATACCTGATTGACAAGCAATAACAGGAAACCACAGCATATGCTTGACCATACATTATTCAACGCAATTACAAGCAGTTACGTTAGATGTGTTCCGAACGGAAATCAGTGATTGAATGCAACTCTCATGTTTAATATATATGGTCAGCTGTGATTGTCAGTCTTAGACCTTTGGCAAATCACATCTTACTTCCACCAGCCAGACACCACCTTCATTTTATACTTTTGCGGAACTACTATGCAGAAGTAAAAAATACCATGTCGTTTAACTTTAATGAAACTACTACTAAAAATTACCAATATGCGTTTACTGAGAAGTATAAAGTATGATGAAATCAGTACTATTTTATGACCTGGTGCAATCAGAATGACCTAAGTAAGTGATTTGATCACAAATAAAAACAGTAACTAAACGCCTACGATCAAACGATCCACTCACATGGGTATGTTTAGTAATGAATCATAATAAACGATGGTTCTATTTGTAAGCATTTGTAATTTCCCGTTGCTAACATTATGCACAACAAATGATTATCATGAAGAGACTAATCAATCCTGACCGTTGCTACTGCCTTGACGTGGTGGTCAAGCTTGCTTATTGTGGTGAACCGACAGGGTGATACTGGCTGGAACGTTCGTTCATCAATGTCTTATCATGCAAGACAGGTTGTTTGAAGAGCGATAAGACTAAAAGCAACAAACCCAAAGTCCGAGGGCGAAGTCGTACTGCTGACTGTACAGAGGGGTGATGGCAGTAAACGATGCTTCCTTCAGACAACACGCATAACAGCGATGCTGCATTTCCACAAAGGAATGGTGGGTTAGAAGAGGTCTACACTAAAAATGCACACCTCGGCTTATCCAGCAGATATCGGTCTGTGGCGGTAAGGTTCAAAAGAGCACATAGCTAACGCAAAAATTACTCACAAAAAAATCGTGTGTAACTGGCCTCAATCAGTTGTCCCTTGGGTATTGCAGTCACGCTGTCAGGTCACTAAACTACTCTGAACCCGATTTCCCTTTCAGGTACCTCGAGAAGAACCCTTCCATGGTTTGGGTAACAGGGACGTGATAACCACCCTCATACATCTAAAAGCACTCAAAGCTACTGTATTCATAATCAATTTCCCTTCTCAACTTCTATTATTCCTCTTACCTAGACTACCAACAATGAACCTCCTCCTCAATTATCACCATGGCCAACGATTCTAATGCACGAAATACTGTTTCAAATCTACTGAAACCTCGCTCCAAACTACACATTGTAGCATTCAATGTACGTAACCTATGTCAAATCGGCCAACAGGGCTCCTTAGCTTAGACCCTAGAATCTCGTATCATTGATGTATGCTGTGTCCCCGAAACACACATATAGGATCCTAGTGTGACCGTTCCCATAACATCACCTAGCGTCCGTTTATCTAGCGACTTGATGGCTAGTTCTCGTGGACTGGCTAGTGTAGGCATAGCACCAAATATGAGGGCAGAACAAGCACTATTAGAATGGATCCCTGTTAACAGTTGCCTGCAATGTTCGGCTAAACTCAGAAGGGTAGGGACACAAGTCAGTGACTTTTCGTCGTTTCTTCCTACGCTCCGAATGACTACAGCCCGGATGAAGTGAAAGATGACTTTTACAGAAAGCTTTCTGAACTTCATGAAACTAAATGCTAGGACATAGTACTCGCAGCAGATTACTTTAATGCCCAAGTAGGTAGCTTAAGCCAAAAGAAAGACATTTAGGTGGGAATTTTGGTATTCCTACTCAGCGAACGAGTAATGGTGAGTGTTTGCTTGCAGCCGTGCTCAGATATTCGTTAATTCTTAATAAGCACTAATTTTAAGTATAAGGAAAAACATCGTCTAACATGGCGACCCCTTGCACCAAACCAAAGATGGACTCAAATAAACCATATTGCCATCAATCATCATTAAGGTGGCTCAGTAGAAGACTGCCACTCGTTCTGGAATACATGTTTGAACTCTGATCATGCTCTAAAACGCGCACGCATTTGCTTGTGCCTCACTGGACGCAGAAAAGCAACATTAGGAAGACCTATTAAAATTGAAATGAAAGACGAAAAAATCAAAGGTAAATTCCAGAAACAACTGAAGTCAGACCCAGGCCATTTTGAAAACGAGGCTGACCTAGATGTTGCTTGGAAGACATACGAACAGCTGTGGAAACAGCAGTAAAATCTATCAGTGATTTGAACAAGAAAGTTAAAAAAATCAGTGGATTTTTGAGACAACTATTATTATCATTATTATTATCATTATTTATTTTTAATTTTTAATTTTTAATTTTATTATTATCATTATTTATTTTATTCTATCTGTGTTATTGTTAACCTTATTTCCACATCCATTATTTGTTTGTCATTATCCGCCTCTTTGTATTCTTCACATCTAATTATTTACACACATCTTATTACGTAATGATTTTTAATGTTTGTGATTATTATTCGTAGTCTATTTACCCATGTTTATTTGACCTTCTATTTCCAACGATTAACTATTATAAGAGTTTTGTTATTGTAGTTTATTATTCTTACCACTATCTGTTCACCTGTCTTCGTACTAACAACTATTGCAATGACAGGCTCTCGTAAGCTTTCCCCATTAAGTCCCGAACACGGTAACAAGCGAAAACAAACCAGATCTAGGATAACCAAAATTCTAAGGAACGATCATGAGCAGTGGTTGGCAACGAGAGAGAAAGAAATAAAAAAGGCAGCAACTATGGGTAACACAAGATAGCTTTTCCGGAGAATAAAAGAAACTGTTCTCATTGACCGACTGTTCGAGAACCGATCACCTATCAGGATGTCCTCTTATGGACTTAGAATACGCAGATAAAATAGTCCTGTTTGGTGAAGACGCCAATAAAATGCATCGTTTTGATAGCACTGACAAGCAATGCCAGGATGCTTAGAATGCGTTTCCCCTCCTCCAAATGAAAATTGTTGCGACAGGACTGGTCTGCGCAAGTGCCTGAACCAAGGATAGGGATCGAATCAGTTGAACGCGTTGACAACACTTATCCTAGAAGTATGATCAATCATAATAGGTTAGCGTCTGACAAAATCTCTTCACGGATTGAAAAAGCTCGTTTATAGCTTTACAGCTTTCTTTCTACGAACCACTTATTTTTTCCTGTATTATATCCTTATACACAATTTTCCTATTATATATTAATACCATTGAAGTAACTGCTTCAATGAATTTGACGTTCATTTTGTTGTGCTAATGAGGTATGGCAACTTCGACCGCTGTATATATGTGCCCGATCCAACGTTGTAGATAATTGACCGACTGACTAACCCTTAAACCCCCATAGATAAACTGTATTAATAACGTTGTACAAGCTAATGACTGAGTTCAGTAGATCATGAGATACCATATCGGTGTTTAAAGTTAAAGGTATTGAGTTTAAGTCTCAGTATGAACATGAACACCGAGATGCAGCTGCATTTAACTGACTAGCCCCGAAAACGGCTAAACCTCCTTCATGTATTTCCCTACTATCCACTAAGAAACTTCAACAATAAAGGAGTTGTTTTATTTTCTTTTTCTTACCTCATTTGAAATCATTTCTCGTACTGGGCTTAATACTTCATCGTTCGGTTTCACAACTGTTATCAGCACTTCGAGCCAATGCACATGTGGACGGGTTTTTTGGAGAAAAAAACAAAGTTTTCTAATGGTTGGACGGTCAATCATCATGCACAATTCCGTATTGTCTTTTAGCATCCACAAGCAGACTTCAGCATCATCAGTCTATGAAAAAACCATGAAATAAGCGAACACCGTATAAGTACCATAAGATGGTGTTTTAACAGTAAGATTATTTTCTCCTGATTGATGATTATTGAGGTATTAAGCACTTAAAATACATCAACTTCACAGTTCCGAAGCAAACTGTAATGATTGAAGATAAAGACTGGACTGGAAATAGTTTGAGCACCATATCAGAAGTGTCTTTTAATCCAGTATGAGGAATTATGAATGTTAATCAATAGTTTGCTATTGGGAAGACCCAGATTATTCTTCTAAAAAAGCCCAGAGTGGTTATAAAAACTCTGGGAAACATTTTATCCAACCAGCATTGAATAGTGGTTTCTCAGAAACATCTAGAAAGTAGAAAGTCACGTGTCACGCTTCTGATTGCATAATCACTATCCTGTTATCATGATTAGTAGGGTTCCAGAACCTCCTAGAAGCCCTAAACCATCTGAAATGCTATAATACCCTCAATTTTGTGTGCATAAATAAACTTTGGAGTAAAACATTCCTTTCATACTTTGCGTCTTTTCACTCATGTTCAAGTTGTCATGTAGATTTAGCCTGGGGTTATTAGAAGAGCTGAGGAAATCAATTCAAGCGTTCAGTTAGAATATTTATCAGATGCAAACTTTTTATATACGCCCCTGAATAGGTTGTGCGACTAACATACAAATTGGTATGTAAAAATAAACAAAACAGGATAAATCATTGAAATAACTGGATGGTAATAGAAACACGTAGCCCAGATGCACAAGTCCACATCCTGTAAAAGCAACCATTTCTTGGGATATTTTGAAGACTGATCACTTAAAATAGCATAAAATAGCATTAACTAATCAACCATTTTAAATCAAAGAACGGCAAAATAGCTATTTCGTTCTAGCATCTGTTTTCAGAGCGCTGAACACCCACTACCTCATCTGGATTTTCGAGTATCATGGTGAGCGGATAACTTTTATAAAATTAGATTGATACCCAATAGGTTCATTAAGTGTGTATACTGCACACTCTCTAGGTCAAAAGTTTCCCTATTTCACTTGTTACGTATAAACCACACTAAAGAGTTACATGAATGCAAAAGTATTAACTTTTTTCATTTCTGCTTTAATAGTTTGTTGTTAAGAATAAATTCTTACTTTCTTTATATCTAGAACTAAATTCAGCTTTTGATAGCATGCTGTGGCATAAATGTAGTGGTTAAAGCGCTGGACCTTCAACAGGACGTTGGAAGAGAGCTGAGTGCGATCAGATATAAGGTGACACCAGTCAGTGAAGTTATTGACTGTTAGACTGAGCTGAATTTGAAGAATTAAACTGCCTGGTTGAAGTCGACGTGATCATCTTAATCGGTGTTTGAATACGTTATTTGATGTGGCTTACAAACGGTTACAATAGCGTAGATTCATTTGCTCTCGATATTCTATTAGACATTGTTTTAAACTTATACTTTTTGGTCTGAGAAATAATACCTTCATCTGGAAACATATTGTGTAGGCTTGATTTCTTTAGACGATTACTGTTACTACCTTTACTGCTCTGGCACGTAACTTGATATTTAAATTTAATTGTTCTGATATAGTTTGGTAGCTTGAGCTGATGTGTATGTCTCAAGTTCTACGTTACTTATGACTGACTGATAAGCTAATGGGGTTCAAGCAACCAATTAAGATTATTAATCCGCCTAGAATAAATGTTTGGCTTAAGTCAAATTACATAAACCTGTAATTAGTAATATGAGTTAAGTGGCATTGAAAAACAACAAACAAGTAAATAACCTACTTCAGTTGTGATGAATTTATCAAGATACGGATATAATAATTTTTGGTTTATCTCATTGTTGTAACAAAATAAACATAAAATGTATTTCGTCAAATGAACAATCTCATTGAATACAACATCGGTACACTAATTTTTTTTTGAAAAAGAGAAACAAACAAACAAAAGAAACATGAGAAATGTGAGATAAGTTGGTGATAGTGTGAAATTCAAACTTTTATAACACTCGAAACATTTAAGACAGTAGTTGGTATATGCGACTCCATAATAATAGTTAGCATATATTTTTAGTTGATAGAAGGTTGACTACCTCCAACCACCATCTTATCTTAACATAGTGCATGCAATGTCGAGTCACCTAGACTAGTGGCCACATTGCAATTTGGTCGATAGCATTCGATTTGCACTAAGAAGGACTTTACACATATGACATTGATCAATACCCAGTGATCAATCAATTATGATTACATTCCAGTCCTATAGGAGGTCGGTCGTGGCCTGGATAGCCCAGTGGTAATGTCTCTGACTGTGAAGCTGGGTGACTCGGGATCGAATCCGTTAGGAAGCACTAGTTCCCTCAAGATTACACGCACACCTTGCTGACGAGTGCCAAGTAGCACGAAACCTAGGTTGACGGTTTCCTGTTGACTACCTCCAACCACCATCTTATCTCAATAAACATCTATTAGCTGAATAAAATATGAATTATAGGTTTGCCTCTTGGTATCCAACCCGACGTCATGGTAACTAGACAAAACTTCACAATTTGTTTCATGTTTGAATCAGATTCACCAATTATCGATAGAACTGATTTGTGAACAAAATTCCTTATCTAAGGGAAGTCATATTATGTTACAATCATCTAGAAGGACCACTTTCAATGAATTAAACTGTCGATATAGTGAAAGGATTTAATGGTGGTTACATACGAGAATTGTTATAAAGTAACTGTGATTAATTTACTACTACAAATATTCAAGAGTAGAGACATTATAAGCTCGACGATTCACCCTAAATGAGCTTCATTAATACTGAGATTCATCGTTAAGAATAACACGGAACATAGAGATAGTGTTGAATATGTGTAGTTCAATTCCAGTATTAAAAAAGTAACAAACTATACTGTTTTGTGGACAGATAAGGTAATCACGATTCTTGTAGGGAATGTCCTCGGATCAGGGTAAAATCATTCACCCTGATAAAAACACAGAAATATAACATACGTTGCACATTTAAAAAAAGTGAACATAAAAGAAACACATATCTAGTTCCAAACGTTTTGAAATTCCAACCTTGCCATCTACAATCAGTAACTGTTGAGTCTTAAAATGTCGAAGACCTCATCAACTTCACTATTCGAGCCAGAAATGAATCCTTTCATGGATTGGCATCACGGTATGATAAAACAAATTGTATGCCTTGGATAAAATTGCTCATCGGAGTGTGCTGTTGTTGGGCACAAAATATGGCTGAGACTGGTTTACTACATAACAGTGAAAAAAAACATTTTAGGTCTCTATCAAAAATATTCAAAAACTTCTAATCGTTTCACTTAATAAAGAAACTACTTTTTCGTTTGTCACAGTCTCCTGATCAATTTATTACGGACATAGTTCTAATATGGATGATGATGACGATAATGAACAGATATTCTTGTCCTTAGAATAGGTAAAATACAACAAAACTCACTTTGAATGGAATATTCAATAATTCTTTCAGTATAGTATGCACTCCTAAATGACGTAAAAGTTGTTGTATTTGTTCAAACGGAAATGATGATGACGATGATGATTTATCCATAGTTCTAAGTATTCTGTTATTTATTTGTGTACTGATTTCAGTACTAAGAACATCCATGACATTATTTGATTTCTCTTCTATGATTGAAGTCAATAAATCATTATGTTCTAATTGACATAAAGATATTATATGACAAAGTATCTACATTTAAATATGGAAATGTAAGGAGAAAAAGAGACAGAATCAACAGAAAAAATATATATCGGTAAAGCAAGAGCAGCATATTTACAATTGAAGAACATCTCCAACTCAAAACAACTGTCACCCAACACAAAGGTCAGAATTTTCAATAAAAATGTCAACACAGTCCTACTGTATAGGGCGGAAACTCGGTGAACTATGAAAGCAGTCATCCACAAGATACAAGTGTTTATTAACAGTTGTCTACACAAAATACTTCGGATCGGTTGGCCAGATACTATCACCAATAACCTACTATGTGAGAGAACAAACCAGATTCCAGTCAAGAAAGAAATCAAGAAGAAGCGATTGAAGTGGATAGGATACACATTGAGGAAAGCACACATCTGCGTCACAAGGCAAACCCTCACTTGGAATCCTGAAGGCCGAAGGAGGAGAGGGAGATCAAGGAAAACATTTCGTCTAGAAATGGAGACAGATATGTGAAGAATGAACAGAACTTGAATAAAACCAGAAAGGAAGGTCCAGGACAGGATGGGTTGGAGAATGCTGGTCGGCAGTCTATGCTCCATTGGGAGTAACAGGCGTAAGTAATGTATGTATATAACACCTTATTTAAAATTTGGTTTTTTCAAGAGTGTAAGAATTAAATAACTGAGGAATTTTAACCAACTAAAACTCGTATTTAATATTTTTCCGATGGTGAACAAAAGAAATTTAAATGGATATATGAATTAAACGAATATATAATAATAATAGTCTTTACTTATATTCATACATCATGATGTGTGTCAGTAAAGTAACCATGGACACAAGGGAAGTGTTTAATCTTAATCAAATGAGAGGAATATAAGTAGTGATATTTGAACAACTTAAAAAAATGAATGCTACTTATATTTTGATTTGATGACTAAGATATTTTATTTAATTCAGTGTTTAATTAGACCTTTCATTTATTTGGTAATCATGGATGGATATTATACACCAAAGCTGTTGTCAAGATGTATATAAGAGTTTAAATTTATAAAATGTATATTCATGAATATGCGTGTACCGATATCATCGATTTGTGTAGCCCTAATATTAAGAATCAAATGAATTTGACTAGGTGAATAGATCATAAAAATTGTTGAAACTGATAAAATGGAATTTTTAGATGTGCTAATTACATCTATCGGGTTACTAACCGAATATTTCTGTGTTGAATATTATCTAGCCAATCAAATCGAAATTATTGAAGATAACTTTGATCATTCAACCATGAAGACATAATTTACAGTGAAATTGTATTTGTTTTTTTTATTTATTTATCAAAATATACACATGATGAATTATTGAATTAGTTTAACTTACATCTTTAACCAAAGCATAATTATTTATACAACTACATGGAGTGTAAATCTATCAAATAAATATTTTGAAAAAAATTTATTAACATCACAATTTAGTGTTTCATATTTATTTAGAAATAGAAAATACATTGATGGTCATTTATATGACATGTTTTTTTCAATAGTTTTATTACATCAGAAAGGATTTTGTGGATATTATAGTCCATTGAAACCTGACTATCTTGAAAAAACCTAAAAGCACTGTCCTAAGAAGTGTACACCCACGATCTCACCCACCCCCCTGCGAGATTCGAGCCCTGGACCTATCGGTCTCGTACACGAATGCTTAACCTCTAGATCACTGAGCCGGCATCTAACGGTGTTAATGTCTAACTTCAAGTTTTTTTAAAACGGAGTGATATATATTTATTTATTTTATTTATTTTTTATTACAACATATAAATATTGGTACAAAAAGGCACCAAATAGATATGCGCCACACAAACCTCATTCGATATGTGTCAGGGTTGTGATACTTCCCGGGTGCCCAAATCGAAGCAGGTGGTTCTCTTAGAGGGCCACACCTCGAGCCTTTGACCTGAAGGTCTGATCCACAAGGCAGTGGAGCAACGTTACGAGATGCAGTCCCATGGTAGCCGGTGACCAACAATAGTTTCATATGCCGTTTGCTCCCTCGGGATCCTGGAGCCCATGTGCACCATTGGTTTGGAATCCGGTGAAAGCTCCGGACATTCATATTGCACAATAATTTGAGGGGTATAATATCAGTAAACTTGAATCATGTTCATCACTAAGATGATATTGATTTTTATTTTATGTACTACAACAATATGGTTAAAATAAGACATAACAATCTTTTTGTTTTGTTTACATAACCTTATTTACTCTTTACGTCACTATGATACTGAATATGATAGCAAATATTGATTTTGATTTTGATTACATTTTGTACTATGGTTTATTTACGTCATCCAAATTTATCTTAAAAAAATTATAATAAAACTTTTGTCTTAATCATACAAAAATGCTATTGAATTCATTTGTTTTCATTTACAAAATAATTGACTTGATTTTTATTATTTTAATGTTATAGATTTAATGAATATATACTCTAATAAATAAATCCTATAAGTGCATTTTATGGTTGTTTTGATAGAATCAATGCAACTCCTTGTGTATGTGAAGCATTTTCTTCTTCATGGCCGGAGTATAACAGAAGCTACACTGAAGCTAGTTGTTGTTGTTGTTGTTGTCCAACCTGCGTCTAATGTGTTTCACTGATTCCAAGCACCATTAGGTTGTATCTCCTCATTTCTTCAGCAAGTTCTAAAATTCTCCGGGTCTCCCACATTGTACGAGCATTCCATGTACTTAAATAAATGGTTGCTCTGGTTATCAGAAAAGGCATCAGCCTCGTGACTCCCTAAGGAACTCGAATTTCACCATGAGGAGATATAACTCTTCTAAATGAAGACCTTCTGACTCCCAGAGCAAAGTTTAAATGGTATGAATAATTTTTTCTAGCTAGCGTCTATTTAGCAAGTTAGCTTTTACGAAATAGGAGCCGCAGTAGCCTTAGAGGGCCTTCAGGAGGACTGAAATACTTCTAGAATGGATGTTTTTGAAAAACACACTGTATATTCTTACTATCCTATTCCTCTTTGTATCTGTATAATAATTTTTTTTTCTGATTTACATTGGAAATCAGTAATATATTGAATGTGAATATTGAATTTATGTTAATATTGATTTATACACGATGTTTTATGCGTTCTTTGTCATCAATTATTCATATCATGGAAGTAATTAATGTATCTTAAACAATTATAATGCTTAAAATAATCTAATCTACATAGAATTTCAATATTAATAATAGTATTAAAGATTCCTATTGTGAAAATTAGAACAACACATATAAGCGAACAATTGTTTACAATTAGGTCGTCATCAGACTTTACTCTAATTTACATGAATATTTATACGAAAATGTTAAACCGATCAAGGCAATATGGGTCAATAATCTTGGCACATCTCATTGATAGCGGTCATGCTGTAGATAAGTCGAAATCATTTCAAGTGATCTATCGTATACCTCCATCATGTCCCAACGGAGTTCGTTCCCGCCTCTTACATATAGCTGAAGCCATAGGAATTCGTATATATAACCCCAATTTATGTGTACAGAAGAAATTTGTGACCTCTCTATCCCTTTCATGTCCAGTTATAACTTAACAAACGACTTTTATTTTATTTTGTTATCATTAACCTTATTTTCACATCTAGTATTTGTTTGTAATTTTCCGCCTCTTTCCGTTTGAATTCTTCACTATCTAATTATTTACATATTTCTTATTACGTACTGATGTTAATGTTTTGTGATGATTATTCCAAGTCTATTTACCCACGTTTGTTTGACCTTCTGTTTCCAGTGTTGAACTATTGATAAGACTTTTGTTATCGTATTTTGTTATTCTTACTACTATCAATATGCCTTTCTTCCTACTATCAATTTATATTTTTGCTTATTATGTGTGGTGACCTATTCTATTTCATTGTGATTATTGACCCATATTACCTTGATTGGCTTAACATTTTCGTATAACTATTCATGTATATTAGAGTGAAGCCTGATGCCAATCGAACTGAAAACTATTGTTCGCTTACATGTGTTGTTCTAATTAATAATAGTAACAAAATAATACATTATAAGTCTTACTTGAATATTATTATTATTAATTGAACTAGTCATACAACTTTTATCATGCATCCATAATTCAGATTTTTCAATTAAACAACGTAATGTATCTAAATGTTGTTTAAGTTGACGATAAATTTTTATTCCTGTATCTGATACTAAAAGTTGTACCTAAAATATTAAATAAACAAAAGTAAATAATCAGAAGGGTTTTGTGGAGATTTTAGAAATCTCACTGGTTGAAATCATAAGTCAATTGAAGCTAGACCACCATGGAAAACCTAGAAGCACTAGACGACCGGTTCGTTCTAGTATGGAACTCCTCAGCAGTGCGCATCCACGATCCTGCACACCGCGAGATTCGAACCCAGGACCTATCAGTCTCGCGCCAGGCGCTTAACCAACTAGAACACTGAACCGGCATCCAAATAAATAAATAAATGTATTTATTGATTAATTACCTGTTTCAATTTATTGATTAGTTCTTCTTGTTGACTAAAATGTCGAAATAATAATTGTAATGATTTTAATTTTAATTCAACATTAGTTGATATACATAAACGAGCCAATACACCAATTAATAATTGACCATTATAACCATCTATATTAAGAATAGTTAATTTGTCCTCTGTTGAATTCTGTTTTGATAATTCATTAATTTCAAGATTTTGCGATGGATTGCTTTAAAATAAATACATTGAAATAAAAACTTATAATAAGGAAATTATTGAATTTTTCAATGTTTAGCTATTATATAATTAAAAGAAATCGTTGCTTATACTGATATCTCAGGTTATAAATTTGATTTATGTTGTCAAATACTTGTAAATTCAATCATTTACAGCCAAATTTATGTTTAGTGGACAAAAATGTACTTACCGCACATCATTGTCTTCTGTTAGCTGATATCTCACAACAGATCTGGTTGAACTCCACCGGTCACGGCTTCTCATTAGAACTCCAGCAAATATCTCTTGAAGTCAGTCACTAGTGTGCAGATGATTATTATCAGAGGGGTTTTGTGGAGATTGTAGTAATTTCAATAGTTGAGATAATGAGTCAATCGAAGCTAGACCACTATGGAAAACTTGGAAGGTCTGTTGCGAGATATCAGCTCACTGAAGACAATGGTGTACGGTGGCTCAATTTCGTAGATTGGCTGAAGTTAGACATTAACACCGTTGGGTGCTGGCTGGCTCGGTGGTCTAATGGTCAGGCGCTCGCGCACGAGACTGACAGGTCTTGGGTTCGAATGTTACGAGGGGCGGGATCATGGGTGCGCAATGCTGAGGAGTTCCATACTAGAACGAAACGGCCGTCCAGTACTTCAATGTTTTCCATGTTGATCTAGATTCAAGTGACTCATGATTTCAACTACTGAGATTACTTAAATCTCCACAAAACCCCTTCTGATAAAATTTAATTGGTTAAAGTGTACCATTTTGCTATTCTTCTGTTAAATGTCTAAAGAAAATTATTCAGTCAGTCCCTTCCGTTTTTGCTACATGGCTTGTAAATAATGAAGAATAATGAACTGTTGATTAGTTAATGGTTGTCTTAAGTAGCCAATGAATAAGAAACTATCTTAGATTAGCTTCTACATTTTTCGTTTAAATGAAATGACAAACATTTTGGAACAAAATGATTTGAAGTGTATACATGTGCTCTCCTTTTTTTGAAGACAACACAATAAATCATCATTGTTTTAGACAGCTTTTCATCATACATAAGTAGTTACATGAAATAACCTAACTGATATGTAACTTATGTAATAAAGAAATAAAGCCTATATAATAACTAACAGATTATTTAAGATAACACTAGCACAAAATACTGATTTTCTTCCTCAAGTTAACAAATAAATAGAAATTCTCCTCTCATAAATAATCTTTGTATTACTTCACATCTAATGAGTCCTAACTAATGTTTGAATAATGTTTGTGATTTCACTTGTTATTTCTATTCATGTACCGGATTAATGAGGTCATATTTAAATAGCTCGGTGATAATCTGGTGTTTTTAACCGATTTAGAATTGCCTAACATTAATAACTTATAAAACACGTAATCAATTTAATAAATAATATCCATTTGACCGAAATATAGATTTACATGAGTTCAAACGATGAACAGTATAAATTTATCTTTATTGTCGAAGATGTTTTCAAACTTGTTTACACTAACGATATGTTCATATGAGACACTAATAAATATCTTTTTTTTTTGTTGAAAATAATATAATTCTCTGAATGTTCACTTACTTTAAAGGAAATAATGTTAAAAGCTGATTTCTAATTTCATTTGATAATTCTGTGAAGAAGATAAAAAACGAAAATGATAATCACATTGCCTTTACGCTATTTTGTCGTTTGAATAGTATCAACTATTTGTAATTTTAATAAACATTACTATGATGAAAAGTTCAAATGATTAAATAATTTAATCAATCAAACCCTATTGACATACAGTCCCTAAATGCTCTGGTACAACCGAGAGTAAGAAGAGACAACTCTCCCTCTCCAACAGCTCTCACATGGTCACGTGCAGAAAACCACTGCCAAAGAAGTCCTACTCATTGCCTTCTCACCCCACGGTTGTTGTTTACGAAATTGAGAGGACGAAAAGCGAATATCCGACACTTTAACCGGGGTGATGGATACGAAGAGTCCACCTAGAGGAGTCGAAAAACCCTGATTTCAAACCAACGGCGCAAAGGAACTCCAGGATCCCGAGGGAGCAAATGGCATATGAAACTATTGTTGGTCACCGGCCACCATCGGACTGCATCTCGTAACGTTGCTCTACTAACTTGTGGATTAAACCTTTAGGTCAAAGGCTCTAGGTGTGGCCCCCTAAGAAAACCACCTGCTTCTGTTTGAGCGCCCGGGCAGTATCCCATCCCTCACATAAATCGAATGATTTATTTGGCGCATATCTATGTGGTGCCTTCTTGTACCAATGTTTATGTGTTTAACTAAATAAATAAACTGACATATAGACGCTTTTCATAACGTTAAACACATTAGTAAACTTATAAAAACGTTCTTCTGTTGGTGTTGTTGTTAAATGCAACAAACATCACTAAGCATTCAGAATTATAATCGTAAAAAACAAATGTACAAATGATAACTCCAGTTAACCAGCTGTCTGTAATACACATGTTTCTTTTTTTAAAAAACAATCAAATAAACAACTAATGAAATTAATCAATCATCGTTATCTATCTTACACTACTGAATATGTCATCATCAACATACTTAATATTGAAATTGTTGAAAAAAGAGTGAGATATTAAGAAAAAAAAAAGAGAGCAAGATGTAATCAAGACAATCACTCATTAATATCAAATAAATTGTTTAGATACGCATATTTTGTTGCAAAGATACATAGTGGGTGATATGAAACTCATTTTCTTAAAATGGCAATATGTGTTTTATTAATAAAATCGACATACGTTAGCTCTATTGTTTCATTTATTATTACTACATTATCTAAAATTATATACGAATAGTTGGCAACTAGATTACTTGTTTCCTATTTCTATTTTCTTTTTTAATGCATAACGACTAATTTCTATGAATTTTATACAATTAGTTCCCTTTATGAATTTGAATAAAGTCCGAACAAATATGGGGCATACTATCGACATTCCGCACGTTTTTAAATTCATCAACAGACAAAGAAGTATGGCTGCTATTCGTTTTGCTGAAGCGATCGCAATAAAAAAAAACTTAAATCGGATTTATGTATTCAAACAGAGACAGTAATAAACTTATTATTTCCCTGGTCATCCAATTTTTTTGTTTTTTGGTTAGTTGTGTTATTTTATTTATTTATTTTAAAAAATATTTAGTTTGTATTATATTCCTCTTCCATTACCGAATTCATAAACCACCCTTTCATTCACATATTTCCACTCACTTGATCCTCTTAAATTATGTGAACTCTTCTAATCCGATTCAATTATTACCTAACCCATCTTATCAGTTTTTAATTCCATGAATCCTTTATTACTTCTAAAATTATCACACAATTTATCTTATTTGTCTCTGAACTCCACTCAACTACTACACCATCCATCCGTAACGTTTCTTTGATTCTAACACCTAATAACCTATGACCTGTTCTTGCATATATATATAGTTATCATTGATAACATTTTTCATTCCAAACCTTTACATTCACTGATGTCAATTGTTCCATACTATTTCTTATCTCAATGTAAAATTCTATTACATATCAGTGGTTGTAAACAGCTGACAAGAAACCTCGAAATGAATTCATACTATTCTGCAACAATATTTGTTCTGGCTCTATGAATTTTGTTTACCAAAGATTAAACTTCACAAGTGGAATTACTAATCATAAATGAAAATACCATAATGAACGTGTTTTGTCCAACAGTGTATCTACAAAAAATGACTTAACTTCCAATCATCATAAATGATAGCGTTATGGTACAGAAAGATTTTCTTCTTATTTTTACAGAAACAGTGAACTTTTACCAGGGGTCAACAGAACATTGTGTAACCACATTTATCACTTTATTACTTACTGGTTATTTGTTCAAGATGACTGTAAACTTCAACAGTCAAAATAAGAATATATTATTCGTTGAAACTAATTGTTATAAATGTTTTTCGCTACTTTTTCTCCATTTATTTAGATGGTGGTTGGAGGTAGTCAACAGGAAACCCTGGACCCGGGTTTCGTGCTACTTGGCACTCGTCAGCAATATAGTGCCCGCAGTGTCAAGTCACCTAGACTGGTGGCCAAATTGCAACATGATCGATAGCATTCGATCAGCACTAATAAGGACTAGACAAGCATCACACTGATCA
Organism: Schistosoma mattheei; assembly: GCA_944470405.2. Classification (NCBI taxonomy): domain Eukaryota; kingdom Metazoa; phylum Platyhelminthes; class Trematoda; order Strigeidida; family Schistosomatidae; genus Schistosoma; species Schistosoma mattheei. Next base: position 41,627,634 of record OX103944.1, read on the forward strand.
CCACCCAGTGATCAATCAATTGTGGTCTCCATTTATTCTTTTACATAGGTCCTGACATTCTTTTATAAGTTTAACTTTCTCTATACTAAATTTTATGATATACACCTTATGAATAGTAAGACAGATAGGAAAATTTGAATTTAATTTCTGGTTATACTGTGGCGTATGTTACTTATGTTGACAGCCATAAGTAGTATGTAACATCAAATTGAAAAAAATGAGCATGTAAACAGAAAATAATTTTAATAATGAAGGAATGATTAAGTTTCAGACAATTAATGGAAGATTTGCTAATAAAATATTTAATGTATGGTTTTTTTCTCACATTTTACCAAAGAACTTTGTAATTGTGTTTCCTCCCTCCCCCCACACACACTTGACTTCTCGTGTACTACAATAAAATATCGCTTCTGTAATTCTTATGAAAATCAAGTTGTCTAAGAATCTGTTAAAATATAATCATCGTAGAATAAAAATTTTACATCGACTGAATGAAAGAAAATACCAAATTATAATTTAACCCCATTAAAAACACTATTTTTATGTTAGAACATAAAAATTCAAGCTTGAGTTTTATTAGTTCAAATGCCTTATGATCAATGTATCTATTGTACTTGTGTGTATTGACTAGAAATGATTAATTCTAAATAACGATGTATAAAAAAATATTTAATTACTTATAGTTTATGCGATAGTTTAAAGGGAACGAACTGTAATTAGTAAAAACAGAACTGTTCTACATTGAAGTTATTAATAGAATGGTATTTTTGTTGGATTCGTTATATTGTCTTGTTTAATATATGGACTAATATATAATTAATGTAATAAAATTTGTACTCTATGGTTTTCCTTGTTATTTAATTTTAATTATTTATGAAATACTATTGTGGTGCGTGCTACTTATACTGATATAAGTAGTATATGACGCGAGTTTAAAACGTAATGTCTGGTAGCAGAAGTTGGGGGAAGATCAAGAAAGAAAGAAAGAGCCGGAACACAATGCAATATGTAAGAAGACGCATGAACAATGAAATGTGAGACAATGGTTTGTTGTTTGCAAACTAACGATTCACTATATGGTTTTTCTATTTTACGAAGTAACTTTGTAATTTCGTGCTCAATAAAATTCGATTGTACGCCCCCGCGTTCTGTTCCCTTCACTATATGACTGCCATATAATAGCACAATATAGTTTCTAGGGTGTACTTATTTTGTGGATAATTCAGTGAAATCAGTTAACCATTCAAATCTCAACAACAATATTCATTGAATCATATTCGTACATAGACGATTATCGCTTTGTCAATTAATGTATATAAATATCTCGCATACTAGAAATTAATCCCACTTCAAATATGTTGATGTTAATCATATTTAGATTATCATAAGAAATTTTTTTACCTAACGTTTGCTTTTTTTCCAAATTCTCTAACTCCAAGTCATTTGAACAAGCTTCTGGCTGCTCAACGCTTCGAAGAGTAGTTAATAAACAGTAGATTTGATAGTCTACACGAACGTCTAAAATATACTGAAATGCATAACAAGGCAAATGGTAGTTGATAAAAATCAGAATTAAACAAAAACTGTAAAAATATACCAATGATGAAATGTCAACTAGTCACAAAAAGCAAACTACGTTGTCCCATTGATGAAACCCTGTAAACATTTCCTACGAGCAAAACTTATAATGGGATTAGTATCCCTCGGTAACTTCATCCTTAGGTTGAAAAATTAGAAAAATCTGAATAAACCTTCATAACAGCCAACGTAATCCAAATTAGAAAGAAATATATTGTTCCTTTCGTCTTTCAAGGTCAACGAGCTACTATGCTATGTGGTTAACAAAGATTCTAGTACAGTCTCCTCACATTTAAGCTCATCTTCATTACCTTTTTTAAAAAGCCTGACAGGATCTGATATATATGTGCATCAGTTTTTCTGGACATCCATCATACGGGCACACAGAGAGATAAAAAGTGAAGGACTAAGAATAATAAAACTATCAATCATTAAAGAATGTAATCGAGAAATGTGATGTATACAACAATGTAGTACTTGAGACGAACAGAAACATGCAAACAGAGTTCATTAGTATAATTGTTACTGATTTCAGAATATGCCACCACAGGTTTCGACTATTTAGTCGTCGTAAACATTAACGATACCATCAAAAAGGGTTAAACAACATTATAACTAGTTTCTTCTGAAATTTTAGGAGTCAACCACGACTGCAATGGTAAAATCTGGTATTTTTATCTGCAAGGAGACAGTGAGTTACTACTCTTATAAGACGTCTTTGTGTACTAATAAATAATATTTCCTCTATTTTCTTCCAGTTAGATAATATTTCTCTGAATCGATTATAATCGTTTAAATAAATACGATTATTTTTCATTCTCTCGATCTTGGACATTTGATCATTAAGTTAATTTAACCGACATACTTCATCCATCTGACTCGCTTTTTTTCTTTCTCATGATAGCACAAGCAGAAGTGAATTGTTGTCTTCTGTGCATAAGTAACTCCTTTAATTTCCTAGTATATATTCCGTCATTTTACAGTCACGACAACATTACCAGTTCGATTGTCTCACTTATTTTAATAGCTTTAGAAGTCATCAAGTAATTACTGCTACCATTACAGCCATTGCAACCACTATTACTGATACTGCTACTACTACTGTGGTATGTGCTACTGTTGTCGACAGATATAAGTAGTATGTATCACCAATCAAAAGTGAAATATCTGGTAGGAAGATAGGGAGATCGGGGAAAAAAGACTGAAAACAGAGAGTGATTAGTGTGGAGACGAACGGACAGTCAAGTCTGAGACAGCTGACAAACATTTTGCAAATGAAGAATTTACTGTATGGTTCTCAAATTTTACTAAGAGATTCTGTAATTTTGTGTTCAAATAGATTTGGTTGTTCCTGCCTGTGTTCTCATTCACTACACTACTATTAATTCTACTACTGAAGACCAATATCATATCCGTCTTATTTTGTGTACACCATTTCATATTTGATTTTTACAAATACAAATGACCATTTTCTTGCACAATAAAAAAATTTATATCAGATGGGTTTTATGAATATTATAGTAATTTCAATGGCTAAAGTCATGAGTCAGTTGAAGCTAGACTACCATGGAAAACCTGAAAGCACTGCACGGCCGTTTCGTCCTATTGTGGGACTCCTCAGCACCGTTGGATGCCGGCTCAGTGATCTAGTGGTTAAGTGCTTGCGCGCGAAACCAGTAGGTCTTGGGTTCGAATCTCGCAGGGGGCGAGGTCGTGTATGCGCACTGCTGAGGAGTCCCACATTGAAACTGAATGACCGTTCAGCGCTTCCAAGTTTTCCATAGTGGTCTAGCTTCAACTGACTCATGGACTCAACTATTAAAATTACAATTAAAGTGAATTTTTCACTGTGTATAAAATAATTTTTCATTCATAACTTACTTCAATGATATCCAGAGTCTTTAATTTTAAATCAAATAGTTTCTTATCATTTGAATTATTCAGTATTGATGAAGAGTTGTTCATCTCTTTCACTTAATGTTAGGAAAAAAAAAAGAGATATGTTAATGAAGAACTGTACTTACTTTTCACTAAAATAGAATTTACCTAACACAAAAGGCTGAATATCTTCATTTAGTAAGACTAGATGATTAATTATTATGTATCATTACTAAGCTTTGATTTGACAGTTTTAAAATAAGTTAATCAACAGGTAGATTGTTAATAATAGAAATAATGATATAGTTGTTAAACCTTAATGAATAAGAAATTGAATTACTGACGTTTCACAACCTAGTGTTGCTTCTTTAGAGGATATGTAACCTAATTAAATTAATACAAGTTTAAACAGTACCGTTGAGATTATTAGTATGAAAATTTGTAAAAATTGTTGAATTTTTTAACTTGCATTAATTAGACAACCATTTGAAATCAGGTAGAACTGGATAACATTTTTTCCAAGTGTATAACTTTCTAGTAATATATGTAAACAAGACCGCGCCAGAGATCATAGTCAAAACATGCAGGCTTTGAGGCGCGAGTGTTATACTTATTATCGACATGTTTGAACTTCACTAGCCAAAGTTTCTCAATAGAACGTTTCATGTACATGAATTAAAAGCCCCAGACTAGATCATCCAAAAGTGAACATATGACGAAAGCTATCTTGAAATGAAAATATATTTCAACCACTATTTATCTATAGTCATGATTTAATCTGTAAGCATAGAAAATATTTATTTATAGATAAAATTGTTATATGTCTAATAACTATTGCTATTCATGGTATACTAGATAGTTGACCTAACCCATTTTGAAAACCTGTAGTAGTGAATATGTTTTGCCTCCTTAAAAAATAAGCCTTTATTTATAGTTACATTGAACATTTTTTCTTCGAATTGTCTTAAAGCCAAACAGATTCTCAGAATAGTACTCCAATAAATATCATAGTACTATAAATTTATTACTTTCGACGAAAGTTTACATACCGAACGGATAAAAATGACGCATCTACCTCGGTGTAGTAAAATATCGTATAACACTAAACTGTTTTGTGTTATTTGTGGAATGCGATGAATTACGTAACATTGTAATTGTTGAGTACAATCATACTCTAACTGTTAGTAACACTTATACACCCATGTAAACATACCAAAAAGACATATGGAAAGAATCATACTTTAACCCCTTCTATCCAATAAGCTAGGAAAGAGCATCGATTTGAACGCTTTTTAGTCGTATAAGACTATGTATGAAGATACATTTAACAAGGAAATAACCATTGTTGAAAGTTATCTAAAGGATAATGGTTATCCAATAAATATGGGAAGACAGGAACGGGGATAATATATTATGCTCTTATCAAAAGAAAACTTGCCTTCATGTGAATCAACCTTGAAAGTGACGAAATATCTGAAGAGATCGATTCTAGATTAAGTGCTGCGTTGAAAAGACTCATTCAGCAGCGAAAATCGTCTCAATTCATCAAACAAACTGCTTGTTAAGACCCTCAAAAGTGAGAAAATATTAGCTTTGCTTTACTTCCACTGTATATAATAGTTCACCTGTGCATGTTGAAGCAGATATATTTAGGCAACCGAAAAGAAAGCTAGTGTTCACATCTCCGAGGACATTCTTCATAAATGAAAACTACGAGGTCAACATGCCTTCAGTATTATGATCCCCAGTCATTTACTGGATAGTGAAACACAAAGTTGAGATTTTATAACCATTCGAAATAATTCACCAAAAAATTACTTGAAAGTCACTCATAGTATAGGCTTGAACAGAAATTATGTATCCAAAAAAAGTAATGTTGTCACTCTTGCTTCCCTATGATGACCACAATTCCCAATGTGCGGTTGAGTAACATTTCGGGTTTATGATTAAAAGTTCACTTTCTTCACTCATTCATATATGTTATCTGAGCTTAACTTATTTTCCTCTTATAATCAGGCCATTTTTGTTGCAGTCATTACATAACTTCTAAAATTAGTACCTTCATTAACCTATCTCTATGTACTTGTAATTTCTTCTTCCAGAATTGTCATATTATTTAACACAGAATATTCAAAGATAATTCTTTCATATTTATTACTGTATATTCATATTCTTTGATCAAAATATTTCTGATATTATAACAATAAGTATGTACACTGTTTTGCTTTTGAGTAATTAATATCATTGATTATAGGTTATAGAAAGTTGAAGGGTTATCACGAAATAAATGCATTCATGTTATTCCGTTATGTATACTGTACTTTCGTTAGTCAAATTTATAAATGGTAAAAACTGAATGGAATTTATCTCACCAACTCCCAAATTATTAAAAAAACAACCCCTGACTATTGGTTAAAATCAGAAAGGGTTTTGTGGAGATTTTAGAAATTTCACTGTTTGAAATCATGCGTCAATTGAAGCTAGACCACCATGGAAAACCTGGAAGCACTGGACGGCCGTTTCATCCTAGTATGGGACTCCTCAGTAGCGCGCACCCACGATCCCGCACCCCACGAGGTCCGAACCTAGGACCTATCAATCTCGCGCCAGGTGCTTAACCAACTAAACCACTGAGCCGGCCAGCATCCAACGGTGTTAATGTCTAACGGCAACCAATCCAAGTTGCGCCGCTACACACCATTGTCTTCAGTGAGCTGATACCTCACAACAGACCAGGATGAACTCCACTGATAACGGCTTCTTACTAGAACTCCAGGTTTATTATTTATTTTATTTATTAACAAAGGCATGAACTTAACTCATGTAAATCACCTAATAACATCAATGATGTAATTCATGAATCATTGTATGTGTTCATAAAGTTTACTTACTTTTGCATAAATTAAAATCATTTGAACTCCCCAATTGATTGAGCATGAATACAAGTTTTTGACCAAGAAGTAATAGTTCTTTAATATTGTAAAGACCAAAAAATACCAAATTCTTAGAAAGATTGATAACCTTTAAATAAAAAATTTACATTTTGTTGTTGTTAATAAATTATAAGTTTGTATATTGTCAATTTCTAATTGATTCAACTCTTAGTTGAATAAAATCTGAGTTATAAATTAAAAATTAAATTAACTTAACTACCAGCTATCTACGCAAAATACTTGGGATCCGCTGGCCAGACACTATTAGCAACAACCTACTGTGGGAGAGAACAAACCAGATCCCAGCGGAGAAAGAAATTAGGAAGAAGCACTGGAAGTGGATAGGACACAAATTGAGGAAAGCACCCAACTGCATCACAAGACAAGGCCTCACATGGAATTCTCAAGACCGAAGGAGAAGAGGAAGACCAAAGAACACATTACGCCGGTGTTAACGGGACATAGACTAGATTAAAGCATGCTCAATGCATGATTGCTTTGGTGCACGCTGATTGGCTAATTCTTATCCAATCAGCACGAGCCGATAGTTGGAGAATACTCTGGAATCTTCTTATGTAAAAACTATAAATATACAGACGTTTTCCCTATTGTGCTTCTGACATGCTTCTTACTTCAATCTAACCTTGTTATTTGGAATATAATCTCTCTCCTGTTCAACCGTGTTCTGATTTGGGGACTTGTCGAGTGAATCGGTGTCTGAGAATACTAAGCAATAGGAATAGCTGGGTCATAACCGTAAGAAAAGAAATTTATAACAGCCGGGAAATGGAGATAGACATGAGAAAAAAGAACAGGAATTGGATGGAATTAGAAAAGAAGGTCCAGGAAAGAGTGGGTTGGAGAATGCTGGTCGGCAGCCTATGCTCCATCAGGGTAACAGGAGTAAGTATGTAAGTAATTGCCCAGTTAAAATAGACAATGAATAGTAAACATTTAAAGTTGTTCCTTACTTCAAAATGATAAACGGGAACTATGTGTATGAAATTTAAATTATAATTTAGTTTGAAGTAATCAATTATAAATCCTAGATTTTGCTTTTTTTATAATAGTTGATTATCACAGAAATGCAACTACAGCCTCTAGGGAACCAATGCTCTGTGTTTTGTTCGAACCAGTTTCTGCCTAATGTCAGGTTTATTATAACTTTACCTATAGAGTTAAATCACAAAACATACAAGTTAACCATAGATTGATTATTACTAATTGGCCAATTAGTTTATGTCAACGCAAATTACAGATTATATAGCAGAGTATTGTCAATTACATATGTCATTAACTTACATGACATTACATACTAGGTAAATATAATTGAAGTTTGTAAACCAATTAACTTTTATTTACATTTTCTTTTTGAAATTAACTACTGGTCTTTTGTAAGTTTTCATAACATAAAATAGTTCAATAAACAGTTCAGTCTATTTATTAGTGTGTTGTTTAATCTTTGGTTATATTAACACTAGCATAACAATATTTACAGAATAAATTAAATTCATTTTACTCCAAATTTCCTCTCTTTAGTTACCAGTCTAAAGTGAAAAAGGAACCTGATACCATATTTTGTCATTAAGAAGAATTATTTATTTATAAGTTATTGATCTGAAGATTGGAAAATTTTATTAAGAATTACACTACTTAATTGCAATAATAGTAATATGAAAAAGGTGATAACATAATATAAATTCGGAATATAATCTATGTTGATTAAAATCTATATTCTTTATCAAACAACGAGTAAACAAACAAAATTGAAATGTGAAAAAGGAATTAGAAATGATATTTATTGGTGGAAAACAATGTGAAGAAAGACAGAGTGAAGTGAACACTGATTCAAAACTGTATGACACATAGAAATGCGAGTAATCCAAAAGACTGTTAAAAACCAAACTGCCATGGTAATTCCAGTTTATTAAGTGATTTTCCTGTATGACACTCACGAACTACATGCATACATCTATTAGATATTCATGTATGCTGCATAAAGCAATGTATATACATTAGAGCATGTATGTATATTTATACATGACACTTTTTCTAATTTGAAACATTTGTCAAGTGGGTAATTTTATGCACTACCGTTTATTACCAATTGTTTTCTGCTTTTTGTTGTTGTAAGTTTTCTAAAAGATTACCACTTATACTTAGTACTTTTTATGTACATTGGAAATGATTGATAACAAGCGTTATCTAATAATTATCCCTTTCTTTCATTGGTATTGATTTTTATGATAACTTTCAATCAGTATTAGTTTTATAAATATCAGTGCCATGTTAATCGAATTGTTTCTTTTTGTCAATACATTAACAGAAAATAAGAAGTGAAAATATATGATATATATTTCTCAAGAGGAAGAGAAATCACTTATTATCCTCATGGCTTTTTCTATTGATTAACCCTAAGTGATTTAAATTAAAAAGAAACAATAATTAAATGTTCTAATCACATCACTTATTGGAATCATTGTCTAATTAACTTGCCTCATTTGTTAAATTAATGTAACCGGATTCAGATAAATAACAACCATTGGAAAGCATATTATCCAAATAATCATTTACAAAATTCTTGATTTTCATAAAATCAGTTGTGAAATTTTCTTGTTTGTCTGTGGAACTATTTGCTTCTTCATAACTGTAAAATAATTTGAATACAATATAGGACATGCACTAACATGTTTGGTTTACACAAAGATCAATTAAATAATCACTTGTTTGTGTCTGTTTGACAGAGGTTGTTTGTTTTCCAGTAAATTATCATTTACAGAAATGGTTTATAGAGAAGAGTGTCAACAAAAACTCATCATAATAAAACATCTTCGGTTGAATTGAAGGCTTCCTAGTAGATTATATCACAGTAAGTAGGGACATTCACTAACAGAGATTAAATTCAGACAAATTTTCATTCAGTTCGCAATTTCATTTTCATAAATGGGTCTTAATGTTTGTTCCTTTCAAACACTTTGTCTTAAAAAAACTCTGAGATGTTATACATGTTATATTACTGTGCTACAAAATCTAGTGTAATATAACTAGATTTTGATACCCAACGTCATTAAAAATATTACTTTGAATCTCACTAATGCTTAAGTAGTATCCATATTGAATAGAAGAGGTATTTTGACGATAACTATCAAATTTAAATAGCAGTCAGATGTCCACAAATTGAGATCACGTTTCATATGTATAAGACAGAAAAGCTTTTGGATCAAATCATGTCTGATGTTATGGTATAAATGATGTAGATGCGCACATGTCTTATTGTATTCTACGGTGTAACTATTTACATCTTTTGCAGAGTCATCATCAGTATTCCGTTAACTTGTGAAGTGAACAGACTTTTTGACTACTTGCACAAATTTTTTTGAAATGCAGCTACTATAATTCGTATACAATGGAGTCACTAAAACGGACAAGAGAGATGTTTCTAATTTGACACTGGATCTGACGTGACTGGGTGCACTGACGAATTAAACACTGACAGACGATGACGACTTCATGAGAAAAATATGAGAAGACGGAAACTCACGAGAAAACTGAGGTATTTCAAAGAAAAATAGTGAAATAAATAATAATCAGAATATATAAAATATTTTATAAGATAGTTTGACCTACAGAAATGAGTTTTAATTACGTAGCACTGACTCACTCCAGAGGTTATAATAGTTATTTTTATTACGATAATCCCAACAAATGATAATATTGACATTGGTCAAATCTAACAACAATAAACTCAAACCCTAATAATTAACTGATTAGTTGCTTTTTGTAGGTACTAAAATGTCCCACGATTATCAAGCAATTCGTTCTAAGTCGTCATTATATGATCATCAACGAATAATCTAACAATTAATGGTTAATTAGCAAACACTAGATAACTTCTAAGAAAACTTCAATAGTAATGACCGGAGTAGAAACTCAAAGCCAATGTTTGTCAATACAATGTAATCCAGGGCTCAAACATCTGGCGATGATTTTAGAAATGCTTTATTTGACCTCAATCAGTGAATAATTCAAGCTTTGTAAAGCTTATGACATGCTTTACCCAACAGTATTCTAAATAAGAAGGGTAACAACAATGCTTTGATAAGTTTCGAATGCACTGAAAAACGTTTTATAAAGGTGACAATCGTGAAAGTTTAAAAGTATTCGCAATGATTGAGATCATGAATCAGTTGAAGCTAGATCACCATAGAAAACCTGGAAGCACTGGACGGTCAAATCGTTCTATTGTGGGACTCCTCAGCAGTGTGCATCCAGGATCCCGACTCGCAGGATCCGAACCCAGGACCTACCAGTCTCTGTCGAGAGCGCCTAACTATTAGACCACTGAGCCGGCATCCAACGATGTTAATGTCTAACTTCGACCAATCCACGAAATCCAGCGACACATGCACCATTGTCTTCAGTGAGTTACTATCTCACAACAGACCCGGTTGAACTCCACTGGTCACTGCTTCTCACCAGAACTCCGGGAAATACCTCTTGAAGCCAGTCACTAATAATCGTATGTTGGTTCATATCAGAAGAGTTTTGTGGATATTACAGTAATTTCAGTGGTTGAGATCAGGAGTCAATTGAAGTTACTGAAGAGTCCCACAATAGGGCGAAACGCCCGTCCAGTGCTTCCAGGTTTTCCATGATGGTTTAGCTTCAATTGACTCATCTATTAAAATTAATGTGATATCCACAAAAAACCCCTTCTGATATTAAAAGTATTCAGTTAACAACGTATTTAAAACACTGAATTCACTTTCGTTTATTCTTGACGTTATATAAAGTCTATTTATTGTGCTGAGAGTTATTGCTAAAAACAACAGTATTCCATCCACATTTGATTTGATAAATAATCAGCCTTTTAGTGGAAAAAATAGATGTCAATGAATGTTCACATATTTTTCTTAAAAGTTTAGGGAAACTTGACCTTTGAATTCATCAAAAAAAAAATTATTCACTCAGTGGTATTTTATTGCCATTAACTCTACTCAATACTCAGTGTTTATAGCATATTACCAAATCGAAAATACTATTTGAAAAACCTATATTGTACTTGGTTGAATAATACTTGTGATACACCTGTTCACCTTTTGGTCAGATACTTATTTGATAAGAGAAATGTCTTGTAGTATAAAAAAATAGAATCATAAACTCTGACTATACATAATGCAATTTGTACTTTCAAAATGATTTTACCTGGAAACATCTGACTTTGTGCCTAATGTACTCCATAAACGGGCATACTGAATAGGTTGATGCAATTCTTGAGGATCTCGATCTACATGAAGATTTAATAATAACCGAGTAAACGATGCACGTAGACTAGGTCTAAGCCGTTCATTCCTCATACATCTGATGAGATAATAGAAAAACAAACAAGAACACGATGAATAATTTCTAAAAAGAAACAATGTTTCGAAGCTTGTAATTCTAAAACTAAAGTGAGTATAAAGGGAAAGGAATTAGGAGGAATTAATTTTAATAGTGTTAGAGCTTGTTTGCCATTAATTATTTTCACAAAAACATTTTTAATTAGATCAAGATATATTCTGTGTCAACTGCTATTTCTAATGTTCGTGATAATCAAGTTGGAAATATTGTATCACCCAATTTGTGCACTGACATTCATGGATGTGAAAACTCAACACTTTCAGTTCATATACAATTTTGATTGAGATCATGAATCGATCATTGTCCGAATACCATTGTGAACATACAAGAACTGAACGGCCGTTTAGACCTGGTATGGGACTCCACAGCAGTGCGCATCCACGATCTCGCATGCCCGATACTAACCCAGGACTTTCGGTTTCGCGTGCTTTGCCTCTAGACCACTGAGCCGGCATCCAACGATATTAATCTCTAAGTTTAGCCAATCCACGATATTATGCGACCATCTTCCATTGTCTTTGGTGGGTAATTGCCTCACACCCAACATGGACTATCTACACTGGCCACGGATTCTCACTAGGACTTTTAGAAATATCTCTTGAAGCTAGTCACTAGTGAGCAAATGATAATTGTCATGATTTCAATCAAAACTCAACAATCTATGCAACCCTATAAATACAATTTTATCTAAGAACAAATAAATGCTAATTCTGTGTTTTTAAGTAAAAATGTATCAAGTTTGCACTTAATGGGATTCTGACAGTAAACTCAAGTCTATAGAGTTACTTAAGTTTAGACAAAGACTAAATGACCACTGATACAAATAAATTATCTTACAGAGTTTACAACACTACTAGATTTATGGGTGCATACCGTTGAAGAATCTCATACTAGGACCAAACAGTATCCCAACACTTTCTGGTTTCCAACGGATATTTAACTAAAATTAGCCGGCAATGTAAACTGTGAAATCCAAAAACCTTCGCAAACCCACTATTCTAAACTATCTTCGTTGAATTGGATCTTGTAACAGTGGTTGAATAGTAACTCAATGAAAAAATTGAACACTTTGAATTTATCTCTCCAGGTACTTCAAACTGTGGCAAAGCAGATGTTCAGTAGTCCTATGTTCTTAGTGATCTTAAAGATGAGTCAACGAGTATTTTTTAAAAATAGATTTTTCTTCTTAAACTACAACCAAGTCAAAATGAAGATATACGCGTAGACTTTTCGTAACTAAAAATAAATTGCGTGCCAACGGTTTTATTAATTAAATGGTTATTCGGTGATATAAATTGTTGCAAAAATGTTAACCTTTGATTGACGCAGCCTCATACTAGTAGTGAAGAAGATTAACAATAACAACTCAGTAATGTAACTCGAAAACTACAAACAGATTCGTGTACTTGAGTCTGAAACATAGGTATTGTATCAAACTACCTAGTTTTTCAAATTGAATAAGGTGAAGAGAAGGGTTTGAATCTGAGATAAATTAATTGAACTTTGAATACTGCTACCAATAAAATCACCCCCATACTATGTCAGTAACAATAAAATAAACAGTTACATTTCGACTGCTCCTGTGGAACAAGTTATATTGGTCGAATTTCTAGAAATTCACATTTTCGTACTCGTGAACACCTCCCAGCGTGGCTAAACAAAGGTTTGATGAAGAAAGTGAACAGCTCGATATTGGCCCATTTAGTATAAACTATTCATAGTACCAGTTTAAACCAACCTTCAATTATTTATAGGTTCAGTAATTTTTTGCGAAAACTTCTCAGACTTAAAGTCCTTCAAACGGCTGAAGCAGTAGCCATCCGGATAAAGAAACTGGAGCTTCGCGTACAAAAGAAATATCTTCAACCACTCCTCCTCCCCTGGCCAATGTCAAAACCAATTTATCAATAATAATCTTAGCTATTGAATGAACTAATTTGACCACTGTACTTAAAACCTTTCATAGTCAAATGTAACTGTCTTTATTATCTTTATTCACAAATCTTTGTATTATTATTGTTACTATTATTATTGCTAATACTATTGGTTAAACATTATTAATAATCTCCTTAATACATGATTCATTCACTGTGCATTCATCCTTCCTTATTACGTTTTAATAATTTATCGCACAATATAGTCTTCCACTAAACATTTGATCCAACTGTAATTGCATTTTTTATTTATCTCTCTCACTCTATGTTCCATGTTTATTCTGATCATGGATCTTAAAATTTTCACTTAACATATAAGCATATTCATATTAACATTTTATATAAGTCATATCAACATGAACAATTTTATTCTATTTTCCAGCATAGGGGTTGTGGGGATTGTTAAGTTTTTGATTGAGAAGTCGTGACCAATGGAGCTAATCCGTGTCTGGTAAAGACAGGTATCTACCTCAGTACAATGGAAGATGGTCACACAATTTTGTGGATTCGTTGATGTTAGACACTAACACCATTGGATGCCGACTCAGTGAGCCAGTAGGTTAAGTGTTCACGCGCGAGACTGAAGGCCCTGGGTTCGGATCCAGGGAGTGGGATCGTGGATGCGCACTGGTAAGGAGTCCCACAATAGTCGTTCAGTTATTCTATTTTGTTTGAAAATCCTACTGTTCACATACATTAAACAATGTACTTTACCCTTAACCTAATCATTTTTCGTCTTATTAACTTGGATATATATGAATTATCAGAAGGGTTTTCGTGAAGATTTTAGAAATTTCAATAGTTGAAATCATGAGTCATTTGAAGCATGGGACTCCTTAGCAGTGCGCATCCACGACCTCACCCCCTGCGAGATTCGAACCCAAAGCCTCCTGGTTTCGCGCGCGAGCACTTAACCACTAGATCACTGAGCCGGCATCCAACGGTGTTAATGTATAACTTCAACCAATCCACAAAGTTACGCCACCGTACACCGTTGTCTTCAGTGAGTAGATATCTCACAACAGACCTGGTTGAACTCCACTAGTCACGGCTTCTCACTAGAATCCCAGCAAATGCCTCTTGAAGTCAGTCACTAGTGAGCAGATGATTATTATTAGAAGAGGTTTTGTGAAGATTTTAGTAATTTCAATAGTTGGCATCATGAGTCAATTGAAGCTAGACCATCATGGAAAATCTGGAAGCACTGGAAGGCCGTTTCGTCCTAGCATAGGACTCATCAGCAGTGCGCATCCACGGTGGTCTAGCTTCAACTGACTCATGATTTCAACCAGTGATATATACATATATATATGAATTGTAGAATATGAAGAGAATCTATCGAAAAAGAATATTCATCATTCAAATATTAGTTATAAAAGAGTTAAGAAATTTTTCTTTCATCAAAAACAAAACAACAACATAAAAACAATCTTACTTCAATAATAAATGAACTGATAATTTTGTTGATAAATAATTAATAGCAATATATTGTCGTTGTTGGCATAATAAAGCAAATAAATCAATTTGTGCTTGATAATAATCTAAAATTAAATAACATAATGTAATTGATTTTGATGATATTTCATTCATTTCTTGTTTTGATTGATTCATTACAATATCATTTAATATATTCAAATTAAATTCTAAACCCTTTTGTGTTTGATTCAATTCAAATTGGTTTAATATTAAATTAGGATGAATAGTTTTCCAAAAATATTCATCCATTAAATAGGTTTGTTTCCAAATTAAAGTAACAATATCTGTTGTATAGTTATTGTTTTCTGAATCAATAAATGTTTTGTTGCTAAGGTAAAAATAAATAAATAAATAAATAATAGGTAATGGCTTTTATGAATATACATTTAGAGTATTTTAATATTAGTGATTAATACAATCCTAACTAAGGTTTATTGAAGCCTTTGCCATACGAAAATTCAAACCCCATTTATGTGTTCAACAACAGTTTGTTCTTACCTTAAACCTATTCTGGTAATTTATACGAATATTCGTCAAGATTAGAACGAATAGTTTGACAGTAATTGAGCGCCGAGTATAGAGAAGTCATTATATATGAAAATTATATTTGAAATATTCTCAGCGATTGAAACATTGGAATTAGTTAAATTTCAATCGCTGAGAATATTTCAAATATAATTTTCACATATCCTGGTAATATTGACTTATTATGCAGAGTGATTAAGTTTTGGATTGTGTTCACATTATTATTATTATTATCATCACTCTTATCATCATCCTTATCTTCTCTTATCCCGTTTCCAGTCTAGCTGACCTTTTATTTTTGTATATAAATGCTCTTAACAAGTATATGTGTGATCAGATTGTTCGAAATGTATTACGCTAATATATCACATAATTCTGATAATCTTTGTCTTCTTATTACATTATCGAAATGTTGACTAATAAGCAACTTAAATCCTTTACAATTTTATACATAATTTATAAAAATTGAGTTAAATCATCAGAAACTGACATTAACAGATAAAGTATATCAGTAGTAGTTGACCTCTAGTAAGGTTATAAGCATACACTGCAGAAATATTCCAAAATTGGGATGGAAAAGCAATAAAGTGCCTAGATTTTCAATGATACTTCAGGTACTTTCAGTTCGTGATCATTTACATATCTTGACATGAGTATTTGTGATTTGATTGATTCGGCTCATCGTTGATACTTTATATTAGAATGGAGGGTTGTGGAGATTGTAGTAATTGTAATAGTTGAATTCATGAGTCAATATAAGTTAAATCACCACTAAAACGTGGAAGAACTGGATGGCTGTTCCAATTTGATATAAGACCCCTAAGCAGTGCGCATCCACGATCCCGGATGCAGGACTCGAACCTAGGACCTTTGGTCTCGTGCGCGAATGCTTGATCTCTAGATCACTGAGTCGACATCCAACGGTGTTAATGTTTAACTTCAATCGATCCATGATCTTATGCAACCATCCATCCCTTTTCTGAGGTAGATGCCTGTCTCTACTGCTGAGAAATTCCATATCAGGATGAAACGGCTGTCTAGTTCTTCCAGGCTTTAATGGTGGTCTAGCTTACATCGATTCATGAATCTAACCATTAAAATTGATACTTAATAGATAATGTGCAAATATGATTTACAGATTATTTCGTCGTAATTCAGAGGAGGATTTCATTTGATGTCCAACGGTATTTAACGTACAAATTAGTCAGGATAATATAAATTAAAATAAGGAGACCTCTGTATTGGTAATTTCCATCCCTGGATAATACAGTCAATAAGAGGAAATTATGCGCTTTAGTAATCGATTTGAATAGAATTTCTAATAAAATTCTTCCAATGACTACTAAGACGTGATGAACAACAACAAAAGACATTTGTAGACTTCATTCATCTTCTAATATAACACGTTTGAAAACTGATCTTGCCAGAAAATCACACAAGTAATTCCTATCTGATCATCAGCCATAAACGTAAACAAAAACAAGGTACGTGAATTACCAGTTTATACTTTCTTCGTTTTCATTCATCAATACTACGATAGATGAATTTAACCAATAAATTCAGTCAAATAACCAGAGTTAAAGCTAACAAAACTTATTCATTTGTAAATAGTATTCTACATTAGTTACTCACCATGTTTCTACTAATAAATCTTCATTATTCTCAGATAATAGTTGATGACAAATAAGTTCTTGTGTAACAGGAATTGCGACACCACAAGAACTACACAATGCTGATAAATAATTCAAAAATCTAAAACATAAAGAATAAAGTAAATAGCTTCCTAGTATAAACAATGAATAGAAAGGATGATTGGTTACTTTTCTAAATAATGTGTTAAATATTTATTGATGATTTAACCATTGAATATCAATAATAACCTTATGTTAAAACATTGTACTGAATTAAATTCACATTGTTATTCAGGGATTATTTCTGGTTTCAGTTCCATGCTATATCTTTAACTAATTCATTTCGAAACAAAATAAATCAAATCAAATTCACTCGATCGAATGAAACTGCTGTTTATAGGGTGCTAAATATATAAGAAATATTAATAGTTAAGATCATGAGTCAATTGAAGCTAGACTACGATGGGAAACCTGGAAGCACTGGATGGCCATTTCGTCCTATTGAAATTACTACAATCTCCACAAAAACCCTTCTGATATAAGAAATGTATAAGTTTTCGAAGAGAAATAATCAAATGATTCCAAAACAAACACATTTACATTTACTCTATTTCCCAGAATATTTTTTCTTATGCTAGTATACTATACAGCTAATGTGCTTCGTGTTCTTGACTTGTCGTTGTAAATAGTGATGCTCTTAAATCATGCATAACTGTGAGATATTTTAAAATGTTGTCTGTATATTATATGCATCGATATTTAACATCTATTCGAAGTATAGTTCTGATGATGGCTTTAGCATAATAAAAATACTGTAATAAACAAAACGGACTAAAGTATCCAGCTGATGGTGTAATACACCCCCTCCGTCTTTATGATGAGTAGAAACTCATAAATTTTTGTCAGTGATGGATGGATTATCTAAACGGATTATCATAAAAACGAAACATGCTCACCGGGCTTCAATATTGTCACGTACTAACGAAACAAATGCAGAAACTTCTAGTTCACCAACACGTTTTTCAAGTAACTGTCGATTGTTATGCAATAGAGCAGTAATCGTTTCTGATGCTCTTATACCTAAGCCAATGTGGGTTTGCATCAAATTCAGATACTGTGCTAGATACTCCTAAAACAATGTAAAAAGGATCCATTTCATATTTCATATTTTTGTAAATGTAGTATTAAACAAAGTTTACAAAATTGAGCAATACATTTTTTCGAAGTGAGCATGGATTAACCACATTTTTATCACATGTTACAACAGTCAGATTGTCTAGAACTCATCTATTGGTGATGTATTTTTTTAAGCTGAAGCTTTCATTGTCATTTAGAATAATATTATCAGTGCTTACTTCAAATAAAAATGAAAATCTCTGAATCAGACAACAGCTCTCAATCAACTTGTTCCTTTGACCTCTTTATTGATTGATTATGCTTATGGGTTTCGCTTTATTCAGACGTGCTTATATTTGCATTAATTGTAGTGTTGAACTGATCTCCCTAAGAGCGATTGATTGAATCAATGTCAGACAATCCACTGGCCTGATTTCCATACTTCTAGGAATTCCCCATAAATTATACAATGTCCTGGACCGAGAATTTAGTCATCCTGTGTTCAAATTTGTGTCTATAGTTGACTATACGAGTCGATACGAGTGATAATATCCAATATAACGGAACTGCTAACCCATATTATTGAGCTAGTAGGTTAGTGAGATGTTCATCTTCTCGGATATAACAGCTCCACAGTTAGTCCAAATGATAAAATTCTGAACTTATTAGACCTTAAGATTTCCGAATGACTTCTCTAAGTCTATTACTTAAGTTAATTCACTATCAATAGACATACCGATTTACATTTAAACTATCAGCACTCACCTAGACTACAAATATTATCTACCATGTTTACAATGCAATAAAATGTGGATCGTTTTTATTTCAACAACTGGAAAATACAGTTTTTCTTTAACTAAAAATAAATGGGCACCTACATTTATATTATATTACTTCACCATCTTCACGGTCACACCAACATCAATCGTGTCCTCAACAGTGACTAACTTTGATACGAAATTTATAGAGTTCTGGTGAAAAGCTGTGACCAATGAAGATAAACCGTTTCGGTTTTAAGGAAATTCACCACGAAAGACAGTAGAAGATGGTTATACAGTAACGTGGAATGATTACAGTTAGACCTGTACACCATAGGATCTTAACTCAACGGTCTAAAGTTTAGGCGTCCGCATACGAGGCTGAAGGTCCTGAGTTGAATTTTCAGTCGCAAAGTCGTGGATGCGCCCTGCTGAGTAGTTCCACACTAGGACGAAACGGACATTCAGTACATTTGGATTCTTAATAATTGTCTAACTTAGATCGACTAGTTATTTCAGTGAAACTAAGACTGATTGGACTATTTTACAATTTCAGTAATGAAATAGTCGTTAAATCAATGATTTACAAAATATTGGTATTACAGAGAACGGGATTTGTACTGTAGTGGCTAAGCTTCATTAATCAATCACCTTGATAACCGTTATTATATAACTCTCAACGGTTTTGAAATCAGAAGGCAACAAGAAGAGGAGCCTACATTTTACTAGCGGATAGCACAGATAACAAAGCTGCAAGCAAATTTGAAGCAGAGAGGCGAATGTGTGTATGTGACAAATACGGAGGCGAACTCATAGTCAAATCGAATAAGGCGCAGCTAGGCAAGGCAATGGCTAATAATAGTAGGATTCAAGTACATATATACACGGGGAAGAGAATGACTCATCGAGAGATATTTAAGCGGTTAACACTAGCTAGATAGAGATGTGCGTAGGGTGTCATGTGATCAAGAGTACATGTTTATACAGACAAGAGTGATTATAATGGTGCAAAGAAAGATGCGAATTGTTACTATTCGAACAACATTATCTGTTAAGTGAGTCAATATAAGGACTTAACAAGATTTAACCATAATCAAAACTTTGTAGGAGAGTTGTTATAGTAGTATGGTATTTATCAATGTATTAAAACATGATGAATGATGTCCACCTTAAGTTTCAAATATGAAAATTTATGACACCCAAGATTAAAAGCAAGTTTAAAAATTTTATCCTCTTATATTGCCTACTTATAAGTAGAGTGTCAAAACTAACGTTTTTTCCAAGAAATATGTTCTACTCACATTTTATTGCCATATTCGTCTCATGTTTGAAAATTCACCAGTCCTAACCCAAAATATATGAATAACATTTTATCTATCTGAATGTATCTTTAGTTATAAAACTATCAACATTACAACGAGTGAATTAAATTCACTACTCCTCAATTTTCTGATTAGAAACTTCAATTTAAACCATGCACATTCAACCAGTTATCTCATTTTATTCTTTTATTACCCGAAATCTACATATACTTCATTAATTATATCATTAATTGATTCAAGCTTTAAAATCCTCTGTTACCCTCTTTGTTGATATTCACAAATTTCATTTTTCATATGAAATTAAAGCAATACACTTCATCCTATCTTTTTAGATCTATTTGGATGTTACTAATCCTCATTAAACCATACCGAGACATGTTCATACTAACTTCTGATCAATTATATTCCTATGAATCCATACGATGTTCAGTTTTATCATTTACAACATTAATTGGTCACAAGTTTTCAGAATCTGATGAGAATTGAATGAATGAATGAATGAATGAATGAATGAAAATGAATTTATATTGCATATGTACATTTTAAGTTAATAAAACGGGAACTAAAATCATGAAGTTTCTTAAACCATAATTCAACAAATTTAAACATTGAAAGTATAACAGAAAAGCTTTAAGAATGAATAATTTACACAATATTAAATATTTTTTAAAACCATTACTATTATTATTATTATTTGCAAAGATGGATAGTGGCTAGTAGTGGAATGCAGTTTGACGTGTGTTTCGTCCTATTTAGGGACACATCAGCTGGATGTACCTGCATTTCAGAGTAGGTGTTCACTTCGAGGCTCAAACTCAGTACCGTTCGCTTCAAACGACATTGCATTATCCACTTAACTACCGAATCTTGATAGTCACTTGCTTGTGCAATGAGGTGACAGTAATAAATCGAATTCATTATCTGGTAAGTGGCCTATAAACATTTGCTAATAAAATACTGATCAATTGGAGTCCTAAACATCAGTGGAAGATTATTATTATTATTTCACTGATAATCTACAAAATATAAATAGAGTTATATCATTTTTAATGTTACCTGATTTTTTCTATAACCATGTTGTGATAATGTAAGTATTCGATAACAAAGATTTCCAACAGTTTGCCAGGCTAATATTTCATTTTTTTCATCTAAATAAATATCTTGTTGTTGTGAATCAATTGTATTTATTTCTGTTTCATGTAGAATAGATATTAAAGAAATATCTGGTTTCCATATTAAAATATTTGAATTAATTAAATGATTATTTACAATTGATGTAGATTGTTTTGGTAAATTACTAATAACTTTACTGTTTAATATATTAAAGATCTAAGATTAATAATAAAGAGAAGTAAATAATAAAATGTAATAAACGGTTGTAAGATCAAATATCAAGACTAAACAAGTTTTAAAAGAAATAACTAAAATTAAGCGCTCACGCGCGAGACTGGTAGGTCCTGGGTTCAATTCCGAGGGCAGCGAGATCGCGGATACGCATACTGAGGAATTCCATAATAAGACGAGACAGCCATCCAGTGCTTCCAGGTTTTCCATGGTGGTCTAGCTTCAAATGACTCATAATATCTCAACTATTGAGATTACTAAAATCTTCAAAAAACCTCTTCTAATAATAATCATCTGCTCACTAGTGACTGACTTCAAGAGGCGTTTGCTGGAATTCTAGTGAGAAGCCGTGACTAGTGGAGTTCAACCAGGTCTGTTGTGAGATATCTACTCACTGAAGACAATGGTGTACGGTGTCGCAATTTCGTGGATTGGTTGAAGTTATACATTAGCACCGTTGGATACCGGCTCAGTGGTCTAATAGTTAAGCGCTCGCGCGCGAGACTGATAGATCATGGGTTCAAATAACTAAATGTTGAAATAAAAATTATGAATAATTGTCAAGTTGATTCCATAATCAATAGAAAACTCATCGGTGGAAATAGTATGGATTATGTGTTATTGATGTTGTCTAAAAAGACAATGAAATCCTCAGGATTACATTATCTGAGAAATAGAACTCAATATCTGCAGAAAGGAACACAACAACTTTTCAGTACTCTTCTCTTGTGATTGTGTTGATTATTATCATTACATTTCACATTTTAAATAAATTTTAAAAACTCTTCAGTGTTGTCTGATGGTAAATGTCATTGTTTGATTTTGACAGTTATTTATTAAATCAATCAGTCAGCTACAAAGTAGGACCAGGCACATACATGCATCGGTCCAAGTTGCCATACCTCATTAACACAACAAGATGTACACTAGATTCATATAAGCAGTTACTTGAATGGTTATAATGTATAAAAAAAGATTTCATATAAGGATATAGTACAAAAAGAAAGAATTAGTTCGTAGAAAGAAAGATATGAAGCAATTTTAACCTCATAGTTTAAGAGAAGACAGAGAACGTATACACCAACATCATTATGATCGATTCTGAGCCATGTCATCCAGAGTCTCCAACCATAGTCACACAGACCCCAACCACGTAGTCTGCATCTACCAATATAGCTTAGGCTAGAAGTTAGTGACTTCAATCACTGATGCAACGAGTTTAAATAGTTATCTAATAAAACTATAACTAAATAATTGTCAAAGAAATTAGTTTAAAATCATACAAACCTTCGTAGGTAATCAGTTAAATATGAAGAATACCAGCTACTACTTACGAAATGTAGCAAAATTAATGTTAACTGTTTATTTAAATCCTCTGAAAACATCCATTTATTATGAAAATTTTATAGATCTAACTTCAGTCTATCTCAGAACACTAGAAAATAAACTGTTTGTGATTTTTTTAAGAACAACTAGTGAGCGTTTTAAGATTCGAATGCCTTAGGTTCATCTAATATAACACACTAATCTATATACCCACTATATTAGCAACAATATATTTCATCTAAGAATACTCTTCTAAAAACAGTTAAAATAAGTCACAAATAAATGATGATGATAAATGGTAGTTTTAAGTGATCTTATTTTAAAAACAATTAAATCGGATAAACAAAGTGTAGTTGACTTTGTTTGATTCAAAAGCATCGATGTTTCAAAGACTTCATTCAACATTATGATATTTCACCGGAGATAGACTCTCGAGAATGATGAATGAATAGTAGTGGGTCACACAAAAAAAACTTGAACCCTGATAGTAATAACTCGAATTCATTGCCTAGTAAGTGGCCTATAAACATTTTTTTTCAATTATATCCATAATTACTTTCGTTTGTTTATTGAATATTTTTTATTCATAAAACAATAGTTTCGTTAATTGTGTTATATCATCAATCACTCGTTCACAATTTCATCAGTATACTCAATCGATTAATAAATTCACAGTTTACAATCCAATCGTTCAATTCCGATCATCATACATCGATTGAATTTAATCGGCACTGAAGGCTAGTCAATAATGATATTGATTACTATTCAATAACCGATAATATGATTATTACAATTTACACCATATTGCATAATTAATAACTAATATTTAGTTTTCTAATAAAAAAGATTATCTAATAATTCACATAAATATAAAGGTTGAAATCCAGTTGTAATATACTCTGAATCAACTTAGAGAAATTCTAATCATAACTAACTAAATAGGAACAATAGAATTATGCTTGATAGTTGATGGAGATCACACCTATCACTTGTCAGTAACGCTTGCCTCTAATTTTGAGGGAATGATGTTCCCTGTGAGATTTGAACTATGTTACAGAGCCTTAAAATCCGCAATGCTATGACTGAATTATGCGAGTGGTAGCAAAAGAAGTATGTTAACAGCATTAATAAAGTAATAATTCATTTCTATTTAGTGTGTGTCTATACCATTGTTAATAACTAAAAGTTATTTAGTTGATTAAAATTTGACTGAGTTGTAGTTATGCACTGTTGGATATCTTCAAACTGGTATGAAACAGCAGTTCAGTCCTATATGGTTTCCAGTAGTTCAAAAGCTTAAGTTAGTCCGGGACGAAAAATTAATATAAAAGAGAATATATAAACATAATTATTTTAAAATAATCAAGAACTGTTCATGAAATATGTAATATGATTTTTTTACTTGTGCAATAATATTGTGTTCACGTAATAACTTCTGTCTATCCCGTAAGCCTATTTCATTTTGTATAGTTGGATTGGTTGACTCAAATGTTAAACGTGTATTCCCGTTAAGAAACATTACTAACTCGGATAAAATAAATATAAGTGATCTGTAATTAAAACATATAAAGAAGTTAGTTACTACTAATGAGAGTGATGTCCAAAAAATAAATGTGTATTTCGCTTCGTTGTAAAGAGCATTTAAAAAAAAAATAAAATAATCCATGTATTAAGTATGGGTTTACGTGCCCATCTCTATGCTACACTGGTTGAATGTGACGGTCAAAATGAAGTTATTGACAGTCAAGCCGAATTGCGTTGGTAGGTTTAGATCAGGTTAGGGTAAGAGCGATTTTCGTAGCCAATAGATAGAGACTATGGGTGATATTGCTCAGAATCGTGTGCAATATGGTAATTACATTCATTCTTTGGCTTGCCTTAGATTCTAATTTTTTAAATCGTTTTATAGTTTATCTATATATTCCTTGCAGACTATATCTTTTATGATTAATCTTTTCTACTGCCATTTATATCAATGATGTTTGTACTTCTCTGGCATTTCGCTGTGTTTATGTAGTGTGTTAACTTGAATCGATGTACACATATGCCGAGTACTACTATGCATATGACTGACTGACTAATGAAAATACCAAAAAAGTGTCGTAGAGTTCAATCTCACATACTTCTAGATGAAAGGAGAGTACTTCAGCTACGAGGCCGCTGCAACATAGTCAAAGTTTTTTTATTGAAGCCATGGAGCTAGTTATGCAATAATTTTAAACACTATGTGTATTTCTATGTGCAAGAAAACACAACAATCCTATTTTCAAAAATACATAGATATTCGGCACAATAAAATAAACAAATAAGCTTTGTAAAATCCAGGTTTAAAAATCTGTTTTTAAACTATTTTATGCTTTAAACTACAAAGTTAAGGATCATTTATAAGTGATAAGAAATGAAGTGTTGATCATTAGAATTTTGACGTGCACGAAGAGATATTTACTTTTATTACACATATAATGCTCATTTATAAACTTGAAACGATGCTAACTATTCACTTATATCTAAGCCCAAAAACAGAATTATGTAACTGTATTTGTGGTGACTTGATGGTAAGAGTGCTTAACTTTTAAACACAGAGTCATGAGTACGAACTCCGCCTTGCCTAATTTAGCTTGGGCGGTCGGATAGTATTATGATTCTTTGTACAAAGTGTGATTTCAAGCTGAGTCCAAGAGCATGTACACGAGAACTGAGTGATACAACTCAAGATGGTGTTGGACTTTGTCTAATATAGACTGATTAAAGGAAAATGACCAGCTTCCCTGTTAATATATTCAAATACCATATTTGTAAAATCCATAACATACAAACTGATTGGCACGGTTGATTATTTTTTAGAATAAAATGAAGATACTAGTTAAAGAAAGGATTTTTTGGGTTCAGAATTCTGTTTTAAGTAGAAAAATTTAAAAGAAATTTACAATAAACCAAGTAAGAAATAAACTTATATGGCAATTAGCAATAAAAAAACGAGTTTTACCTCATTCGAGTTTCTGTTAACTTTCCATGTTCATTCAATATACAGAGAATAGCTCTAAGTGCTTTGAAGGAGTCACTGGCAAAATCCAAATCTCTCACAACATTCGCTGGTACAGGAAGAATAGCGAATACTTCTTTATTATCTTTAAACGAAGTAAGATTAAGCTAAAGTGTTTAATTCAGATTCAAAAAATATTCATCCGTTAATATTGTCACACAATGTCAATGGTAATTAGTATTATTAATCAATGATTCTCGCTGATGTTTATGCTAAATAAAGCCAAGTAATTGTTATCTTAAACTATAATAGATTTCTCTGGGATAGAACGCGATGATTCATAGCTTATACTATACTTTGAACAAATAATCTTTCTAGATAACATCAACACTTCTATCTTATGTTTGTGCTGATAACGTTACTTGAAAGGATAATGAAAGCTTTAAGACTAAACCAGCCAGCTCAGAGGACACACCTCCATCAAAACCGTCGCTACTTACTCACTGAGATCTGTCACATCTCGTTGAGCATAGGTCTCCGACCGATATCCTCCAACCAACTAGGCTCTCCTTTCTAGATGTTCCCAAGTGTCATTCATTCTTGTGATATATACATCCGATTCCTGGAGCAATATATTCCTTAGTCTGATCCTATTCTTTTAGCCTTAAGGATTCCAACTTAGTGCTTGTCACGTGATCCAGTTGGATAAAAATCATCCTACTGAAGTATAAATCATTCTCCACCATCTCCATTCATTTTGAATCTACCAAATTTGCGATGATTAAATCTCGCATATTATTAATTAATTTATTGTAGAGAGCCATAGGCATATGATTAGCCACAATAAATCTGTTTCATTTATCATCAATAAAAATGTGTCCTTACTATAATTTTCATTTCAAACTTTAATATCCTGGCATAATAACAGTCGTTTGTTTCAAACATCTGCTCTAAATGTATACGCTGATCATTTCTAAAACTACATAAGGCCCTACAGTGTGTAAAATACTGCAAAAAAACGAAAATAGATATTTGTAAACGAACTAGTTAGTATCCACTAATGATATTTAATGCAATTCTAAAGACCGTACTTAATCTATTGGTAAACCATGTGGAAACTAACTCAACTAACTGAATGTAAAGCTATTTCATAAATAATTTTAAATGAAGGGAAATAAAGGTGATGAAGAATTATCTGAAACAAAATTATTAGACATGGGTTTCAAAACAAGCTAAATATTGGATTAACCACTTTATTTTTATTCATTACAATTATTCAGTGTTATTAATTGTTTTATATCTATTTATATAACTCCGCCTGGAGTCTCACCGGGGGCTACTACCGGTCCCAAGCCCGGATAAAGGAGGAGGGTTGGGCATGGGGTTAGCGACCCCAACCCGAAGAAAACTAACTCGCTAAAAAAACGCTAACCAGAATAAATAATTCAAACCTTTTGATTAATTAAACTGCTTGAACAAATTTAATTGTGGTTCTCATATTTTTAGCTATCATTGAGTGAATGTAAAAATCATATGGAACCTACATAAAGTCGATCGGGGAAATATTTATGGTTATATAAAAGAGTTACATAGAAATAGATGTGTATCCATATAAATAAGGCTCCGTAGTGAACATCTTCCAGTCAATTATATGTAACCTAGAGCTTAAGACATAAGTACATCCGGTTCATGCATCAAAAACACACATTTAATTGTTTTAATATCTGTAGTAACCTTAAGAAATTTCCAAAAGAAATTTAAAACCTTAGTACAAGTTGAGTTTTGTCAATTTTTGGCCAGCAGAATTTTAATTTAATCCATCTATGAGCTTATCATCTGTAAATGACACAAAATTCACGAAACATGTTTCCATATTTCAGAACCATGAGAGTTAACTACACTAGGAGATATCATCACATAAAATTATCTATGTTAAATTAAAAGTTAACCGCCTTATTTGAATTCTTTTGTATTAAGTATGCGATTGTATTACATTAAATTCATTATGGCATGATGAACAAATGTGAATGTGAAACAATTTTTCCAAATACCCATCTACTAATATCTATTCAAATGATTCAATCCGAATATTCACTCTAATAAACCATTCGGTGGGACTATAATTTATGACGACCTTTGAACGACACTCAAGTGACTTTGAGAGTGTTCACATAATAACTATGACCAAATCAGGGTTATAAACCAGTGTGAGGAATTACAATTATGATTTACAGTTGATGATTAAGGTTAGGTATTGGATTTCAGGTTTTCATCACGAACTGACATTAGCCATAATACCAAAACTCTATCTAGCCAAATGGATGAGTGAATTTGGCGCCAAAATCCGAGATCTGTTATCTTATACGTGATTGGCCCGTTCATAACTTATAGTCTCGCCAAACATTCCTTAACAATAGAAAATCTATTCACCTCGATTAGTTAGTAACAGCAGATTACCTACAGCAGTATAAAACTGTGGTGACTTAAACTATTCCAATAATATTTCTTTTGTAATAGTAAACTTCATTTCTTTGATATTTGACGTTGGAATTGGATAGGACACACATTGAGGAAAGCACCCAACTGCGTCGCAAGGCAAGCCCTCACACGGAATCTCGAAGGACAAAGGAGGAGAGGAAAACCAAAGAACACATCACGCCGGGAAATGGAGATAGACATGAGAAGAATGAACAACATCTGGATGGAATTAAAAAAGAAGGCGGAGGACAGAGTGGGTTGGAGAATGCTGGTCGGCGGCCTATGCTCCATTAGGAGTTACAGGAGTAAGTAATGGTGAAATCTATTTATATCTTCAGATCTATATTTTATTCGAACGAAATTATTAATTTCACTACCCTGTCATCAGTAAAATAAAGTGTATTTTTTAAGGCATCATTAATTGTTTAGATGACTTTTTATCTACCTAAAATAGGTCTTAAAAATGCAAAACTAAATCAAAAGATAAGACAGTACAACTATCCAATGTACAAACCTTATACATAATAGGTTTATCCGCGTCAGTATCAATAGGAATGTCACTAGCTTTAATCCACATTCGTGAGGCTGTATGACAAATACGTACAAATGCATTATTTGGTATAAATCCATCACTTTCTTTATAATGACTTGTTGAATCCATCTCAAAAACAGTTTCATATGTCGGTTCTTTGGATAAAGTCAGAAAAGATTCGATACAACCATCATCTTGGTCTTGTTTACAAAAAGCACCTTGTTCTCCAGATTTATTGTTTATTTTGATAACCTTAAATAAAGAATTTTAAATGTTACATGAAACACTTCATTATTATCAAAATATCAAGAAAAACACTAACATTCTAACAGAACCTAGAATTAAGTTTTTGGATATTAGGAGAAATCAGTGTTTTAAACAAACACCATCTCAAAATGCTAAGTGGAAACATGAATTAATTTCCAAGTTACTGTTTATTATCTTTGATAAATGGAAGATGATCAGTGTGAAAAACCACCAAAAAATGACCAGGGTACTGAGGTGGCACACCGAGACGTTAGGCTCCCTAACTTAACAATAGCACTAGGAAACCAGTTGACATCATTTACAGTTTTGATAATTGATTGATTAGTAACCCTTGACCGATTAATATGCTATGCTGAAATCTTCATATTTCTCTTACCAGTTGCAATAAGTATAAGGAAATTGGAGTGATATGTCATTTGTTAATTTATACTTTTTAAGTGTCAACAGATTTTACGATAATTTTCGTCCGCTCTACTTCATAATATTCCGAGAGAATATATCAAAAAATTTCTGAGATGGGGAAAAACTGAACCATTAATTAACAGGAAAACGTAAGAGAGAGGTTGACTATGAGTTGTTTTTCCGTTGACAGAGCTACGATGTTTCCCCGTCAGGTGGCCCCAACGACCATCAGTGATCCTCGTAGCTTATTATGTGTAGCTGCACTGGTTGAGGAATTAACGGTACTATCTGAATAAAATGTGGTCAGAGAGTTTAAATTTGTGACATAGTGGTTAGGAGATAGATGACTAAACTTGAACTTATTAAGTAAACTAAACTTAGCAGTTTTTCCTAGTCTCTTGTATTTTACTTGTTATGATTGATTTGGTTGATTACAACAATATTATTTCAGTTAGGGAAAGTAAGGGAGAAAATGTTTAATTTAATAATTTACTATGATTATTTATAATTTAATCAGCATCAGATAAACTTTACCTTAGGACAGAGATATAGTCCAGTAATTAAATGTTTTAAACGAAATAAACTGTTCCAGTGTCCAGCTCCAGTACGCCTACAATCCGAATGAATTACCTAGTAAACGCAAACACAATTAGAAATGAAGCGAGGTTTTCTACAAAATATTAATTGATATTAATTTGATTGCGTCCAGCATATGTTTAGACTCATACATTTATTGATCTCTCAAATGAACAAGACTGTACAAACAAAACAATCTACTTCCAGATACGTTTAAAACTCTATAAGCTACGTAAGACAAGTACACTTTTAGCAATACAATTATGATAGTCAGTGTAATTACTGGTTGATAAGACCTATGACAATTTCAAGGTCATTTTATTTAGAGTCGCTCATGCTCATGAATTGGGTAAGGTTAAAACCACATATGCTAACTGATAGCTATAGTAAATGTACAATTTTTATCACACATATATACCACCTACATTCTTCACTATCATCTAAGCATAACCATTATTCATTTTGTTCATCATTACAGAAATTACATTTTTCTGGTTGTCGGTTAGAACGAAACAATTAAATACATAGTTTTAGAGCGAGTATCTTTCGTTGCCTATAATCATTCTAAAACTTTGTCGCGTTCATCTTAATTTACCACATCTAAAGAGGAAATATATTTTGTATGTCGTTTACAAACTTTTAAACGGTTCACAAATACAGTGACGTTTTTATGTAAACACAGTAAATTAAATATAACAGTAGACTTAAAACATTTTATAACATTACTACAAATAAGGATACATATTCGAAAACGATACATGACATTAAGATAATTAAGAATTAAACGAAATGCAATTATTTACTCGGATACAAAAAAGATATATCAATCTACAATAATATTTGAGTATATAACTAAAAATTCGGCATTTGATAAGGAACCTTGAATAAATTTCTTGTTGTCTTATTATTCCCAGTTATATACACCTTCCAGGTGCTAATGTTTTTCAGGAAACTTCCTAACATAATCACCTAATAGAACCAAGACACAACCAACAATAGTACCAACGAATCTTTCACAATGGCTCTTCTATCAACAGAACTTAATATGTGTCATTTATGTTATGCATTAACTCGGTTACTTTACTTAGAAACTAGTCTCTAGCACACGAGACCCTTAGTAAAAGTATTCAGTGCCTTCTCAATAAGTCTGTAAACCGTCTCTTAGCAGTTGACAAGAAAAATAAGATGGAAAATTTATTGTGGTTTGACCAACGATGACACAATGTAAACTCCATGAATATTCAATTAAATTATGAAGTGTCCCACTATTTCATACACTAAAGCTGTAAGTCACAGAACTTCAAAATTTTAAAATGATGGTTTAAAACATGCCTTATGAATAATCCTGTCGAATTCATGAAAACAGTATATTTTCTGATATTGTGCTTACAAATAGAAGATAACATTTTCTAATTAACAAATGTATGTTTTAAAACCTTCAATAAAAGGAAAAATTATAAAAATCATGTCAGCTAACTAACCTCAACCTCCCATAATGCTTTTGAACTTTTGGCTGTAGTGGTAGCTGCTCGAAATGTAGTACGCAAAAATACATGTAACTCATTTTCATATGCATCACAAGTGAGAAATTTTCTGCTTCACTATGAAACAATCTAATGATATCACCCTAAAATTTAAATCAATTGTATTCAAGTTTCACACTGATTACATCATAATCCAGTTAAGACAATATGATGATCCAATTCAATAATTATAAACAAAAGAACACTACAATACATTATCTTAAGTATGTGAATTCAGGAGAATATCTCTAGTTTACTTTGAAATTACACTAAAATCATTTGCTTAAGGAATTGTATTCAATAGAAAATTCTTCAATATTCAATAGAATGATCATAGAATCTTAATGATAATTAGTTGCCATAAAACTGGTATTGATTAAAACTTATCCCTGTATGTAATATTACAAAGTAAGTTAAATTATTACATAATCCAATTTTATTATATCCTGATATTCTCAGATGAAATTCATTACAGTTTACAAATTAAACGTATCATTTAACTTAATTATATATCTAGATTAAAGTTACTAGGTTTCAGATGTACAACAACAGGGAATCAATTTATGCAATAAAAATGAGCTGAAATAAGCATTTAAAAGAATATAAAATGAAATATGAAGAGTTACATTTAGAAACTTCAGAAAGTTACTTCATTTGTACTATTGATAACATTCATTAACTCCTAATATTCTGTGGATTATAATAAGTAATCTTCAAGATCCCTAAGTATCGAAACTTAATAGTAAGTGATTTCATATCCACTGCATACTTTGACTTTCAGAGATTTTTTAAGATCTAATTTTACAACATCTAATATTGTAAGATGGTGGACAAGATTTGTAGCTGATGGAGTTTTGTTCTGTGAGCTGGATGGTTTAGTTGTGGGACTTACATCGTTCTTCTGAACGACATCATCAGCACAAACTTCAGGCAGAAGTGAAGTGTTCGATGTCGTTCAGAAGAACGATGAAAGCTCAACAACCAAACCATGAAACAACAATTAATCAACCATAAAAAATGACAATAAGTAACTTAAATATAATAAACTGTGTAAACATTACCCCTTTCAATATATGTTCTAAATTATCTTGATAACTTAAATAAAGATTAATTTGCCAGCTGGTATTATTATTAATTTCACGATGATTAGTATCAGACATTAATTTATGCTGTTTAGTATTTGAATTAAGTTGTTTAATGTTCAATGCACAACCAGCACGACAGGCGAATAGAGTCACTTTATCCCCAATCACAACCTATGAAATATAATTTCAACAAAAAAACACAGTTCATTATTCAATTAACTTTTAAAACATGTAGATGTTTTGCATTATATAGTGAGGTTTATTATTGGGATTACTAGAATAAATGATCATTCTCAAGTTACTGTTAAGTCAGTCAGTCAGTAACAACATAGAACTTCGTACTTACATACATCAGTCCGAGTTGCCATACCACATTAGCACACAAATACAATTGTCAGTTCAAATCCCATAGTGGTAGAGGTAGTAAAAGTATAAGCAATAATAGGAAACATTAGGGTTTGGAGATGTTAGTCAAGAAGTATAATCCAGTGAAATAAATTTGGAAAGAGGAAAAAAGAAAGGGACATGAAGAGTCCAGAAGATTAGAACTTTGGAGAACACAAAGAGTGGATGCACCTACTCCATTGCAAACAATTTTGAGCCATGTCATTCAACATCTCTAACCATCGGTTGCTATCATCTCGCGGATCCCAACCAGGTAGTCTGCACTTACCAATATGGCTCAGTCTAATTGTCAGTGACTTCATGGACTTGTGCCATGTTCTGGTCTGGCCGCACCTAGCTTTCTTCCAATCTACTCCTATACAACAAAACATCGCACATCGAGGCAGTCGGTGGTTGGGCATACGTAACACATGTCCCAACCATCTCAACTGATGAAGTTTCACTACTTCAATTGATTTGCCATCCTTACCTAGTACCCGTTTCCTAACAACTGCATTACGTACTCGGTGGTCCGAGGATATACGAGCAATGCTTCGACGACACCTATGGTCGAATACTAGTAACCTACGAATATCCTTTACTCTTACCGGCTATGTTGCACTGTTAAGGGTTTATATGTAATATTGTTAGCACACAAATATACACAAATAAAGCTCAAAATGGTTATCTATTACTTCTGTCAAATAATACTTTTTTTGAAAACTTATATATTAAATTCTTGTTACTAAAACTTCACTTATTTAAAATTATTTACATGACCACTTGATATCATCTGAAGTCAGTTAAATAAATAAGGATTGATAATAAATTGTAAATAATGATTTTATTGTTAAGTTGTGGAATATCAATTACTGTTTCGTAAACTAATGTCTTGAAATTTAGAACTTAATGCTACAATGGAATAATGAATGAATAATTTTGACTAGTCACAATCAAAAACTATCTATTGACATATTAACAAAATGATGTGAAAATCATGACAAAATAAATAAACTTCATTAAGGTTGGATACTAATCAAAACAAACTTTTAAATCGGTACGTTCACACTCACTATTTGACCTTGTTTCAATAGTCTTACTACTTAGTATCTATAATGACAGTTATTTTACTATTGTAATAGCAATTGAATCATAGTTTTAATTATTTTTTCCGGTTGGCGTTTTTTTAGCGAGTTAGTTTTCTACGGGATTGGATCGCTAACCCTATGCTTAATCCTCCTCCTCCTTCATCCTGGCTTAGGACCGGCAGTAGCCCCAGAGGGGTTCCGGGTGGAGTAGTAGTTACCATAAATGAATTATCGTGGTTAAATTTTCATACACGAACAGTCACTTTCGCGGTAGTTTGCGTCTATTTCGCAAATTAAATTAGTATTCCTTAATATTTTCTTATTGAGTTTCGGTCTAAGTACATGCATAGTAATTTGTTGAAATGATAAAAATAACAATTTCTTTTACTTTATTTTATGACAACAATGCAAAATTACTTAACCGATAACTGGGGAACTAAGAACAAATAAGAGTGGGAATAATTCAAGTTCTACTCATTAGAAATGTATGATACACAATGAAAATACATTTCAGACAATTTACATTTGATGAAGCTCATTAGAATCAGAAACGTCAGTTATCAAATGACAAAATATCTGAATTAATAATTTTTCAAACAAACAAAAAAGACCTACTGATTTAAATTCAATCAGACAGATTGGTAATAGTTTCGTTTCTTAACTCACCGGATCACCTATTTGTTTGTGTTTATATGATGGTTGAATTATAAACCATGACTCATCACCTTGATATTCTTCCAATGTAAAACGTACAGAAGCATCTTTAAATTCAGGAGATAATTGCTTTTTAGCTCGAAGTATTTTATTCGACTTTACGTGAAGAAGCTAGAAATATAAAGAGAAAAAACTACCTTTCATGTCAATATTTTTGGTAAATTGTAGTGAGAAAATAATAAATTATCAATATCTATAACATTTGATTATATTGACCGTAAAATATTTAGGATTGAATTCATCAAACAGTATGGTCATAGAACGTAGTATGCTATAGCTTATTCTTTTCTACCTGATATGGTGAAGATGATGTGAGTTACTTCTGCTGTTACATCCCCTGATTCCAAAGTTTTCCGTGTCATGCTAGACAACAGTGACGACACCAATTAAAGGAATTCATATGCTTTATTTATTCACAAGTTAATTACATTCCATTCACTTTGCTCGACACAATGGTCTTCATTACTTGTTGCTTTGAAAGGCAATTAATACACTGCTAAATAACTGTATGTATAAGCAGATTTGTGAATAACAGTGTCAAGTTGTAGTTCTGTAAATCCAACAGAATTTGTCATTGAAGTCCACAAACATTACCAATATCCTTTTGGTTGGTATTTCGCTTCACTATGTGCAACAACAGACATTGAAAAGCAGCTTACTGTCAGTTTCAAGACTAGTTGTGTTACGACTTACTGACCCTATTCCTCCACCTCATTTCTGCATTAAAAAACCGTATGCATATCTTCTGTTTGTGACTTCGGTTGTCATCACACCAAAATAGATGTTAAAATCTATGTGTGAAAGACATGTATATAATGTGAACTAAACCTTTTTCCGATTAATAATTACGCTTAAGCGTCCAAGAGGGGTCACAAGATTAGTAAAACACCAATGTAAAATTTCTTGAATGTTCCTTTTCTAAACTGAACTAGCTATTAAATCTAAAAATGATCAATCATAACAACTTCTTTAACTTGAGTTGTTTACAAACATTATTTTCACATTATATCAGCATTTATTGCAAAACAGGCGTTTCAAATACCTATTGACTTGACTAACTTCTATATCGTAGACTCTAGACATGATCAGCCGTTTCGTCGTAATAACACACATACTATCATGTATGATCTGATTTTTGACTAATGAAGCGTTAAAACTAAATTATAGATGACCGAGGCTTTTAATTAAAACCAAACACGGAAACGAACTAAACAAATGCCTTGCATGTGAATTACTATTTCAGTAACACAAGTGACGAAACCTCAAAAAAAGACAATCAAGTTTAGAGTTTAAAACGTCAAATATTAGTCAAAATCAAGTTTGTGGATTAAGGAAACGACAAATATATATTTAATGATACAGTAAACATAACTGTATTGGTTTCTATTCATATTGGTATTTAGTCAATCTATTATTTAATTTCAAATATTTAAAGTGATTAAGAATATTAACTCCGGAAGTGTACACATCAATAAACCGGTCACACTTGTTAAAGAATTTCTGGCTTTATGACAAATGTGATTCATTTAAACCATCAGTCATCCTATTTCCAGTCTGTACTTTCTATATTGTTGATTGTTTATATTCTTCATTCCTAACACTTGGTGAACATTCTTGTAACTACCAGTCAAAAAACTTCCGCCTCGCATTACATTCATTCTCCCTACCTTACAGATTCGTTCGTTGACTAAGAAAATTTCTAATAACAAAAGGCGTTCAGGCTAAAGTGAACTAGCTGAAGACTGAATATTATATGTATATTTAAAAATCCTATTATTTTACTTATGTTAAACTAAAGACAGTTAGATGAATCTACTAAAACCTTAGATCTAAATGTAGACATTAAGAGAATTAGGTCAATTTTATGGAGTGGGCTTGTTGTACCGTTGAAAAGAATAATCATGAAGTGGACAAACATTAAAAACAGTGTCATAATCCTTCGAAGAGCAAGAGATAAATAACCCTACTTTCATAAAGATGTTAAACTATTTAGGTTTTTTCTGCTGAAATTATTAAATTTATTAACTTTATGGTGTCATTCGACTGTAAACCTATGAATATAACAATCAACTAAGCAAAGGTACGCATGATGAATAAACTTGTTGAATTAAAATTCTTGCAATATGAGCGAATGATATGACGTATATATTTTTATAAGCACTTCAATTTACTTTAGTAAGTAAGGTATAAGTTCCCCTCGCCTTAGAAATCGAATTGTTTCAGTAAGACAAAATTCATTGTATGAAGTTAAGCGAACCTGGCTTTCTCATAGTTTGGGAAATCGTCATTGTGGATGTATGTAACTTTGATCCTTTAAATTATTCTAGAAGCATTTAGTTAAATTGTTCGATATTCAGTGTAAAGATATTGGGATTCAACTTGTCCCAAAACGGTATAAATGGCATGGAAAATCAGTCGAGAGGTAGCTTAGTGGTTTAAGCGTTCATCTTAGGTGGTTGAAAGTAGCCAACAGTAAACCATGAACCTAGGTTTTGTGATTTTTGGAGCTCATTAGTAAGGCGTACCTGCGATCTCGAGATAATTGGAAACTTCTACCGGATTCGATCTCATGTAATCTAGTTTCACAACCTGAGACGCTACCACTGGGTTATTCTGGTAACAACTAACTCGCCGTAGAACTGGAGCATTCACAATCAATTTGTCATCAAAGAGTGACTAATGTTATGATTGTCTAGTCATTTAGTATATTCTGTCGGTTTTGAGTGGAAATAATAAAAATATTTAAAACCTAATAATCCCAATTTTACATCGTTTTAACTAACTTGAGTATTTTTGTTTTATCGGGAAATTTCTTTGATAAAAATATTATATTTGATATGAAGTCGATCTGACGTAAAGGTGAACGATTGATATATATATATATATATATATATATATATATATATATATATATATATATACCATATGAATAGACAATAACAAACTTGTAATTGGAACACCTCGTAACTATACAGAACAGAGACAATCAGCTAATTACGGAACTATTTATTACCAGTAAGATGAAGATAGTTAGAGAAAATAGGCCACTCATATGGTTAATAACTACAGTGAATTTCCCATAACCAAGAATAAAATCAGTTTTTTGGAAGACTATGGCGTAATATTCTTTTAATACAAAACGGGTGATGAATTTGGATATTATTTTGATATATTCAATGTTTCACAGTCAAAAAGTTTCAGGTAGTACAGCTCTGAACTGTAAAGTTTCTGTTTATGACTAAGTGTACATGATAAAAGAAAACAAAACTTCTCTTTTAGCTCAAAGCTTTATAACGAAAAGTGGATTGACAATTATTCTGAAAATTGAACCACATAAAACGCTTGTTACACTGACAGCATTGTGTAGCGTGACGCTACATTAGACGAGTATAAACCAGTCAAACGAAAGGCAATACCGAAATCTTGATGCCGAGTTTACAGTTCATTTTTTCACCCTTATTATTTACATTGTGTTCTTACAAAACAAGTAAAATCTCTGATAAGTCCAGTAGTAAGCCGATAGTTAACTGGAGCTCATCTTTCTTATGATGTGTAAAAATTTTGTAGAAGTCAATTACGATTGGAAACTAAACGGTAATGGATTAAAAATTAATTTTTGTGCATGGATATTAATGATGGATATAAAATAAGCCTCAAATCCTTCTGGGAGTGTATGTGTTTACATACTTGTCCTGAATGTATAATATAATAGCGAAACTTAAAAAAACGAAAAGTAAATCAGAAAAAGCAAAACGTTCGACTTGATGTCAACAACAAAGTTATAAATTTACATTCATAATTACGCTATATAATAAAACTATTCAGTTACTACCCTGTTTACATAATGGCTGAGGGTGAAACCATTTTGTTAGTACGACAAAATATTTGGTTTCTTCCCAGTTAAGTTCAAACTTTATTAATTAGGCTAAACAGAGTAAAACAACAAGACCACGTAAATAAAGCTGGAATAGAAAATATTTTTTTCACCTGGTTCAAGTCCGTAAAGGGAACCAACTGTATGAAATAAGACTATCAGTGATCAAATTAATACCTTCATTAAACGTCAATTATGTTTCTACAAAACTTTTCCCTCAGAGTGATACAGAACAAGCAATAGATACATCTTCTTTCTCAATGCACCGTTAAAAACGAACAAATAAAGACTATACCACCTAGTGAGAGGATAAAACAATATTACCATCTTATGAAAAACACAATCAAAGTGCTTCTTAATGCTCATAGATAAAAACAAAAAAATAGCGTTTAACTATCTCAGTATGCTTCTACCCTCCTTCGCGTTTCAGTTAATAAAACGTGCACATGATTTCCACCTCATAGTTAAACTCTACCCAAAAATACCCTAATTGTCAATTAATTTAGTTAGTTTTGTAAAGCATTCGTGAAGCCGATGACCTACACAAGCCCTTTAACCCAAATTAAACTCAGGGCATACCTCAGCAGTGCCCTAGTGAAATAAGTCGAACGACATACAAATAAATGTCTCAGGAAATCGTCTCTTAAAACAAATCCCAACTGCCATTTTGATCCAAAGTATAGGAGAAACTTGGCAGTCACAAAAGCCTTAGGTTGTGAAAACGTTTACAACACTAAATAAAAATTACGCATATCCAGCCACATTCTACTCTTGAGAGTGATGCCGGTTATTATACGTGTAGGTTAGAAAATCCTGGTTGAGAGAAGATCGGGATATGTAACTGTGATCTATAGAACCACAGACTCCAGGTATTATAACTTCAAGGCTAAAATCAGTGGGATCACAGCAATTTATGATCAACGATATTGGTTAGTATGGTCAAAACTTGATAGCAGTGGTAAACTTGTACCTATTTTTCACTTTTCTCGAAACCCTGAACTTAAAAGTATCCTATATTTTGTATTCTGTAAACACATTTGTTCTCTTTGAATTAAATACCTCAAAGACATATTTCGGTTGCGTTTGATACTTTACACTCTTTATCACTTCCCGTTTTGTTACTTTCCTCCCCCTCTAAATAAATGTAAAATGTGACAATAAACACACATTTGTGTTAGGTTCTACATTGAATATGACGACTTGACTGTCATGCTGCTTAATATCAAAACAACTAACTGGCAGGAAAGAGTATTAAAATGAATATAAATGTAATGAACAAAGCATAGTTAAGTAAGGTTTTAGAAACTCAGAGGAAAAAAATAGTGAAACCATATTAGTCTCTGCTGACACTCTTAATTTACGTTGGCTAAGCTCATTATTCACAGATTCCCTAAGTTTCAAAAACCGTGATCACGTAGCCAGTAGCTATCTAGTATTTGTACACTAAAAACATCCAGTTTAACAAACACATGTAATGTTTTGAATTAATCAATTTTAGTATATTTGAATGAACATTGCACTCTCACTGAAGAAGTTAATTTTCCATAGCTACATTAGCTAAAGTATTTTGTTTTATCATTTTGATGCATGAACTGTGAGATCCCAAACATATTTTTATTAATAGCTAGTGTTTTTAAAATTTGAATATATATATACATTAGTTGTAGCGGGAACACAAGTTTCAACTCCTAAATTCAACTAGAAACGCATACAAGAACAAATAATCTTATGTAAAATTCGGGTTAGGAAATTCTCAGTAGGAAAATGTCAAGTACAGTGATTTAAAGAGCAGTAATACTAAGTTAGAAAACAGCAATACGAAGACAACATTTATTTAACACATAGAAATTTCTCTCAATACAAATAAATCAAACTTAGGACATACATGGCTTGTGTGTGTATGTCAGATGACTGGCTCGTTAACATTTATGTAAGCACTATTTAATTGAACATTTCATCATTTAAAAACGTTTACTTGCTTTCTTATGCACTCATAACAGTTAGTAGCCTCATCAACCAACGAAATAGAGTGCTTTCGTAGATTAGTTTTTCCTATCAGGCCTCTTAGCAATTAAATAAGTGAAATTTTCTAATGAAGGCAACGCAACAGGTTATTAGAAACTCAAATCATACGGACACGAAAAACTGTCCGCCAAACTTTCAGATTATGCAAGGAAACGAAAACGTTGCGTCCTAGGTAAGTCTTACAATAAGTAGTATTTGTTCTTTACACCAAATAGACCAACTCGAGCTACCTTGGAGCAACAAAGGGATTGAACCTGAAGGTACTTGACAATAAACTTCAGAGTGCACTCCTTTAATCAAATTTACAAAATAAAGATACTTCTATATTTCTATTTTGAAGAACAATCAAGCTTGACATACTGTTCTTTAAACTTAGTGACAAAATATGAATGATTCCAGATTATTGCAGGAGTTTTCATTTACTGGTCTCTCTGAACTTATACTTATTCGCACAGAATAGTCTAAATAACAAACAGTCTAAGTAGCAAAAAGATATTGAATACTGATTACAAAATTATTAAAATCAAAGAAATAGACAAACAGCAAGAACTTTCAACTTCTAAAGGAAATAAATACAACCGAAAGTTCCTTCTGATTAAAGTATCACGAGTATATTTATATATATACCGAATTGGTTCACTTTTATTAATCTAAGTCCTGGTGCAAATATAAAATTCATCTCATTTTCTAAACCATATCACTGTGTTTGACGTCTCTTTATAAAAATAACCGAATATGCTATCACTATCAAACCATTAACCGATACCTGAGATTTTCTCTAGAGCTTTAAGTACCCTGACGCCTGAAGTACTCAAAGCCGTCTCAATAACTACTCTGAACCTTATCTAACAAAGACGCTATCACGTCACCATATATAAAGAGGGACATAACTCTTTTCGGACAAGTCCAGATATCAGCAACCAAAGCAATACTTGAACTTAGAAATAAACCATACTCATCTCTCTTGGAAAAGCCGTTACTAAAAAGGATAAAAGTGGCCACGACTACAATGTGCCACTCTAATCATCAAACCTCTATTTAAAAGAGTAATTATTAGACCTTAAAACTAAACCATAATTAACATGGTAACCGCCTCAAAAGCAGAACATGAAAGAGCATGCAATAAGACATTTTCGTGGTGAGTGTCCGTAAAATATAGAATCCACTGACCAAACCGATAACATTTTAACCTCCCACAGATTTGTCTAAAGAATAACTCGACATTTTTATTATTACCAGTTTCCCTACTCTGCTTATCATTTTATTATTAGTTCCTTCATTACTCCGGACTTCGTAAGGATCAACCGAGAATTCAACACACCTTACAATATAGACTCAAAAAATAAGGAGCTAACAGTAATTATCCCCGCTCAAAAAAGCCTAAAAACTATTTACCTGGATAATGTTACCATAATAAACTACGGACTCTTGTAAACGTCTTTGTAACTTGCTGTCCTGCTCAGTATCACCCTCAAACTCCTCCTGTCGTCGACTGTCAGACTGAAATTTAACCTACGATTAGTTTATCTGTTCGAAAACGCGTCTCATTTTCTAAACAGTTTTCATTTAAATACTTTTGCATAGCAAGTATAAAGAACCGACAATCTATAAAGTAAGTGACCAAAGCATCACGTTACCCCTTGTTAACGACGTTGCAAAATTTCCTTCGCTATTGATCCGTGTTACGTTTGGTTTATTGCTGATTTGACTGGATTACTCACTATTTAAAAACGAATCAAACAACTAACCCCTCCATACATAGCAATCCACCGTCTTCATCGTTCGAATAAAATGTTACTTGATCTCCAAAGTGTAATAACTCGACGTTGTTTTCACTTTCAGTCCCAAAAATCATAAACATCAAACAGTTAAGAATTCGACGGACGTGTCTAAGGTGTTTTCGTGCTTGTTCATAAAGCCGCAACAATCAACAAAAAACAAGTTTTCAATACCCAATACTATGTCACATGTGTGTATGAATTTATTAATTTCTTCCAGCTTCCTTCTTCATATCAATAACTAATTTTGGATTTTGTCCAAAATCGATAACTAGGAGGTTTGCTGGAAGTATGATTTCTATTTGTTTTGTTTGCAAATATAGCTTAGTTTGTCTGGAGTTTGTTTGAATTTCAGGACTAATTTACCTCAAGTTGTGTCACAGTAGTTGATTTTATCACGTATAGTTAAATAGAATAGAAAAGATACATAGAGGGCAGATTAAGAGGTCGAAAACGTAGAAACATTAAAGTGGGAAACGATAATAAGTTTTATGGAAAAAACATGCAGTGGGAGAACGAGATACATTGGATAGAGGAAACCTGTATACAGGCAGATGTTAAACTGTCTGACCTCGTCTAAACCACCCTACCGGTGGTCGTGCTGCTAACTCAACTGATTAACAATTATAAGTCTACAGACTAGTTGCGCCTTCACCTAGGTGAGTTCATTAAAACCAATGCGGTTAGCATCCACTGTCGAAGACTTACAGAGATATTTATTTTGGGGGTTTATTTACCGCTAAACAATCATTATATGCAAAGATGGATAGCGGCTAGCAGTGGAATACAAGACGCGCGTTTCGTCCTATTTGGGACTCTTTGTTTGGATGAATCGGCATCTCAGAGTTGATGCTCACTCTGAGGATCAAACCCAGTACCATTTGCTTCAAACGCCATCGCGCTAGTCAAGTGGATGGGAAATTTCAAACAAGTAACACTAAGTAATTCAAAATTTCACCCAATTGCACAAGCAAGTGGCTATAAGGACTCAGTAGCTAAGTAGGTATCGCGATGGTGTTCAAAGCGAATGATACTGAGTTCAAGCCCCAGAGTGAATATCAACTCTGAGATGCACGCACGTCCATCCGACGAGTCCCAAATAGGACGAAACGCACATCCTGGATTCCACCACTAACCACTACTCATCTTTGACCAGAATGCTTGTGAATTAAGGCTATATCGAGGCAGTCCGCACAGTATGCACACATGCCAACAAGGGACTAACCAATTGCAATTCTTAGTATCAATAAGAAAATTCAAACAATGCCAAGTGAATCTACTGAAACAATGTTTATATCCACAAACACTGTTTTCGTACTCAACTGAACTTGGTCGGTTTGTTGAGTCATCTATTGGCAACAATTTCCGCCACGCATATTCCACACTCGGCGACACCAGTGCACATTCGTAATTGAGTATGCTTTTCAGAGGAAGTTCCTACTGCCTTTTACAAACTCCAGAATTTCAACAGACACCATTAATCGTCTTTTAAATCGTTGCTTAGGCCTCCCCCGGCCCACAAGTAAATAGCTGGAAACATTATAAGCTCACAACACTAGACAGCATTAGCTTCTTCTCTATTGCAATTAAACGGATAACTCACTGATCTTATGGATGCTGATCTACTAAGGCCGATCATACAAAGCTGAAAATTGGTCATAAAGTCTTCCCCCCTGAGGTATGGAATGGGTGGCTTCACCATACGCCATCCCTAGAGCCTCAGATACTCAAAAGGGATATAAGGTTGCGATTTATATAAGCTTCCACCCCCAGTGGATCTATCCTTGACCATCAGTTGCACGTCGCAACGCAACTTTCATGAAGCGCGCCAAC
Organism: Schistosoma mattheei; assembly: GCA_944470405.2. Lineage (NCBI taxonomy): Eukaryota > Metazoa > Platyhelminthes > Trematoda > Strigeidida > Schistosomatidae > Schistosoma > Schistosoma mattheei. The sequence goes on from OX103944.1 coordinate 41,672,397, forward strand.
TGTGATACTGACTGAAACCATCTACATTCATATCTTATAAATTATCAACCCAGCTGAGTAATTTACTACAGTGGGTATTGTGTCATTTGTAACAATTTGATCTTGCCTGTAAACTGGCATCCCTCATATAACAAACCGTTTTATGAGAATAAATTATTGTTATTATCATTATTATTACTAACGAAGTTTCGTAACAAACCGTTTCATCATCTAAGCGGATTATGTCAGGTTACTTCATCATTAATTATCAGGAGACACAATTACTTGTACAGAACATTGATTTTTCCACGGAAATAAGTTAAGCAATAGTTCGCACAATAATTACGAGAAAATAAAAGACCAATATCCAGGGGAGGATCGCATACATATCATGTAAAGAGTAAGTCAAGGCTTTGTTTTTAAGGGAATTTTTGTTATGAAACCAATTAGCTATCTGGATTAGAAATAATAAAGGAGGCATGTTATTCAAATTTTAGGTTTCCTGTATAAATAATACCTGGATCGTGTGCTGATTTGAGTTTGTACTCTACTTTTATTTAAGTAACGTCGTGGTTAATGGAAATGTTTTCCAAAAGGTATGGTATCACATTTGTTTAGGTTAAATGGTAATTGCAATTTTTCGCTCCAAAGAATTAGGTTATTGAAGTCACTTTGAATTCCATTATCTCAATGTTCGGCTGGGTCTATCGTCAACCAAACACATCAATAGGTGAAATATCAGTATTATCAGAGGCGTTCACACTAGCACCATGCCTTACATTCTTCATGTGGTGAGAAAGGTTCTCTATTCTTGTTGATACTGGAGCAGACGTTAGCTAACTCCGTACGGTCTTTAGTAACTGTCGTTAGGAGACAGTGTTCATCATAAGAAAAGCACATGCATCCCAACGTGTGTTTACGTAAGCCAACACTTAAGACTTTTAGTATTGTGAACTTTTCAGCGTTTATCATTGTCATGGATCTACTGGAGTATGACAACGCTCTTGTCAACCTAAGCAAAGTAAGTTTAGTAGATGAGATATGTTGTGCAACATGCTTAAGACGTTGAGACGATACGATTACTACATAAACTGGCGGTCTTTACATGTAGACGTCACGTAGCGAAGTCTCATCACGCTTTACAGCTGCTTCTAGCTGTAACTACAGAGTTGTCAATTATACGTTGTAATGATGATCATGAATTTCCTTTTTAAAGTCGAGACAGTTAGACTAATTCAATTCCTAGGAAGTAATAATAATAATAATTTATTCTCAAATAACAGTTTGTTACATGAGGCATGCCAGTTTACAGGCAAGATCAAATTGATACAAATGATACAATATTCACTGTAGTAAATTACATAGCTGGGTTGATAATTTATGAGATATGAATGTAGATGGTTTTAAGCAGTTCTACAGTTAGCGCGCTTCATGAAAGTTGCGTTGCAAATGTGCGACTGATGGTCAAGGATAGGCCCATTGAAGGTATGAGCTTCTAGAAATCGCAACCTTATGTCCCTTTGGAATGTCTAAGGCTTTAAGGATGGTGCAGGATGAAGTCACCCGTTCCATATCTCAAGAGGGCTGAAAGAGGGAGCAAGTAAAAGAAAACACGAGAGGCAGAGTAGCCAATATTCATGAAGGAATGTTTAAGGTATGATTACTCAGTCTAATTTTCTTTTATTAAGGTATTTGTTAAGAAAGAGCATTTTAATAGGTTAAAGAAAATAAGTGTTAACAAGGTGTGAGTGGACATACAACTGACAAATGGAGGCGATTCGTAAAGGAGCTGAGAGTATGGGATTATGTGTGATTATAAAATAAATTATAGTGCTAGAAACAGTATTGTGATATACAATTGGCTATCTTCCTTTTATTATCGAAGCTATTAGAGCCCCTTTCGTTTTTTTTGTATTATTATTTTTTTCAGGTATTATGGGGTCTTGAGTAGGCTTCGTATATTAGCAAATTGTCTAGTTTGCTTGTAATAGGATTTCTGGGTAGGAAGTGAAACCAATTCAACGTTCGTAACACGATTTAATAAGGTATTTTGCGTGATAAATCAGCATCAATACCATAAGTTCGTGACATCCCACTAAAACATAAGGAGCCGCAATTAAACAAAATGTTCTGCCCTACAGACATGGGTGGATTGAAGTTATCTCCCCACCTTCATGTTTGCTGGTCAGTAACGCCACCCTCCCTCCTTTTGTGATGTTAGGCTCTCTTACGTTTGTGGTAAGTATGAATACTGCTTTAATCAAAGCCCATAGTTGGAATACACTGTCTCTACTAGGTCCATGTTACAAGCAAATCCGATAGTTGAAAAGTCTTTTTTGGGGGTTAGATGTCCATATAGTATATCACACTACTATGAAAATAACTAATGGTTTAAAGAAGTAAGGACTAATAGCAAATCAAAAGATATGAGAGGGTATAAAATTGTAGAAAGAAAGAAAAAAAAGATTTCAGGGTAAGACAAATAAAACATGGAGAAACTCACAAGACTTTGTGGCCAAATTTTGAGCTTTGTATGATCGGCCTTAGTAGATCAGCATCCATAAGGTTGAGCTATCTGTCTACTTGCAGTAGAAAAAAAAGCATGACTTTTAGGAAGAATAATGTACATTTAACCTGTAGAGATTTGGGGACTGAAAGCTAGGGTTAGGAGCATGAAGTCATGATTAATAAACAATGAATAATAGGAAAGGATAAGCCATATATTCTGTGATTTTGTTATATTCATATTAGTAAGAGTCGAACTTGTTATAATTTTGTTCTTTCTAGATACTAGGCGGTCCGTAATAAAGTGCCTCATTGGTGGGCGGGATTTCAAGGAAATGTTGAAGCTCTTTGGAGTCTAGAAATAGGGTTATTAGCTTTTTGAATCTGGTAAACGTATCACAGTTACGGATAGGCATTGGCAGCCTGTTCCACAATAAACTGTACCGTACTGTAAAAAACTTACAACGCATTTGTTTTTGGTGTTTTACGGTAAGTAGTGTATATGCGTTGTTTCTAAGTCTATAGGCTGGGTCGTGGGTGATAGTCGGGCAGGAGGTTAGATGCTTACATCTTTCTGTGTAATCGAGATTCGAGTTACATCCTAGTAGTTGACGTGTGAAACGTCTTTGAACATCTTCTACTCTTATCTTGTCTGCGATATTCATATTAGAGAAGACAAAAGAGCAGTATTCAAGGGAGGGTCGTACACATATTTTGTAGAGAGTAAGTTTACCCTCTGTTGTGAAAAAGTTTTTCATTATAAAACCAATTAGCCGTCTAGATTTAGAAATAATAGAGGAGGCATGTTCTTCAAAGTTTGGGCTTCCTGTGTAATTAATTCCTAAATCGTGTACTGATTCGAATGTTTGGACTTTACATTCATTTAAGTGAATTCGCGGTTTATAGGGATGCTTTCCAAAGTGCATGATCCCGCACTTGTTGAGGTTAAATAGTAATTGCCATTTTTCACTCCATATAGTTAAGTTATTGAGGTCCTTTTGGATCTGGGATACACTTTCGCTTAGTGTCTCAGGCTTATAGCTGTATACTATTTTGAGATCATCAGCATATAAGTATGGTTTCCCAAATTCTATGGTGTTACATATATCGTTTATATACATAAGAAACAAAAGTGGACCTAATACGCTTCCCTGGATGACTACACTGGTGATTGGTCTAGGGGACGAGAGACAGTCATTGTACATTGAACATATGGTAGACAATACAGTCGTGATAAGATGGATGACATTAATTTGTTTCGGGATTATCGTTAAATCCTCTATAACAACCTATGGGTCGACAACCATCTCTGTTCTTTTTATAGATCATATCCAACAGAGATTGTCTTTGACTATTATTCCTAAATGCAGGATGTGGTCGAATTATTTTCTCATTTTTATTGCCATATTGGGAGCTAACCTAGCTCCTTTCTAGAATTCAGGCTGTCCCACCGAAGAGATGTAATATGTAACATTGGTGGGTAAATATGACAATTTCTACAATAATTTACTGGGTTTGGGATATTTATTAAGTGTTACGTCCAAGTTTTGTTCTCGTCCGTTATTGAGGCACAGTTAATTGATCAACTCGTAACCTACGACTCCAAATAACAAAAGTACCATATTCCAATTCAAGCACAAGAGTTTATCCGTAATTTACAAGTACTTAACCCAAATATGTCGTTCTAATAATATTTATAACAATTGCAAAACAAACCTTCATTTTTCGGGTCTCCAGAGCAAAACTTATAAATTACCAAACCAAAAAACAGAGTGAAACCAAAATATCCGAGGTCAGGTATAAACAGAAAGTTCGAAAGTTGGGCAAAACAAATACATCCAAAACACAAAGAAAATGTTATTATTTCAAAGGCAAATTTTCTAGTCTTTTGGTTATTTTGACGTACAATTTTATGAAACTTTTCTCTTTTAAGTCATTCAAACTAGTACACTTCACATGACTTATTGGTAGTTCCTTGAGCGTTGCATGAGGGAGTGAATTAGACGTATCTAGGAGTGCCAAAGTTCTGAGTAAGTTTAAGGCATCGTTTCTAATCAAGGCAAGGAAATGAGCCAACATTTTATCATTCCTTAACATCTCTCCTGGTCATATCCCAGATTTAAAACCTTTCTATGTTATCTTCGGAAGCTTCAGAACTTGAATGTATATCCAACCGTTCAACCACAGACTCCATCACGACGCCAGCGTGATGAATAGAAGTATTTTAATTATTGTAATAACTAGTAATTCTCGAAATAGTGCAGCTCAAATGGTTCAAATGGTTGTGGACGGAATAGAAGCTTTCGCTTAACAGGCTTCCGTGTCTAGTAGCAGGGGATCACCAAATCCTCCAGGCAGGAACCTAGGTATGTTAACAATAAAAGAGGAAAAGAAATTGGTAAATCATAGTGTGATGCTGTCCTTGGTCCTTAAGAATAGGTCAAGTTGCCTCTTGAAGGACTCCTGAGAAGTCGCTTGGACTAGCTCGGCCGGCAGCGAATTCCAGCTTTTGACAACTCTTAAGGAGTAGAAGTTGTGTCTACATTCCGTCTTGCTATGTTGTGTTTCCAGTTTCTGGGTGTTACCCCTTAGGTTATTATTCGAACTAAGCTTAAGTAGGTGTTTAAGAGGATGTCCAGAAGTGTTAAGAATACTATAAGCCATTAATAAATCACCTCTAAGACGCCTATATTCTAATGGGTAAAGGTCTAGTGAACGGAGGCGTTCTTCGTAAGGCTTAGATTTGAGTCCTCGAACTGATTTCGTGGCTCGCCGTTGGATACGCTCCAAAGTGACCTTGTCCTTTTGGAGTGAGGGGGGGGTACTATGTTTCCGTACTCTAAATGGGGACGGATGAAACTATTGAAGATTGTGTGGAAAGTTCTTCCGTCAAACTGTCCAAAAATGCGCTTCAACGTTACCAGTGCAAGGTTTGCTCGGAAGGCATTTTTGTCACAGTTAGCGTAAGACTTTAAATCATGGGGCACCAGGACTCCTAAATCTTTTTCGACTTGGGATACTACTAGAGAGGAGTTTCCTAAGTTGTAACTGTAGTTTGCAACATGTCGCAGATGGACTACTTTACACTTTGAAGTGTTAAAGGTAAGTCCGTTATCGTCTGCCCAACTTTGAAGTCGAGTCAGATCCTCCTGAAGTGCCTGTATATCGTCTTGGTTGCGTATCTCTCTCCAAAGTTTCACGTCGTCGGCAAAAAGTAATAAGTCTGACGTTACCTGTTGAGGAAGATCATTTATGTAGATCAAGAAGAGAAGAGGCCCTAGTACTGAGCCCTGGGGGACCCCACTAGGACATTCCATAGCCTGAGATAAAGTGAAATTAACCCTAACCTTAAAGTGTCGATTTTTTAGGTATGAAGTAAGCCAATCGATTAGAGGTGGTTTGATACCTAGTCGTTTGAGCTTGTTGATAAGACACAAGTGGTTAACCTTATCAAAAGCTTTTGAGAAATCAAGGTAAATGACATCAACCTTTCCCTTGCAATCGAGGATGCTTGTCCATCTGTCCACCGCAGTCAGCAGGTTGGTTATACAAGAGTAACCCTTCCTGAAACCATGCTGTTGGGGTGAGAAGAAATTTAAGGACAGTAGATAGTCATTTAAACCGTCGCATATCAGGGACTCCATGAGTTTTGAAGGTAATGACAGAAGAGCCACCGGCCGATAACTTGAAGGTTCATTGCGTCGACCACCTTTGAAAATTGGTGTGATGTGAGCCAACTTCCAATTTTCCGGTAATTTGCCTCGGCTAAGCGAGTGTGAAAACATCACGCTAAGCGGCGTTGCCAGGATTGAGGCTGCCTCCCTCAGTATGGCAGGATGAACCATATCCGGGCCAGGAGAAGTGTCTAATCTTAAGTGCTGCAATTTCCGGAACACCAAGTCAGCGCTTAGGTCCACTTCAGAAAGTCCTGTGGAATTGCAGATGAAACTGTCGTCAGTAAAGTTGATGTCAGCCGGTTGAAATGTTTGAGAGTAATGTGCCGCCAGAAGGTTAGCGGCGTCGCCATCGTTGTTGGTCGGGCCGTTAAGACCTAGCAGTTGAGAAACTCCTGTTTTGGCTTGACGAAGAGAGGCTGCATAACGGAATAGGCTTCTAGGGTTAGAGGCGAATTTGTCCATAAGCTTTGTTTGGTACTGAAGCCTGTCTTCTCTTATAGCCTTCGTGCATATGTTCCTGATATGTTTATATTGCCTATACGCTCCATCGTTATTAGTTCGTTTGTATTCCGCCCAACAGTGCCTTTTGCGGCTTAGCAGGCGAAGGGTACGGTTCTTGATTACTGTAGGTGGCTTGCAGCTTTTGGGAACCGTTTGAGGAACTGAATGGTTTGTAGCACATAAGAGCGTGTGCAGTAAGAAGTCCCAATGACCATCCACATCGAGTTGAGGGTGAACATCCCAAACCACCTGTTGTAGATAGTCATGTAGAGCTGGCACATTCAGCCGTTTAAAATTCCAACGCAAATTATTGTTGGGATACCTTAGCTTAGTTTTGATGACAAAACTGAAGGCTATGACGGCATGATCGCTCTTTCCCAGAGGAGCCAGGATTGAGAGGTTGTCGACTAGGAATTCTTCGTTAGTGAATACACAGTCTAAGCGCGATGGTGTCTGACTGTTTCTCCAACGAGTTGCCGACCTCACATTTTCATATAAGCCCAAGTCATCGATGAGGTTGAAGAACCGAGCTTCAATTGAGTTGTCGCCTCCAGTGTACGTGTGTTCCGCGAAGTTGACTCTAGGGAGATTAAAGTCCCCTAGAATCAGGATGTGTGTGAAACCGAGACGGATAGAGCGGGATAGTCCTTCCAGCATACGACTATCGTACTCGATGTCGGCAGTTGGCTTCCTGTAAATGACTCCGACTAGACACCTCGAAGTACTAGACAATCTTACAGAGCACCATATGGATTCCTCAAGATTGTTAAACTCGAGGTTGTGAACTTGGTGCACCTCCAAGCAAGAGCTTATGTATATGGCTACTCCGCCCCCAATTCCTGTTTTTCTGTCGTTGCGGAACAAAGTCATCCCAGGTAATGCTAACTCTTGGTCCGAGAACTGAGAAGATATCCAGGTTTCAGATATTCCTATCAGATGGGCCTTATTAGCGTTGCTAAGTTCACGTAGTTCATCCAGTTTGTTTGGTAGACTCGCGGCGTTCATATATAAGCAGTTTATGCTTTCAATTTGGAACGCGTGAGCTTCGTCCTGTTTTTCTGTATGAACCTTATGTGAATGGACAGGTAGCCCACCTATATGAGGTTTGCCGAGGTGGTAGGCCCTGTCCTTTACACGTTTTTTTATCGTTTAGACAGTCCACAAGTGGAATGGTCAGCTCCAACTTGCCTTTGTTCTTGGTCCTAGCTTCGTATGGCCTATCCGGGTGCATGTGGATTCCAGGTGGCAATCGACGTCTATTGGCACGAAATGCTTCCAGAACTGCAGCCGCCATGTGGGAAGATGGGAAGGTTATCTTCATTAGACGAGGTCTAGGATCACCGTCCTTCTTGGCTAGTCTCGTCACATGCTGAGTCAGTATGTGTTTGAGCCTCAAGGACTGTTTGATGAATTTCCATTCCCTGATGTCAGAATTTGATTGAGTAGGGTCTGCATTTTCCGGTATACCTTGAACAATTATGTTTCTTCCGCGGAAAAACTTCTCGCGAGATTCTTTAGGGATGTTTCGTATGATATTGCGCTCAGAGTACGGTATGTCGGGCAATATTCTTACGTTACCATCTGATTTCAGCAAGTGACTTGCTAGCAAGACGTCCTCTACGTCGGTAGCATTCTTAAGTGTTACTCGGAGAAGCCTCGGGTGATTTAGATGCTTAGAATCCTTTCCTCGAGTGAGCCGGGTGACCGTCAAAGGCTCTATTCTAGGAAGTTCGAGCTTCTTGTTCAATTCACCCCAGAGCATCCTGTCGTTTTTGTCCTGCAGACTGAGAGGAAGGTCAGGATTGTCAACGAGGTTCATGATAATGAGAGAATCGTCACGAACTGTTGTTAATTTACCAGGTTTCACGATGGGTTCAGGTTTAATAACTTGTTGTTTGGAGGTCAGTGTGCGTTTTTGAATCTTGGGCTCTTTATTGACCGGACGAACAGTCTTGGGGGTAGACTGTGCGACCAAATCACCAGTTATTTTCCGTGCAGCAACACTTGGGTTGCTCGGCTTAGGCGGTGATGCCTGGTTCTTTTGGGCTCTCTTAACGTGGGTCGAATCACCTACAGGGTTTTTGGGAACCACTGTTGTGTTCAGGGACCCTGAGCTGGGAGACCCGAGTTTGCTTAGGGAGTCTAGTACCGTCGACGTAATGATGGTGCTGAGCCTCGACACGTCATCATTAGTGTTGACGGATGCTCCATCGGTGGTATACCTATCGACATCCCTATTTTTGTATCCGTCGCACGCTCTTGTTTGTCTACCAGTTTTTTTACTATCGTTATCCAAGTTAACTGACAACTTGTTCCGAAGACCTGTCAGTAGGACAATGATGTTACTCAGCAAGACTACAGCGTCCGTGCTGCACGTGACACACACCCACTTTTGCTCTGACTTGCTGAGTCTGTTGTAAGCAGTTGCTGTCAGATCTGTGCATGCTTCGTGGAACCAACCTTTGCAGTTGTCGCACTGCATGCCAGTTGTAACAGCAAAACGGCATCCCGGACGTTTGCATGAGTTTTTCATGACTGTGTTGAAGCAAACTATGTTATAGATGCTTGCAAAAGCCTAAGACCTTTAAAAAACACTAAAAAGCACACTGAAAACGGACAAAAATGGATAAAACGAGTGATATAAACTGAAACTAGTCTATACGTGAAAAACAAAAAAAACCGAATAGTAAGCTGAGGCAAAACCACAGGTAACTATTAAATATGGTGAAACTCAAAAAAAGTAATCTACCGAACGTATAGCTCAGGATAGATTCTTTAGAACTGAAATGGTACTTTTGTTGCGTAAGAACACAGCAAAAGTTTGATAAATGCAAATCACGTTAGGACTAAACTTCCCGTTCGAAAAGCGCGCGAGCTAGAATTCCTGAAGCTAGACAGAACTGAATGAGCACAAATGAATGTATTGTGTTTGGAATTCGTAACAAGCGGGTAATGAAGTACAAAAGAAACATTGGTTTGTACAAATAATAAAGTGTAATGATCCAAATCTCTGTGAATCGAACAATCAGCTATCTGTCTAGACAAGCTTTGCTATAAGGTAGGTGTCTCCCAAAAATATATACGACCAATCAAATCAGTAATCATCTATGAAGAACAGGATCAGTCGATATGACCACCAGAAATCAAAACTACGTAAAATGAAGATAAATCAGCAATCAAAAACGCCTAAGAATATCAGGGAGTTGATCACACTTCAGCGAGACCGTGGGTTTTGAGTTCGAATCCTACGAGCTGGTTTGTGGATGCTCACTGCTGACGAGTCACATACCAGAACGAAATGGCCGTCCAATGTTTCCAGATTTTTCATGGTAGTCTAGCTTCAATTGACTAATGAACTCAACTATTAAGATATCAATAAAGATTGAGAAAACAAAAGGCAGATAAAATATAATGTGGATACAGAGAACAATGGAAGACTCGTTACATGGAAAAAGGGAAACAAGGGAAGGCTGCCATAAATAATGTGATGATGAAGTGACTTTCTCACACTCGACCACAAACATGCCAGAGCGTCTTGCAATCGGAATCACTGTATATTCACTGTAATATTCACGGAGTAAAACAGGATAGGTTGTGAAAGATACGTAGGTTTTCATTATAATTGGTTCACAAGTGTATTATCACGACAAGAGAGGAAATATATACAAAAATGTAAAACAACCAAAATCAAAATATATCGGCAGAAATTATATAGAGTTATATAGGATATAAAATTAAAGAATTTTCTTCGGAATATTAAATGATACTGTAGCGTGGCGTCGAGTTGTGACTAACTATGAACACCGCTACCAAGAAACACGTGCCAGATAAATCAGAAGGCGAGGGTTGGACGTAACCAAATAGATCCATAAAATCTCCGAGAAGCCAAATATCAGAAGGCAGTTAATGGACCAAGTCGAGGTGTATATTTGCTGGCGATCTCGTGGCATCGAAAGGATACCGAGATCGTGCCAGGATACAACCTTGGTTACAGAAGGTAACCGAATTCGCGCGAAGTTACAATCGAAGTGTAAGTATAAGAATGGAAGCACAAAATAGCTGTCATTAGCACAGTCAAACAAAAGCACATTAAAACAAGCACTGGTACAGTTGGTTATAAGAATAATTGTTTCTATAAACCAGTTGTGTTCTCGTGATAAATGTGAGTCACTACAATACGGTGGACAATTGAGATTCTGTGAATACGACGGAATGAAATAATCGTGGTTTCCATGCCTTAGCAGTAACCCTTAAGACTAACAAAGTACTATACGGATTTATACGTTTCACCCTCATCAAGTCTCCCAATTTCGCGAAGAACGGGGTTTAGGGCAACTTGTTTAATTGTAACCAGTGGAGCATATAGAGGGGGGAATTCCACTTTAAATTTTTATTAAACATAAACGACCCAGAAGGGATTAAAAAATTGTGAGGATGTGATTATGAGCTTGTTTGAAAGGGAACTCTGTGACTAACCGCAGTAAACTTCATTTAAAGTAATTTTACCCAGCTCTGTCACGTTCAGTCACCTTATTAACTGGTTATTGGAACAAACTCATAGGTTACCAATTTTTAGAATCTCATGGTCAGCTTAATCCTTGAAGCAAGAATCACGACAACCATGGAGCACCAGTCCCCAAAAGCCCCCCAGTTTTTCATTTAAATTTTATACCTAATACATAACACCGAAAATATGAATCCAAACAACGATCCGATGTCTTTAATATTTTTGAGGAGGTTCAAAAATAAAAACTCAGCTGTAAAATGACTCTTTGGTTCTTTATGAAAGTTGAGGTTGAAATGACCCGAATTTTAAGGCCAGCATGCTCAAGAGTGATAGGTAAAATACAGTTCTGGGAATCACGAAAATTTGTGTAGTCCTTTGACCTCGTTTCGTAGCTTCTGAAGGTCGAATTATCAACATATCATCAGTTTCACTAAATAAAATATTCGCTAATGCTAACCATTTGGCTATAAAACCAAAATCATCATTAGAGAAGGGATTTTGTTTTAGCTAGTCTTCGAAAATTTGGCGTCCTTATCGAACGTTTTTGGTCTTGAGGTATGTTATTGCCTAACGTTGTCGTTTGTTGTCTGTTGACAACTCCTAGAATTAACACCATTTAATTGTAGGACTGTCTTATGGAGACATATTCTCAACTAAATCGTGCTCAGCTCAGCTATGACTATCTCCATACCAACTCGTAATTTCATCTCGAAATAACTGGATTTATTTTTAGAACGACACATGAATTCCTTTTCGGTGCTATTGCGGAACTTATTGATAATGCACGTGATGCTGGAGCGACAGAGTTGGACATATTCACAAGTGAGCTTTGAGTCTTCTTATTAGTAAAATTGCAGTTAAAGACAGCTCTGTGCGTGGTAACTTTCTTCTCTGCTTTGCAGACAACGGCTGCGGTATGACACCAGGTTAGTACAATTATTTTGTTTATCAGCTTAAGATGATGTGAAAAATGTCATAATTTTCGGGAAGTCTTTAAAGAAGTGTGAGGATACTGCTGCTATTGGTATGTATGGTAACGGCTTGAAATCGTAGGTTTGATAATAGTAATTATCCTACTATCTTTTATAGCGGTTCTATGCGCATTGGAAACGACTTGGTTTTGTTTACTAAAAAGGATGGTATTTACACCTGTCTATTCTTATCAAGGACTTTTCATGAAGAAGAAAAACTTGATGAGGTTATACTTTGACTCTTAATATTCATGTCTTGTAGGTAGTTGTCCCGATGCCCTCTTTCAGAGGTCCTGAAAAGACCCCTATCGCAGAGACTCCCGAGGATAAGAAAAAAGTAGGTTTGTTTTGTTCATAATTTTTCCTTAGCATGACCTCGAAATGCATTTAATCCTGAAGTACTCACCATTCCGCTGCCTAAAAGATTTCTATGCACAGTTCGATAAACTTAAAGAGAGTTCAGGAACCGTTGTGATTATATATAACATGAAACTTCTTGATCATGGAGGACCTGAATTGGATGTCACTACGAACCCACGTGACATTCTACTTAGTCCGGGACCAGAACAAGAAGAAACCGTTGAACCTGATGCTGAGGTTATGTAAGTAGAATATTCTTTTTCTCTTCTTAACAACTTATATTTTACAAATGATCATTCGGTTGTTTGACCAGTCAAAGCGTAACCTGATATACGGACTGCCAATTAATGCTAGGTAAGGCTTGAAAATGTCTAATAAATGCAAACAGTCTGATCGTTCTGGCTGTACATTCTCAGGACCCAAATTTATTTGAAGGGAACTAACAATGTGTCTCTAAAATACTGGTATTATAATTCCCTGGTTTTTATCCCTGTCAGCAATTAACGCTTCTTGTATACCATTTCCTTCCACTCATTTTCAATCGTGTTAAAATGGTATGCCAACCCCAACCATTATACTTGCGTACTAATTTGCACTAGGTTTTCATTTTTGGAGGCGTCAACAAATCAAGTTTAGATATGGGTTACACGTACTTAGTGTTGTGTTCTAAGAGGCGTTGGTAACAGTGGATATTAGCATTGACTCATGATTTTGTTAAATCACACTAGAGCTCGATTAGTAATTTTGTATCAAAGCTAGCTCTCTTCTTTATGTCCTGTCTATTTTATGAGGACCTACGTTTTCAATCTAAAGTGACTCAGAGTGTGACCACTCGTGTATTGAAATTTCCAAATGTAGCTGCCGGGATAGACTTTATCATCTTAGTTAACCGTAGTTATCACTTCCTGTGGTCATAGTATTAATAGGTGTGTGATGCAACCTCATCAACGATAAAGATTCCAAATTCTCGAAAGTAAATTTGTATATCAGTTGGACTATCTAATCAGTTAACACACTGTTACTTTTTGCTTATCATCTGAAAGCAACTAAACGATATCTCTCCACCGTAAATAATATGAAAACTCAACCGTTCATATTACCCATTAAGTCATTGTTTTTTCCTTCTAACAAGCGGAAAATATTATACACGAACTTTTTTAATTTTCCTTTTTGCTGAACAATTAGAGGGTAAGTTTTAGATTTCATGTGCTTGATTTACGTTTTCTGTGTAAGTTTCAGTGTTACACCTGTTGTCATGTTTTTTTCTTTATTTTCTCACTGGGAATTGATTACTAATGATACTGACATTAAAACTTCCTATTCCTCATAACTTATGAATTATGAAAATAAAAACGAGTAAAATAAGCTTTAGACACGAATTAATCTCACTGAGGCCATTGTTTCTTGGTTTTTTCGTTTGAACAACTGTAAACTCCCGTGGCTAAGAATCTAGACAGTACAATGTCACTGGTTGCAATAACCTTACGTTTTTGCTTTTCTTCATTCCCACCACTTGCATGTCTACTAGAATATAGACGTCATTTAAAATGATCTCAGTGGTTATATCTAAAAGCAGTACCAACCCATAAGATAACCGTCTGTCTCTGAGTTAGCGGGTAAAACTAGGCTCTTTGGTGTCAAACAGTAAAAATTAGCTGTAAATCTCAAAAACTGATCATGATTTGAATTCTCCCAACACTCTCCCCGGATTCTTGTTATTCTCTAAAATTGTTATGTGCGTATAGTTCCAACGGAAAATTATGATAGGAGTAAATCATAAAAATAACTGGAAAACGGTTGCGTTTAAGTAAGACTCATATTGTTTTCTGAAACAATAGTTTTGGCAAAAAATTGTAAACTGCCTAACATGGGGCAACTGTTATAAATTTTCCTGATGTGTATTAAACATTCGGTGTTCAATTTCAGGCAGATAAAATCACCTCTCACTTTACTCGACCAAATTTTTTATGATCTAACGAAATCTATCAAACATATCTAATACCCTCTTCACATCTGCTGCCTTTCGAAGGTTTTCTCATTTCAGTTGCTATGAATTCTGTTTGTACAATCTTCTAAACTAGTTATAATTCAGAGGTTATGTGTAGATTGTTTAATCTGGCATGTTTCCTGATTAATTTTACTGATGATTTTAATAGACACTTAAGTTCACCGGGAGAAATTATAGTTTCAGTAATTACCAATAATCTGAACATCAGGAATTCAAACTTTGGTGTCGTTCCGTTGATAAGTAATAAAAGAAATAAGTGTAATTGTTAAGAAAAAATTATTAAAATTTCCGAATTCAAACCTTACATGTAGGGGTATTACTTCTTAAGCTTCATTTTTATCGTTTGACCCAAGTATGACATTTAAAACAGTGAGCTATACTACTCGTCCACATCATAGAGCTGGTGTAACGTCCATTTAAAGATAACATCTATCTTCTAAATATGGCTTTTATGTTTTCAAATAGTTGTACTCGTATTTCAGAGATCTTTGGCGCCAGAATATAGTCCAAAAAGATAGGATACATTTCTGAGGTAGAACGTATGAAGTAGTAGAGAAAAACACGTGACCTAAGTACCCCACTAATGAACTGTAGGACTCTTCAGAATCCGGTTCATCACATGACAAATACACGTTATTTGGACATAAAAACGTTTTATCCCTTTTCAATTTCATAGAAAGGACAAATCAAGCTTACCTTCTCTCTAAAAAAGCAATTTCTTATTTCATCCGTTTCTTTACAGTTGTATTGCTCTTGTCTCGATTTCTATTGAAGATTATACTCCTCTTCCTTACGTCTCGTTTTTTTCATTAATTTCCTCAGAATGTGTGATGTGACAACTTGAACTGACCCAAATGTACCTGGTCTTAAATTAACTAGAACTGGTTTTAATAAGT
This sequence comes from Schistosoma mattheei, assembly GCA_944470405.2. NCBI lineage: Eukaryota > Metazoa > Platyhelminthes > Trematoda > Strigeidida > Schistosomatidae > Schistosoma > Schistosoma mattheei. The sequence goes on from OX103944.1 coordinate 41,687,801, forward strand.
CTGGTATATTGTAAGTTTAAAGCTATAGGAGCAAAATAAATAAAGACAGAAGAGAAACACTCAGTGTTTATAGTTTGCTAGCTGCTTCGCGAATGTCATTAACATAAAACTTAAAAGCGAGTGAGTAGATTAGGCAACTATCTCACTCGTTGGTTTCAACTTGTGGAGAGATACACTTGTATACTCCTATTTTTATCGAGTTATCAATGTATTGATAGATCTTTCAGACAACGATTTCTAAGCTTAATCCCAACAAATTAGTCAGACTTAATATCAAGGAATAAAACTTTTTGGTTTATACTATGTAATGTCCAAGCATCTGACAAAGACTGAATAACTTGCCTAGCAGCCTCATAAACTAATCATTTACACATCAGAGAGAAAAACACGACATATAAACACCGATTTAATTTGATATAACAATGCCGAATAAAATTAAAACCTATATAGTTCATCGCCTCGTAGTAGCAGATATTGATTTACCTAAACTATTCAACATTCTTATTTTGTCAAATGGCAACAATACAGATGCACGCTTTCTTCCTATTCGAAAAGTTTATGGATGACTTCAATGTTATTTTAGTACCAATGAATAGTTACTAATACTCCCATTTACTCTAACATCAAAATTTTTCATGCTACTGCTAAAATGAGGATTTTCACACTATCAACTAGTTTTCTCTCTATTGAAATCTTTTTTATCTTGCACTTTATTCACTGCTTGTTTCTAATATGATTTAAAAGTTAAACCAATTAATCAACCGATTGCATTTTTGTCTAACAAGTCTTTGTTTGCTTTCCTGACCAAATGTATATTGTTTCATTTCAAATCGTATATTATATAACCTTAGGCAGGTACACAATACATATCTTAATTGTAAATTTTCTCTTTCACCAATTTCAGGCTCCCACCAGAAAGACGTAGTCTTCGAGCTTATGTGTCAATTTTATATTCCGATCCACGTATGAAAGTATATTTACAAGGACGAAAAGTCCAAACTAAACGACTGCTAGCAACATTGCATAGTACTAGGAAGTATAATTTTGCAAGCAAAACCTTTCGTACTAGAGCTGAAGCAGATTTAGCAAAAGCTAAAAATGATGTGAGAATAGGTAAGTTGTGATAAATGCATTCGGAAATAAGACTTGATTTCCGACACATACATGCGTTATTCAAACTTTATCCCATATAATTCCTCTAATCTAGATAAAACTTTATATTGTCTTTTTAATCCAAATCATTTTTATTTAGCACCATAAAACTTAATACATTTCAGCTCGAACACATCAACCCTTTAGTGACTTCCAACGAAACATTCTCAAGTATAAAAACTGAAAACTGTGATATCTCCATCTCTTATCAATTAATCTTACCTGAAGTGCTATCAGTAGCTTGATTGGGGAGATTTTGTGGTTAAACTACTCCATTGAACACATATCTTTTTGTGAAAGCAAACGACACTTGTATTCAACCTGAGAACTGTAGGTAAGAAGCGCCTCTTTCATCCAAGTGATTTTAAAAGCATAGGCTCCACAACAGATCGAATAAATATCAAAATGATTGTTGTTTTGGTATTGATATGTTTGGGCAAGAAGAAAGCCTAAAGTTCAGATATTAATTGGTTGAAGTGTGCTGTCTATGAATTCGATGTCGTTTATGATATTTAAAATTGTTTATTCTTGTGTTCAGTGTTTTGTACATAAGCATGTTATTTTATCAAAAAATTATAATGGGCACTTGTTCTATCTGTTCAAATGAGGTTTCGTAAACAATCACTAATCGATCGGTGCGTTGTATTCATTTGACAATCATAAAATCCTAATCCATAATAGCTATTCACAATGATATATAAAAAGTTGATCAATTTAACGGCTTAGTCGAAAAAGCACAAAAACATGAACAAATGCAATTTGCTTCTGGAATATTTTCCTAACACAGTTCCCTTAATGTGCACCAGCACCCGTATACTGTAACAACTGGTGAGACTTGTATGTACAATTGGCCGATCTATGTATAGTGACCAATGTCGCATATGCCAAGTCCTTCGTACTGAACTAATTCTGTCGACTAAGTTACATAGTGCCCACCAGTTTGAGTGACTCGACATCGTATTCACTATGTTGGCATGTAAGGTGGTGGTTTCCACTACCTCCAACAACCACTACATCTCAAAATGGTGAGATTTGTTCTAGTAGTTTACGGATTCTTTTACTAAAAGACGTGATTTAATACATAATATATTGATAACCACACTTAGCAATTATATGTTTATGGTATAGTCTTTCCAGTGAACGGATTTTTTCTGCATTAAACTAAGTTTTATGATAACACTAGTGTTCTCCAACTATATTATTTGTTTAGTAAAATGGTAAAGATGAGATGTTATTGTATCATGACTTTTTTCTGCTTGTACTTTATTCTTCTCGTTTAAGCTGAACTTAGAGCTCAGGAGGCGGAAAGCAAAGCAAGGGATTGTGAACTTCGTTACCAAGGTTCTGAGGATCCCGAACATTTGGTAAGTTTTGTGATTCGAACTGCATTTTGTTTACATATAGCTATGGCAAACTGTTGCTGATAGAGATAATAGTCAAACTATATCTGTATTCAGAAGTGAAGTTTTTTTACCACTTGTTAACCACATTTTTATTTAAAGTCACTGTAGAATATTCAGTTTAGCGCTTTAACCGGATCCCAAACCAATGGTGCACATGGGCTCCAGTGTCCTGCGGGAACAAATGGCGTATGAACCAATTTCTTTGTCACCGGCTACCATGGGACTGCATCTCCTCACGATGCTCCACTACCTTGTGGGTTAGACCTTTAGGTCAAAGGCTCGGGGTGTGGCCCCCTAAGAAACCACCTGCTTCGGTCTGAGCACCTGGGCAGTATCTCAGCCCACACACAAAACATGATGTATGGCGCATATATATTTGTTCAAATAAATAAATAAATAAGAGGGTATAAATCCCAATTGTTAATTCATTCTTAAGGTTCACCTATATTTCATTCCATAATATTGCATACTACTGATTTGTACTTTGTTAATAATGCTGTTAATAAAGTCGCCTGACAACTATCTTCGGCGGCTGGAAAGCCAGAATATACATGATTATTTGATATAATGATTCTTTTGGCTTTCACGATTTTGATAAATTATCTATCAAAAACCCATATTCGAATTTTTTTTAAAAGTGATCAATTTAACAACCACTTTTCGATGAATGCGTTACTTGGATTATCAGAATAGTTATGAAAATTCAATTCAAAAAATGGTAACGGTCATCAAACACGATATTTTTTTCCTTTCAGCGTCAAATACGTCGTCTTCGAAACACCGCTGCCGACCTACGTGGGGCTGTAGCGATGCGACAGAATGTTGTCACGCGCAAACTAAAATCAATCAAGGATCCGAAAACACTGACATTTTATTTTGGTGTAAATGTTATGAACCGCGCTTGTGATGGTATGTTTGTTTATAATTGTTCCCGTCTAATCAAAATGTACCAACGTATTGGACCACAACAAGATTCAAGTATGATGTGCCGTGGTGTAGTTGGGATTGTCGATGTACCCTATATGGTTCTTGGTGAGTACTTATTCAAATAAGTTGTACCTGTATCAATAATATAATACTTGTCTTCAATGATTTGGGATTTAGACCACTGGTCTGTTTAACAGTTACGTAAATATGTTGTGCATTGACCGTGTGATTCTTAATACTCTATTGCATCATTACGTGAAAAACATTGCTTGACAGTCTTCATCAACGTGTTTCAGCTTCAATTTAATTTTATAAGTCAAAATATTATGTGATATCTAACACACTGTATTATATAGGTTATGTAATTTGTAAAGATTTTTTTGTGAATTCCTAAACTAATGCCTACTGAAGAGTCATTGAAAACCACTAAGAGTTAAGCAGCTGTTTTGTCCTAGTTCGGGATTCCTCAACAGCATCAAACCCACGACCCTACACAATATAAGACCCATAATCATTAGGCTTCACGGCGACCAAGATATTTTAAATTACTCGATTGCATTCCAATCGTCTACATTTTAAGATAACACTATCTTCATCTGATATCGCCATTGATAAACTTTCATTTCCGAATCGGTTGACATCATAGATCAGAATTACACATTATAAACAGTTCTCATTCCTTTTATATGAATAAATCATTAGTTGGTTACTTGGCCATTCATTATTTATTTCTTTATTTAAACATAGACATTGATACAAGAAGGCATCAAATACATATGCTCCACACAAATCATTCGATCCTTGTAAGGGCCCGAACACTTCTCGGGTACCCAAACCGCAGCAAGTGGTTTTCCTAGGGGACCACTTCCCAAACCTTTGACCTACAGGTCTAATCACAAAGCAGTGAAGCAACGCCAGGAGACGTAGTTCTATAGTAGCCGGTGGCCAATAATTGGTTCATACGCCATTTGTTCCATCAGGATCCTGGAGCCCGCGTGCACCATTAGTTTGGAATCAGTTTTCCAACTCCCCTAGGTGAATTCTCCATATCCACCAATTATATTCATCGTTGAACGATCAGTTGAGTGGAACTCGTCACTGTACATCAACTTCATCGATTATGAAAAGGCATTTGACGGTGTAGACAGGAGGACATTATGGAAACTCCTTCGACACTACGGAGTTCCTGAGAAGATTGTCAATATTATCCGGAACTCATACGACGGACTACAGTGCAAGGTCGTGCATGGAGGATAGCTGACAGATACATTCCAAGTAAGGACCGGAGTCAGACAGGGCTGTTTACTCTCTCCCTTCCTCTTTCTTCTGATGGTCGACTGGATTATGAAGACCTCGACATCTGAGGGAAAACACGGAATACAATGGACAGCTCAGAACCAATTAGACGACTTGGACTTCTCAGATGACCTAGCCCTCCTATCGCATACACATGAACAAATCCAGATAAAGACAGCCAGTGTAGCAGCAGTCTCCGCATCAGTAGGCCTCAGCATACACAAGGGGAAAACCGAGGTCCTCAAATTCAAAGCAGAGAACAGCAATTCAATCACTCTTGATGGCGAGACTCTGGAAGATGTAGAATCCTTCACATACCTGGGAAGCATAATCGATGAACAAGGAGGTTCAGCTGTAGGCGTAAAGGCGAGGATTGGCAAAGCAAGAACAGCATTCCTACAATTGAAGAACATATGGAACTCAAAACAACTGACAACCAATATCAAAGTGAGAATCTTCAACATGAATGTCAAGGCAGTTCTACTGTACGGAGCTGAAACTCGAAGAACTACTACAACCATCATCAAGAAGGTGCAAGTATTTATAAATGGTTGTCTATGCAAGATACTCAACATCCATTGGCCGGATACCATCAGCAACAGCCTTTTGTGGGAGAGAACAAACCAGATTCCAGCTGAAGAGGAAATTAGGAAAAGACGATGGAAATGGATAGGACATACATTACGCAAATCATCAAACTGCATCACGAGACAAGCCCTAACTTGGAATCCTAAAAGGAGGCGGAAAAGAGGAAGGCCTGAGAACACATTACGTCGGATAATAGAAGCAGATATGAAAAGGATCAATAGGAACTGGAAGGATTGCCCAGGATAGGGTTGGATGGCGAATGCTGGTGAGCGGCCTATGCTCCTTCACGAGGAGTAACAGGCGTAAGTAAGTAAGTAACTAAGTAACCAACTATATTGTTTCAATTCACTCACGTCACAACAGAATGTTGTCCGCGTCATCAGAAAAAATGTCTAATATAGTTCTACAGATAATCTCGAAAACAAGAATAACATTGTTTTCTTTTTTTCTCTCAACTTTTTTGCTTTTCAAAATTTTTTATTCCGTCAGAACCTACACATAACAAGCAAGATTTTGCTGATGCTAAAGAATATCGTCAACTTATGCGTGCAATGGCGGATCATTTAATGCAATATTGGGATGACCTTGGGATTGATAAAGAACCAGACAGTTTAATACGATTCTGGAAAAGTTTTGGCTATCTATCAGCACGCTGGAGAGACCCACCTAGTGTAGAGGAAAAATATGCTCGTCGTCGCTGTTGTTCTGTCTCCATTTGTGTTCAGTGTGGTAATCAGATATTTTTGTTGAGTTTAATTTTCCTTGATGAGTGTATAAGCCCATTTACACTTATAGTACATCTACCATTTTCACTGTGAAGCTTCACGAAATTAATTTGTCGCTTATTGCGTAATTTACCTTTTCAACCTCTACATTTCCACATTTTTGATCTTAGGAGCAAACTTTAAGTGTAAACTCCAGTCGTTTTAGTCAGTATTTGATTTTATCGACTGCACCGTATATTTGTTCTCATCTAGATATAATGATGGTCCCGTTAAAAGATCTCGTTTTTAGTTTTCGGTGATCCCATGTTAACAAAGACTTAAATCAACCTACGAACTTGCTCTTCGTTATTAATGTGTAAAGTCTTCAAGAAAATGGAGAAAAACTGCGAAAAAAATTAAGAGGATATTGTTTATGACCTAGTTCAGTCAGTCACAACCTAGAACCTGGTATGTAAGTACATCGATTCAAGTCGCCATACTCCTTTAGTACACCGAGATGAAATTCTCATGCTAGATAAAAACAGATGAAAAGTTAAGAGGAATTAATAATCTCAGAGTTTGGGGAAAGACAATGTGGAAACATCTGCTCCGTTGCAAACGGTGTTGAGCCGTGCCATTCAAATTCTAACAATTTGGTTACGATAATCACTCTAACACTAACCAGCTGCTCTGCACCTACTAACATGGCTCAGTCCAATTGTCAGTAACTCTATGGACTGATGCCATGTTTGGGTTTGGCCTCCTCTGTCTTCTTACAGCGTACTTCTACACCAGAAATCATCACATGTTCTGAGCCAGACAGGATGATTTTTGAGCATTTATCAGTTCTGTGGGCGCCGATAAAATCCACTGATTTGCCCTAACCTTTTAGCTTGAGGTATTAGTAGATATCACTTCTGTTTTCTTAGCTTTTCGGATATCATACCAAGCCACCTCGGTGTGGTTATCATTTTCATAGTTGACTAGCTGCTCTAGTTGTTCCTGAAATATATTCTTAACTTTTTTCATCATTAAGTTGAACTCTAAAGAGTTTTCTTGCTGTGGCTTTTCTACACCGAGCAAGACGCAGACAAATACGTGCTCAAACTAGAGCACGATCTGAGTGTAAATATATGCTGTAAAATGAACGATAGTCTTCAATAGAGCTCCTCCGACGATGGCTCATAACAATGTACTCTATTTGATTCCATCGATGAGTTGATTTTAAAGGTTGCTATGTCAGACGACGTTTCTCCTTATGTTTGAGGATGGTGTTTGCCGAAAATAGATGGTTATCTGAGCATAGTTGCGACAAACGGTCGCCACTATCTGTTCTCTGAGCCTCAACACCATAAGATCCGCTCAAGTTCCTTTCAGTTTGGTTTAGTTTACGTAATTCAGCAATAAAATAATCTGTAACTATAACGACATCATAGCGTTTAGCTTTTAGATAGAGGTTGGATAACTTCCCATAAAATCCATCTTTAACTTCATCCGAGCTGCAATTAATAATGGCGCAGGCATAGATAACGAAAAGGCAACGGCGTGCGTCCCTATCTTTTTGAGTTCTTACTGTTCCATTTGGTCGAACAGCTCACAAGCGACCCTCTAATGGAATCGAGTCTAGGAGATCTTATTCTGCTTTATAACTTAATGCTACATCTAAACCGGCGAGGTTACCTGAAGTAGCAGTGGGGTCTCCAGATACTAGGTTGGGCAAATTGTGATGGTTCTTTATATTCACAAGTTGAGGTCAAGTGAATGACTGTACTTGGATCCTGAATGACAAAACATAAAGTAGTCATGTATGTGTCTTTATCCTTCTTTCGTTTTCATTACTCTTCAACCAAAAGACGAAAACTCTTGCTCAGTTGTCACTAGTTTTGGTTTAGTATTGTCTCTGACATTATCTTATTCAGCTTTATGACTAAACGTAGCACCGTCAGTAGATACCTATCTTTTTCATTCCACAGTATCACATAAAACTATCTATCTTTCAGGCTTCGCAAATCAATCCTGGCGTTAGCGAACTGCACATAAGCAGTTTTTCGAATGATGAATTACTGGATAGTTTTAAATGGAACTAAACTTTAAATTTATCTTAAGGAGTCGAGGCAATTATTTCGACAAGATTTATCTGCTCATTGTAACAATTTTGTTGTACATTATAACACACACTAATCCGAATTTGAAATCGTGAAGTATGTTTTAAAAGAAATGTCGTTTCTTCATTTATACAGCTGAATGTCTGTCAGGTAACTGGTCAGCAAAGAAAACATACTAAGTTGCTTATCTGCGGTAAATACACAGAAATTTGGTGTTTACCAAAAGCAAATGACCATCAATGAATGATCCCAATAATTTGTTAAAAATTTACATTTTTATTTGTCGATACAAACATCTTGTGTAAAATATCCTAATCTACACATTCAAGTTTTTATATAATACCAAAGTATGTGTCGCAGCTTTGAATCTTCTGTTTCGTTAGTATCTTTGTTTGCCTGCCTTTCTAATGTTTACCAGTTTTAAATTCTTATAAAGGGATCATTTCATCTTGTGAAATGACTGGTGGATATAAAGTTCATTCATTTTTGGTCTAGCATGTTGCAAATATTTGTCATTGATATATCGATATATTGTGATACTTTCTATTCCTTATTTTTAAGAAGCATTACTATTTTTCAATAAATTGTAACTTTTCGACTGAGTAACCTGTATGCATACGCAGTAGAACACGGTTTTCCTACTTGAAAAATGCATTCAAATCGGAATCATTCTAAAGGATATTTTATGAGATTTCGTATTACTCTCTGTACAATCTATCCAATTTTTTTATATTTTTTCCTCTAACCGACCATGTATGAATTACCCGTGTCTCAGATAAATGCTTAAAATGGAGAATACTTCCATTCTCACAGAGCCTTGTCGGACGCGATGTTCCAGATAATTGGCAATGTCGTGATAATCCAGATCATAAACATAAAAGGTTGTTGCATCTATTTCGTTCACCATTTTCTTTTGATAAATTTCTTTCACTTCATATTATTGATATGTAAAATTAATAATTTTTGTCAAGCTACTCTATTAGTCCAAACCGGTGTGTATTTGTGTTTGTACGCACATTCCAACATTGTCAACATATTAGAATTCTGTGGAGTGTTGGTTGACAGTTTCTGATATCGTTTGGTGATTCATTGTTAAAATTAATAGGAAAAAAAGTAAGAAACTAACAAAATCCAAGTATATTTGATGCTTTTTAAAAAAATTTGACTTTTAACACTTCCAATCTGGAACATCTTTTTAATTACTACTGTAGTGAACGAAGACCTGGTGAGGATAACCAATTTATTGCTTAATGTACAATCATATAGTGGTTCAGTAAAATATGAAAATAGCATATCTTTAATAGTCTCTTACAAGCTTCATTGTTCCTTCATTCCTGTTGTTATATTGATTGCTTCCAGTTTCCTTCTCTCTTTTGATTTCAATCTTCTCAACCTTCTGCTCACAGATATTCCACTTCTTACTGTTACATACTACTTATATCTGTCAACATAAGCAGCATACACCACACTACAATCCTTAAATTAACTTTACAAATACAATATATCTGGTTTTATTTTATGAATATCATTCACAACTCAAATTCCCATTAGCTCAATAGAATAAATTGACACAATATATTACAAGTACAATTTATAAATCTCAACAAAAATCCAAAGCATGATTGTAGTGTTCTACACCTAAACAACTAAGTATACAACAATAAATGACCTTAAGATACAAGACTCAAAATTTAGTTTATAATAATCTTTTCCAGGGATTATTCACTTGTTAATGAAATTGTATTTACTGTCTTTTGAATTCATATGAAACTATTTGTAGCTTAACATTGTACATTCATTAAGGAACTCCGGTAAAAACTAGCTTTAGATTGACGTTATTCTTAATTAAAAATTAGATTACTTTCAAATAGATAAGAAATGATATAATCTCTACGACGTTTTATTGATAAAACAAGTTTTTATTGTCATATACAGAACATTGAACTGGTGACTGGTTTTAACATTTGGTACTTCATTTTATGCTTCAGTTTCAAACTTCACTCCATACACCGATTATATTAACGTACACCTGGTTTCTAAGCTAATTTGAATCGATGTACTGGGAAAAATACACATAATTTAGATTCATAATACAATATTTTCGTTTCATATCGACCAAGACTCAAATAAGCGTTTGCACCTTGTCCACTGACTTTGTGGATGTAGATTTTAACATTCCTGTAATAGTCTTAATCGATTCTCCTGTAACCTAACTTCCATCTCTCACCTTTTCTTAATGTTTCATAACATCATAGTATCACTATTTTGATGCCCTCGGTGTACTGATTTTTTAAAATAAATTAGTCTGAAGTAAAAAGCTGTTTAGTTTTCATGAAAAAGGATGTTTTTAACGATCCCTGTTTTATTTATCAAGCGTTGATACTAGGCGTTAAAACACTTATGTTTAACTGTAATTGGCTGCTTCAACTCTCAACTTTTTAATCAGGACACCTTTACAGTTTCTTCAAACGGGGGCGCATTTGATGGTCTTTGATTTATATATACATACCATGTGGGGGTTGGTTACTGAATTTAGCCAATGACTAATTTTCGACTAACTCATTGACCTGGACTACCAGTTGTTTGCCAAAGCAACGTAATGTTTATTCGTCTAATTTTTCTTTGTCCGATAAATTAATAAAGTGATGTTAACTTTTTCCTTGTTTTATCTACTCTCTTGCTTTCTGATCTAAACATTGTTGGTCAATTATCACTTTGAAGATGTGAGGATCCTGAAGAAGATATGAGCCCACCAATGGGTGTTTTAAAGAGGAAAATTAAAACTAAGGAACAAAGACAAGCAGAACTCGAAAAACAAATCCGTAAAAAACAGGTAAGTATCTATTCATACTGGGTATTTACATCGTACATTTTATTCAATTAATAGAACTAGTTTAGACATAACTCATATGTTAATAAAATTTTATTAAGTCTGCTAATTGAACTGTCGGTTCGATTTTCTAGCCGCCTCCAATAACCTCAGACTAAATCTATATAGCAACTTGAACAGAAGAGAAAAGCTGCGAAGTGCTAAATAACATTTACTCCAATGCACGGAAAACCGCGTGTATTTATACTATTTAACCTGGCCTAAGCAGTTCCAAAAGCATACCTTATATGATAATAAGATAACTACCCAATCAAAAATGAAAAAGGATCTGTCATCATTCTAGATGTTTTAGAGAAACGTCTACTCAATACCGGCTGAATAAAATGTTTCCAAGTGCTTTCTAGACCCACTGACTTTTCTGAAAAGTATTTTGGAACTGCCTAATACATTTATTTTTCGTTTTTTTTAATGTTTTGATGCAACAAGTTATTTAATTTGCTCTGAAAGTGTATCTGTCTAAGGATGATTCATTTTGAACGCTCTTATATATTACTGTATTCATGAACACGCTTTGATTTTTGACGATATTTCATTCCGTTTTATCCGTATAGGAAGAACTTGAACTTATTCAAGATCCTGATGATGAAAAAGCTGACGATTCCAGTGCTACTACTCGTAGTGGTCGCTTAAGTGGCTCTGGGAGTTCAGCTCTCTCAAATCTCCTCGTAAACGCCCACATCCGCCTCCAGCTATCTCGGATCTCCCCAACAAACGGTCTACTCAATCCTCTTCCATTTCTCGAGCAATGACTGTTGCAGATAAAAAACGTCAAGCTGGATTATCGTCATCAAATGGCCCTGTATCGTTATCATCCCAAAAACGTACTGGTTTACCACTACCTACAAGTAACCAAAGACAACCACGCCCCAGTGGTCTAGTCCCTAAAGCTCAACAACGGAATTCAACTACCCCTAAAGTAAGTTGTTGTAATATATTATTATCCTCCAATAACAAATGTTACTGATAGATTTGTTCCATGTCTACTCTTCTGTATCGAAACTCATTCAGTTTTTAAAAGTTACAAACTGAAATTCCAGTTTGTAAAAGCTGCATGTTTTCTAGACTTCTATTATCCCAGCTAATTAATGTTACTATTTGTTAATTAAAACACATTTATAGCACTTTCTACTCTTAAACAAGCAAAGAAATGAAGTTTTCTTTTCTTCCCTAGACCCAACTAACCTCAACGAAGTCAAAATATTGAATAGAAAATAAATCCACCAAAAATTTGATTCAGTTGTATCATACAAATGTATTTACAAAGTCCTTGTAAGTTCAGCAATAAATTAGTTTACGGAAAGCATAAGCAATCCATTAGGAAAATACCATCCTTAATGTAGATAAAATGGAAACAAACTGTAAAGTGTGAAAAGATTTCTAGCTGCGAAAAAATGTGTAGAGTAAGTTATAAAATCGTAGATCCTACAATTTACTTTAGGGAATCTCATCAAAATTCAGGGTCTTCTGTTTGCTTTGAGCAATAATGCAAACATGTTAAGAATGTGTTTCTCCCCCTCTCAATGTAAAATATAGCTTCAGTATTGGTCTGAATCAACACCTGGGCAAATGATAGGAAGTAAAATAGTTGTGTGTCGACCGCTTCACTTATTTTGGAAATCTCAACAGCCCTGTTGGGTTGGTTCCTGGGTAAATCTAAACACGGATTCTGAAAGCTCAGTTTTCTTTTATCAACTTGTGTTACTTGTAGCATTGGTGAAATGTAAATCTACCAACCAAAGGACGAGTATACTACACAACAGTCCGCTCTATATTACTCTGTGGTCATGGAACAGTCTATGAAAGTAAAAGGCATGTATAGATTTCAAGTTCTTGATCATAATTGTCTTCCAATTATTGGTTGCATTTCGTGGAACAGTCAAGCGGGCAATGTTGGGGTTAGGCGGAGTCGGACAATCGGTTCATGGGGTTGCGTATGCCTAACAATGACCTACCTCGACGGACAACATCAGATGGTGTGGGAGTAGATCGGGAGAATGCTAGGGGCGTACAAATCAAAACAGTGAGATCAGTGTATGAAGTCATTAACTGTCGGTCTACTCTATGTTTGCAGATGCAGATTATTGGTTGGGGACCGCACAATGATTGCTACCAGTGGTTGTAGAGTTTGTATGACATGGCTTAGAATCGGTCAAAACTTCGCAAATATCAATGCCGTTTGTTTTCTACTAGACCAGGAATTCTACTATTTCTTAATAAGTACTTCTTCGTTTTGTTTTTTCAAACGACATTGTCAATATTTTGTCTTTCTCATTGTCCTTTCCGGTGTATTATTTCAAGTTATTCGCTTTTCATTTTGGTAATTTCACCCTACCGCGTTAATTTAATCTGGTAACTGTAGTCAATGAATACTTGAGCTAAGCGCTAAGTTAGGTATGACGGACTGATAAGTCGTAATCTGTATTTTAACCTTTTTACGCTCCCTTATTTATCAGTGTAGGTGTAGAAATTCGAACTTTTCTACTTTTTTGTTTAGGGTCGTAAAGTCACAACAGCAGAAAGTGAAAGCAGTGAAGAAGAAGAAGAAGAGACAAGTGATGATGATGAAGAAGAAGAAGAAAAAGAAATCTCTAAATCTGTTTCTCGTAGCAAACAAACTACATCCTCCCTTCCAAAAGTAAATAATTCCATTTCTGTAGTGAGTTTTGTTTTTCATTTTTAAATTCGACTTGTACATATAAATCCCTTAGTATATGTTTATCTATGTTGTTGTTGTTCATTATGTGTTATATGTTTTATCGTTTGTATTGCCTGTAATGTTATTTACCGTTGATGTTAAATTCCACATACAGTATAAAACACTCAAAATAAACTGAAAATTGTCGAAATGAAATGGATTTACATTCTAATCTACAAATGATGGATTGGAATAATCATTATTTCATTGATATGCCTGCTAAACATCACATTCTTAATATTGCACTCTACTGACTTCCACTTAGTATCCATTCAATTCTTGCTGACTATCTCCAACAATTTCACTATAATCACTTTTCTTCTCTATGTAGTCGAATTACTGTAGAAAATTTCCTAAATATACACTATTAACAGATCGACAATGGTAATCTAGCAGTCAACATATTATTTTCCTTTATTTAAAGTTTGTCAGTTTTGTGAGCAAATCGATTATATCTAATACGTCCGATACTGAAGTATACATAACGGATTTCTGTTAGTCATCTATTATCAGTGTTGCACTTACATAGAATTTATTTTGTTTCCGGTTAACTATAACGATAAATCACCGCGTCTTTTAACAAAGTATCAGAAATTTTACTGATTCAATCAGTACAATAAAGATGACACGTGGATAAACCTCATTGAAAGTCAGGCTTAAAAGGTAATAAAACGGTTCTAACGTTTATCTTGTTCTATCATATAAATAATCTTAGTATTGTATTGAATAATATACAACAGAAAGTTTTCAGACCGGTTCATATTACCTTTATCCAAAATCAATATACTTAAGCATAAAAATATGGGGTTTCTTTGAGTCAACATCTAAGCGTAAACCATTAAAGTTTAAAGTATATATCCAGATCATGGTTGATATACAAATTTCGACTTAGTAACCGCATACACAATTTTGATGCAGTAGTTTAGTTAAGATGTTTGTCTTTATCTAGACATTATCCAAAATGTCCGGAAGGACATTTATTCCTTCTAAATTGTATTTCTCCTATTTCGACTTTCGTTCACTTCAATTTTACTTTCCATTCTTTACTTCTCATTTAATTGATTTCCTCTCACTGTCTTGTCTTATATAACAACCGATACTATACACCCGTCCCATTTCCGTACTTCGATAATGATTGTTCAAGTGACTTCAAACCTGTTTTCTTGTTTCAATAAAGTATATAATGTAAATGTTTTCATTTCAACTTGCTCCCAGACTAAAATCAATACTTCACAAACCCCTGAAAAAAGTATTCAGAAGACAACTGATGAATTAAATGGCAAACGATCAACTAATAAAGATAAAAGTCCCGCACACGATTCAGTCACAATGCACCATCGTAATCGAACTTCAATAGATCCAAACAACGGTGATGCTACATCTGTAGTAAATAAGTAAGTTAATACATGATTCAAATCCCTATTATCATTATTATTGATATTTAAATTCCCTTCTAGATCGTGTTCCATTAAAAAAATAATTTGTCACTATTAACTACTCCATAAACACCAACAATACTGAGTCTGATGACAACAAATGTACACTAGTTCGACCCCCGTTATTTATATCATTAAACTGAGGCGAAATCAGCAAGACTATTGATGGCGATAATAATAATGTTAACAGTAATCGAAAGATTGTTGTTTGAATTGTTTAAACTAGTTTTTGATTATTCTGTTGAAAATCGATTCCTAGGTATTTTATCGAGATCCTCTACGAGGCAATACGGTAGCTAGTTGTCAGTTCAAGGAAAATTTCTTTGTTGTGCATAGTGATTGTTAGTTTTGTTATGATTACCCTCTGATTGATTACTGCTCTGTCGAAGCTGTTACTATTTCTACTATTCTAGGATTTGCCCTAAAAAAATCATCTCAGTGCTAATGGGGCATGGTAACTTGGGTCAATGTACATACGTACCAGATGCCACATTGTGACTGACTGACTAATTGCTCTGTTGATTAACTAGAGACACTGTATCACAGTGAAACGTTCAAAACATGACAAACACTTTAGACACTATCCTTAATTACAACAGACTTTAACATTAGATCCAGAATCCTTACTGCATATATTTTAAATAACTGAGTTGTCAAGTTTTCTTTTGTATCGTGAAGTGATGAGTTCGTAATTAAACCACTTAGCTTTCAACCGTTTGATCTTAGATTTCAACCTCTCCTCAACTAGCCAGGGAAACCGAGTAGTAGAAATGGCTTAGTGGTTAAGGCATTCGACTTATATCCAAGTATCTAGTGAATGGGCTCGTTATTTATTTCGTAAGCACTGCTGCGACATCATTGCGCTTCACTTTGCTGTAAATTTGTTGTTCAATTGTAATTCAACCAGTCGGTTGTATATATTCATATTTCTTTCTTTTAAATAAAGGGATCAAAATAAAAACAATGATTCTGTAGGAAATAAATCGAAAGAATTGAATTCAACAGTTAACTCTTTATCATCCGAAGCTGTAAGATTTAATAATTAGATGTTTTAAATAATTTTTGATGTCAATATTTTGAATTGCTGGACGAAAGAATAATTTGTGTGTTAGTTCACTGATTTCTTGATTTCTCATCCAGGAAGTTGTGACTAAAAATACCAGTTCTTTAAAGCTTTCTTTCTACTACGACACCATGTCATACACCGACGATATACATGACATCGCATATCAGAAATATAATTCATTTATTTTCTGTGTAAGCTAGAACCATAAGAATATCAAGTTTTAGTATGTTTGACAAACGAAACATTTTATTATATGTGTATTCATTTATATACACTCACTCAAGGCGAATGGAAGGGATAGACCATCTTTTCAAAAAGTATCATTTATTTCAGCCTTTTAAAATGATACATGAAATTAGATGTAAACATTTGTATTACTTCCTACTATCACAACACAACCACTATAACTGGTCTGCACTCCGACGTTTTTCCAAATTCATTTATCGTTCTTATCATAAACTTCCTTCTAATTTCTCCTTGGCCGTAATCAATATTTTCCACGAAATTAAAAGAAAAGCTCTTCGCTTTAGTGTGTACCGTGCCTTCAATAGATTTGATTTCAATATAGTTGGAGATCAGTAACAAAGTATTTGGGTACCGATGAGTTCTGTATTCAAACCCAATTCATCTACTATGTTTATCACTCGTTACATAACTAAAATGTCCATCGTCGACTCCCTCAATATGTATATGTTTGTTTCTGCGTTTATTATCGTCATTCACCCATTTACTTTATTAGTGGTTAAATTTTACCTACCAATATTCCCTAATTTCCGTCTATGAAGCTGTAGCTCACTGATCATAACACCCAACTTTCGATGTGGTTAGTTCGAAACCTGCATCACTTCCAAACTACAAGGTCATATGGTACTTGTTGTACTAGTTGTTTGAAAGCCACTATGACATGAGACTTTACTTAGCTTGTTCATGAGCAGCAGAAAACTTCTTTTAGACGTTGAAATCACGAACTGGTCTTAGCTAGACCACCATTGAAAACCTAAAAACACTGGACAGCCGTCTCGTCCTAATATGGGACTCAACTGTACACGTTCACGGCCTTGTGTACGGGAATCGAACCCAGGACCTGCGATCTCGCGCCCGAACCCTCAACCTCCCGATCACTGAGTCGGCATCTAGTGAATACAGTGGTCTTGAGTGCTGTTAAAGTTATGAGGGCGGTTATCACTTCCCGGTTGCCCACACCGTGGAAGGGTTCTTCTGGAAATACCTGAAAAGGAACTTGGATTAGAGGTGGTCTTAGTGACCTGAGAGCGTGACTGCAGTGCCCAAGGGACAACTGCTTGAGGTCGGTCACACACGACCTTTCTGCGAGGGATTTTTGTGTTAGCTCCGTACTTGTTGAAACCTTACCGCCGGAGGCGGATATCTGTTGGATAAGGCGAGGTGTGTATTTTTAGGGTCGGCCTTTTCTAACCCCACCCCTCCTTGTGGGAAGGCAGCATCGCTGTCATGCTGGTTGTCTGAAGGAAACACCTTACTGCCGTCACACTTCTGTACAGTCAGCGGTACAAATTTGTCTTCGGACCTTGGGTTTGTTTCTTTTAGTCTTACCGACCTGTCTGACACGGTAGTGTGGTGTGTGCTACTTATATTGACATGAGTAGTATATGATGTTAGTCGTGAACAGAAGGTTTGGCAGCAGAGAGACGAGAGGATCGAACAGTAAAGAATGGGAACAGATTGCAATTTGTATGAAAATGCAAGAACAATCAAGTCTGAGTCACTTTGAGACAATTGGTGGACATTTTGCAAATTAAGCATTTACTTTATGATTGTTAGATTTTATTAACAAGTCCTGTAATTTTGTGTTAAATACATTCGATTGTCCCCACCCGTTTTCTGTTCACTACAGTAGGACCTTGAGGAACGGTTGTTCCAGTCAGTATAGCTCGGTTGCTTCATCACGATAGGCAAGCCTGACCACCACATCAAGGTAGCAACAACGGTCGGGGCATCCAGTGATGCCAACGTTTGACTTAAATCAGTTCATGATCATGCACAACTCTTTATCGATTACCTGCAGTGAATAACCGGGACTGTACTCCACTGTTTATGGCTTCTCACCAGAACTCCAGGAGTTACATCTTGGAGCTAGTCACCGGTGAGCACATGATTGGTATTGGCATAAGGGATTTGTGGAAATTGTCGTTGTTGCTAATAATCAACTCAGTAGCATCTGGTTTTGTATATTTGTCTGAAACTTCAAATAGCAATCAAACTTCATATTCAAGTCTTAGCTTCATTGACATTTAAAATTAAAACACGAATTTCAGCGAAGGGATCTCTTTTCAACGAATTTATTATCAAGCTGTACAATCGTATATATATGGAAATTTTGTTTTTGTAAAAGTACTAATTCCGCGAGGAAGTGTGAACACAGTTAATAAAAAGGTTATAATACTAGATTACGTAATATGAATAATAACAATAGACCAGTGGTTTTAATTCTAATTTTGAACTACTAAGTCGTATGTTTTTGAAAATGTTATCAACAATAATCATCGTAAACACCCACTAAATTTCTTAAGCCAGCAATACTTATGTCTTGAAATCACTTATCCCCCCTAGCCATCGATATTCTGTTTTCCACTAATAATGTTGTTGTACCCTTAGATGCGCTATATAAAACGATTGAACTGCTAAATGAAATAAGCGAAAATACTTAATAAGAATTGTCCTCAGTTTAAGTTTTCACATCTGTTACTGTTTTACTGTACGTTAAAATATTTATCGGTTTATGTGTTTCTAGTTCATAAAACACTCATATGAAGAGATATAGTATTTAACGTTTCTATCATTTTACATAATTCAGTCATAATTTTTGACTCATTTGTTTATGTACATATTTTCTGTAGAATACTGCAATTAATAAGAAGATTCAGGAGAAATTCAAGTAAGCATTTCTGTTGAAGTGACATTTTACACTTCTTGTAAAATATTTTCAATTCAAGTTACCAAAAGTAAACTATGTAGATTAAGTTGAACGACTCCTTTCAGCAAATCATAAAACAATGTTTAGTTATAAAACGATTTAAAATAAGAAAGCAAGTATTAAAATTACAATGGCGAAACAGTTTTGATATGATTAATGAACTTTTCCATGTTGAAAATTAGATCAGTAGAATAAAAAAAAATTGAGATATGTCCGCTAAAGTAACTCATTCATGTGACTGAAGAAAAAGTTTCTTCCTGAGCCAGATTATGACCCTTAATAGTTATTCAAGCAGCTTCTTATAGCTTCTATGTTAATTGCGTGTAGGATTCATAAAATATAGCTTATCTATGACAGATCTGTGTTTGTATCCTTAGAACTATCTAAATGTATAGTAATTCCCGGTGGAACAATTTTTTACGATAGGAATTAATATTTTCGCTTGTTGATTTTGAACATATTCAGAATCCCGCTTTCTAAAGAGACTATCCCGAAAATTTACTACAGATAGAGAAATAGAGTGGCTACCCAACCAACTTTCCTGTTATACTCCTCGTTCCCGATGGCAGTTTCACCTCAACAATCTTACCACTATCTAATGTTAACAGTGAACGTATCAGGATTTCAGGAGCTTTTAGTTGAATTCATGGGACCAGATCATAAACAAGAACATCAACTGTTTCAGCTGTAACCTCGATTTGTTGGAAAACAAAACCCCACCCAAATATGTTGTAACAGAACAGGACTTTTTCTTGTGTTTCTTCAGATTTTATAAGCACCATTTCTTATCGACTGGTTTGTAAATAGTTTATGGTGTTTTCCACCCTATTATAATCACTGGTGACGTGTTCCAATGGTAGAATGTTTAGGCCACCCACCACAGCACATATAATTCTGTGCAAAACTCTGAACACCACCCCAAATCCTATTAATTTGTCATTATAGTTTGCTTCTACTTTAAATTTCACAGTAAATTTACGATTGTAGCTTTAGTGGTGTAATTACTTATCTGATCGTCTTCAAATCTATACAAAAATACTGGTATCTCACATTGAATGTAAAATTTTCTGTATACTCATTCAGCTTTGATATGACGTGGAGTGGTGTTTCAGTCTCCACACATCGAACCTGTTGCATGTAAAGATATCTTTCATAATGTCACTCTATATAATTTGGCCTTAATATTATTTTCGAAATCTGGTATAAATGTAATTGTGTGGCACATATATTATATTTTTCCTACCATGTAGGGTTTGTCTACGGTATTTCCTACCCCCTGAATGGCCAATGGAAAAAGATCAAATTCATACCCTTACAGATTCTGATCTTGCTAGTTTTCCTTTAGAAGACTTCTTCGATCGCTATGAACAAGGTCTCCGATCTGTAAGTATCATTCTCCTTTTATTAGGCTATACAGTTTCGGTTAAACCATTTGCGTTACAAAACTTTAAGATAATTTCCCACTTTTTTCTTAAAGATCGAGTTTTTGTGAACTTTGGTAATAAGTGTCTGCTAGCGATACGCCTAAACTGTCTTCCTAGTCGGTTGCTATAACCCCCACCACTTCTACATGCCAACTGGAACAACGAAGAGATGACTCGAATTTCGAGTATAAGCTTTATTTAAAGGTTAGTTCATGTACAGAAAAAAACTAGTATATTTACAAAGTTACGTACAACTTTGGGCTTCTAGAAATTTCTTTAAACATGTTAAATATAGTAGCAATGTAGGTCAATATCCAACCAGAACCGTGACGTAATTCTTCATTTCCTAGATGTTTCCGCGAAGCTTCTATTCAACACTCATTAGATAAAACGTTTCCTGGCGTTTCTGGACCTCTCAAGACTGACGAGATATATTTTGAAACTTAACTAACAACTAGTCAGTTATTTGTTTTGTTTCTGCTGCTCCGATTTTGTTTGGAAACGGAAGTGATCATCATGAGATATGAGTAAAAATTAACCGAGAATTCGAGTTTTATGTCAATTAATATATGGCCCAGTAATATCAGGTGCTAATCCCGTTTTATTAGAACATATTTGTCTGAAAAAATCTACAAAATATATTGTGTTTATCAAATATACAAATTGAATTACATTTGCTTTCGGATGAAATTTACGAAATGTGCCAAGTGTTGAGGGCGATTTAATAAAATAACTCACTGGAAAAATAGCGTTTCTCTAGCGAATGAATCCTCCAATAAAAGAGGGATAATATACCATCCAAAAATGATATTTCGCTATCGATGGAAAAAAAGCATTGCATTTGTGTGCTATCTTATGCTCTCCCATCCCCAATTGACCAACAGAATAGTTACTCTTGAACTGAATTTGGAAACAGCATCTGTATACACTTGTCTGACTAGATATGAAATGACCAGCCGAATTCAGAACCTGACTCTTTATAAATACTTCGAGGTATATTTCGAATAGCAGAAATTGAACTAAGGTAAATGAATAGCCACAAATAAGTTATAAAATTGGCACATCCCGTATAAAGATTTTTTCATCACAGTTTGCTTTTTTACCGGACAAAGTGAGTAGATTAGTCTTTTCCTTTTATGATTTCTAACTCAAATTATATACCCTCGAAAATCTTATTTCCTTTATACAGCTCTTGGCCACTTTCCAACAAGAAACCAAAATATGCTCTGATCGATTAACTGAGTTACGATTCAACGTTTGTGAACTATTGAAAAAATATGATCCTGTAAGCTTTAATTAATTCAATAATGTTATCGCAAAATAACGAGCTAGTACTTATAATCTCAGTAATTAATACTCTTTTAAAGATGAAAACAAATAGCCACAATATATTCATTACATGCAGTGTTTTACTCTGTGCAAAAAAATTATTTTATGAATTCTAAGTTTTAATTGGTACTATTTTCAGCCCAAATTTACTTTCCTAATTGTACTTTTCACCATAAATTAACTTACGCCTATTACCTCTCGTGGAAGAGCATAGGATGGCCACCAGCACTCTCCATCCAAGCCTGTCCTGGGCAATCATTTCCAGTTCTTTTCAGTCGCTATTCATCCTTGGTTGGTGGAGTGATATCTATAGGGAGGTTTGTAGGTGCTGCTTCGATGTCCGGCTGGTTCAGCGGAGCTATTTTATTCAGGAGTTCCTCTATTCTTGGTTCTTCATTGTGTCGTATGGAGTTTTTTGATAAGGTCTTTTTACGGGATTGGGTTTCCAGTCAGTCAGCTACAGCGTGGGACCAGGCAAATATATGCATCTGTCCAACTTGCCATACCTCATTAGCACAGCAAGATGAACACCGGATTCATAGAAGTAATTAATTCAGTAGTGGTAATATATAAAAGAAGGATTGTGTATAAGGATATAGTACAGAAAGAAAGAACTAGTTTGTAGAAAGAAATATATGAAGCGACTTTAATCTCATAATTTGAGGGAAGACAGAGAGTGTATACACCTACGCCATTGTGGGATGGGATTTCTGACCCCATATTCAACCCTCCTCCTTTACCCGGGCTTAAGACCGTGTAGCTATAAAAATATCTCAATCCAAAACCGTAGACTTTAAACTCTAATTCTTATTCATAACTCAAAAAGCCTAAGCCCTGATCCTAGCTGTGATCTTAAATTCTACATTTTCATCGTCACTCTGCCATTAAAATTGAATATTAGTCTTGGCATTATAAATTATTCATATTTGCTATTTTCCCATCGGCTGAACGGGGTCAAGCGTTTGTTAGGATAAAGTAAAAAGTTGCTCACCGTTGTGCTCCAGTTCAATCCTACAGTCGGTTCAGTAACTTTATGTAGTTTTATTTGTCATAGACTGACCTTAGTGGACACGGAGGGTCCACCTAGGGGAGTTGGAAAACCCTGTTTCCAAACCATTGGTACGAAGGAACTCCAGGATCCTCAGGGAACAAATGGCATATGAAACTATTGCTGGTCACTGGCTACCATGGGACTGCATCTCCTAACGTTGCTCCACTGCCTTGTGGATTAGGCTTTTAGGTCAAAGGTTCCGGATGTGTTCCCCTGAGAAAACCGCCTGCTTCGATCTGGGCACCCTGGCAGTATCACAGCCCACACACAAATAAAGTGAGATGACAATAATTACTGGAAATACTGTTCTTACTCCAAATGAAATTCAGACAACTATCCGTTTGATAACTTTTATTTTTTTGTATACTACGTCACTTATCTACTCTCTTTTATTCCCACTTTGTGCATTCTTATTTTTGAACTTATACAGCAGCTCACCTATGGTGGAAACCCTGTTCTATCTAAACGATCTCGAGTCGAAAGTTGGATGTTACCACTGATCACGAACACTGAAACAGTCTTATTTGAAACCGCGTATACCATTCAAAATGGCTTCCTTCAACGTTCACACACTAATGCAGATCGGACAACAGATAGGGTTGGCTTTGTCTTTAGAAAATCTTAATATCGACGTCTGTTGTCTATCTGAGACCCGTATTCAAGACTAGTGAAGTACTACAAATTCGCTCTCCATCTGTCGCTTCGAAAAGCTTGTTTTACGTGCGTTAATCTGGGAACCCTGTGGCATTTTCGTCCGGTTTTGCTGGCGTTGGTGTAGCACTAAGCGCTAGAACTGATTCAGGACTAATCCATTGGATCCCCATTAACAATCGGTTATGTGCTGTTAGATTAGAAAGTTCCAACAAATTAAGAAAAAATCGGGGTGAGGAACGATGCATCTGAAGCCCGGACTCAGATTGACCACATCGCGATCAGCTACCGCTGATGTGGTTGTATGCAAGACTTCCGCTCCTTATAGGGTACCCATCTGGACTCTGATCATGCCGTTGTTTGCGCTAATCTTACTTTACTTTTCAGTGGCCAAAAAATTCATTGTCCTAAACGGATCGATATCAGCAAGTTGGTTGCAGGTTCTGTTGCAACTAAATATCAAACCGAGCTAGATTCAAAGCTAGCTAACATCACACCGAAAAGTATAGTTGAGCATTGGTTGCAATTACATGACGCCATGAAAATGGCGAGTGAAGTCGGTTGCGGTTTGCGAAACGTCCCACTTACAAGCTCTGGGTTTCTGTAGGCTCCTTATAACTCATTAAAGCCCGTAGGACTACTCAGGGTGACCGTGATCTTGACCACAAACGACGACTGTTACGTAATGAACTTGAGCAAAGCTTGCGTAAGGACCGAAAAGTCTGGTGGTTAGAGCGTGTCAGTGAGTTGGAAGCAGCAGCTGCATCTGGTAATTAGCGGAAGCTCTTCCAACTCATCCGAGCCACTGGCAGCAAGAAGTCTGGTGTGAGTGAAAAAACTCTGTGATGACGGGATGCCAGTCATTAACATTTATCGACGTTCTAGGCGAGGGGCAGTTCAACTAGTCTGCTGCCTCGGCAAAATCGATTAGGCTCTGCTGCTTTCCATGGCATCTGACGAATACTGACCCATCAAATTAGGCGGAAGTCCGCAAGGGACTCCAACTCTTGAAACGCCACAAATCACCGGGCCCAGGTGACTTACCTCCGACTACTTTTAAAGGTTGTGGTAACTTTCTGGTTAAGGAACTGACTGAGTGGTTTACACAGGTTTGGCAGTTAGAGTATTCCAACATCGTGAAATGAGCTGATAATCGTCCCTATCTTTAGAAAGGGTTCACGTCGTTCCTATAACAACTATCGAGGGATAAGTCTACTTCCGATTGCGTCCAAACTATTGGCTTCCGTCATGCTTCACACGTTGTTCAAAACTTGAGAAAGATTAACTCGCTGTGAGGAGCAGGCTGGTTTTTGTTCTAGTCGAGGACGTATTGAATATACCTTCACCCTCCGCCAAATGTTAGAACACGTCCATACTTATCACGATCGTAGTGTATCTTGACATCAGAGCTGCCTTCGATTCGTTGGACAGAAGTTCGTGTGTCTAGGTAGCTGCACAAATGCCGTTGGTGGCGTGAGAGATCAGATCGATTCACTTATAATGAAAGTCAGAGCGGTTTAGTGCCAATCTGGGCCATCTTTGGCGCCTGTGTGATTTATTCTGGCTGTGAGAGGTCGAATCTATAACGCGTCGGTGAGAGCAGTTTCGCTCTATGCTTGTTAAACCTGGCCTCTCCGAGTTGGAGATGTTAGACGACTCTGTGTTTGATCGTCGTTGTCTCGAAGTATTGCTGACATCCAGTGGCAACACCATGTTAGCAATGCAGAGGTTTGGCATTGTGCGTTCGGGCACAGCGACGATAATTCAATTGGTGTCACTATCTTGAAACATCGACTTCGGTGGCTTGGATATGTTCTAGGAATGTCGTCCCAGACAATTGTACGTCCTGCATTATTTACCGACGCTGGAACTGTTTGGGAAAAGCGGAGGTGGTCAGTGTATGACATGGTGTCGTGGTATATCAGCTGTACAGGACTGGCTTATGTTGATCTTTCACGACTCCCTGGTCGGCTCCTAGAAATGGTGCAATACAATGGCCCGAGACGTTATTAGACATGACTCAGAATAGAAACCAGTGACGATCCTGTCTTTACTTTACTTTACTTTCATAAAAAGTGGATGTAACTTCTTTAGCTGGAAGAATTCTTTCTGATTGTACCTTTGCTAACTGAACTGCTTCTCCCATTATTATTATTATTTTATTATCATTGTTATTGTGTGGCGCATATGTATACCCCTTTACCCGACCGAAGCTGCTACCTTGACGCGGTGGTCGGGCTTGCCTATCGTGATGACCCAACCGAGCTATATTGGCTGGAACATATGTTCCTGTAGGTTCTACCATGCCAGGCAGGTCGATTGGAGAACGGTAAGACTAAAAGCAGCAACTCAAGGTCTGAGGGCGAAGTCGTACTGCTGACTGTAGAGAGGTGTGACAGCAGTAAGGTGTTTCCCTCGGACAACCAGCATGACAGCGATGCTGCCTTCCCACAAGGAGGGGTGGGGTTAGAAAAGGTCGACCCTAAAAATGTCACACCTCACCTTACCTCACGGATTTCCGTCTCCGGCGGTAAGGCCCTTTGAAGAACGGAGCTAACACGTCAAAAACCTTCCACAAAAAGGCCGTGCGCGACCGGCCTCAAGCAGTTGTCCCTTGGGCTCTGCGGTCACGCTCCCAGGTCGTCAAGACCAACACTAATCCAATTTCCTTTTCAGGTTCCTCAAGAAATACCCTTCCACGGTGTGGGCAGCCGGGAAGTGACATCAGCCCTCATACCCGTAACAGCACAAGAGACCAAGGTGGTCACATTCAAATCCTTCCTACACCTCCTAATACCTCTCTTATCTCCATGACTAACCCTCCTCACGTCTCTTTATCACCTCGCACCGCTAGGGCAAACGATTCGAGTACGTGGAACGCCATTCCTGGTCTCCTGAAACCACGCTCTAAACTACACGTAGGAGCTTTTAACGTACGAACACTTTGCCAAATAGGACAGCAGGCTTCCTTAGCTAAAACTTTAGAATCTCGCGCCATCGATGTGTGCTGCGTCTCCGAAACGCGCATACAGGATCCGAGTAGCGTCATTCATTTGACCTCACCATGCCAAAATAAAGAACCGACTCGATTTACGCTTCGTGTATCTGGAAGCCCTGATTCTGCTTCCCGTGGCCTCGCCGGCGTAGGTATAGCATTGAGTCCTAGGGCAGAACTAGCTCTCTTAGAGTGGATCCCAGTAGACAGTCGTTTGTGCGCTGTCCGACTGAACGGAACAGTAAGAATCCGGAAAGATAGGGACACTCGTCGTTGTCTCTGCCTATTCTCCCACTGACTGCAGCTCAGATGATGTAAAAGATGAGTTTTACAGAAAGCTTTCGGACCTTCTCCGAAAAGCTAGGCGCTCGGATGTAGTAATAGTGGCCGGTGACTTTAATGCTCAAGTAGGTAAACTAAGCGATAGGGAAAGACACCTAGGTGGATCTTATGGTCGTGGCTCAAAGAACAGATAATGGCGACCGTCTGTTGCAGCTATGCTCAGATAACCGCCTGTTCCTTGCAAATACTAACTTTAAGCATAAGGAAAAACATCTTTTAACATGGCGACCCCCTAATTCGTCCCAACGTTGGACCCAAATAGATCACATCGCTATCAGCCACCGATGGAGGGGCTCGATAGAAGACTGTCGCTCATTCTGGAGCACATGCCTAGATTCAGATCATGCTCTAGTGCGAGCGCGTATTTGCTTGCGTCTTACTGGACGTAGGAAAGACGCTGCAAGGAAACCTCTTAGGGCCTACTTAATGATAGTCAAGCTAAGAGTATATTTCAGGAACAACTAGGAAAACAGTTAGGCAGCCATGTATGTGATGCCCACCCCGATGCAGCATGGAATGATATCCGAAAAGCTGTGGAAACAGCAGTGATATCTGCTAGTAAGGTAAACCAGAAGGTTAGGGAGCAACACTGGATCTCAGCAGCATCTATCGCACTGATAGATGCTCGGAAACTCATTCCACCTGGCTCTGAACATAATGAAGAGCGGAGTCAGCTTAAGCGCAAGCTGACAAGAAGTCTACGCAATGATCGCGAACAGTGGTGGGTAGCGAAAGCAAGAGAGATGGAAAAGGCAGCGGCAATAGGTAATAGCAGACAATTGTTCAGACTCGTTAAGGAAACCGACTGTTAGCGAAACAATCTCAGAGAAAGATGGACATATTATTCATTCTCAATCCAGGAGATTGGATCGATGGGCAGAACACTTTAGGGATCAGTTCAACTTCGGTTTCCCACGATCTCCAGTCAACCTGAATGGCAAGTTAATGTAGGTCCTCCGTCCCTTTACGAAGTTGAAAAAGCCATAGGAAATCTGAAACGAGGGAGAGCAGCAGGCCCTGACAGGTTTACTCCTGAGATTTTTAAGGATGGTGGTCCAGTATTAGCAATGAGATTAACTGAGGTCTTAGGTAGAATTTGGGAACTGGACGTAATCCCATCTGACTGGTCTCAATCACTGATTGTGCCAGTCTATAAGAAAGGACAAAAGTCCTCTTGTGACAATCACAGAGGAATCAGTTTGACTAATATAGTGTCTAAAATATTAGCTTCAATAATACTTCGACGCCTAACAAAGCTCGTGAAGAGCAGACTAGAGAAAACCAGGCTGGTTTTCGACCTGGACGTGGTTGTATAGATCAGATATTCACACTACGTCAGGTTCTAGAACACAGACACACATTCAGACGCCCCACAATGGTAGTATTTCTCGACCTTAAGGCGGCATTCGACTCTGTTGATCGTGAGGTTCTATGGCAGTGTTTGTCACTGAAAGGAGTACCAAAGAAGTACATTAACCTTATAAAGGCTCTCTACTCGAACACAACTGGTAGAGTGAGAGCTTATGGCGAACTGTCATCAGAATTGATTACCTCAAGTGGTGTTCGTCAGGGCTGTCCACTCTCCCCATTCTTGTTCAACTTTGTCTGACGTACTTTTAGAGATAACACTCTCCTCATCTAAATTTCCAGGGGTTGAACTTCTACCGGGAGGTTCACTTGTTGACTTAGAATATGCTGATGACATAGTTTTATTTGGTGAAGACGCTGACAAAATGCAGAGTCTTCTGACCACTCTAAGCAACAATGCAAGCATGTTCGGGATGCGATTCTCCCCCTCGAAATGCAAAATGTTGCTTCAGGATTGGGTTACATCGACACCCGAACTAGTGATAGGGAGTGAAGTAGTTGAGTGTGTCGACCGCTTCACTTATCTTGGAAGTCTCATCAGCCCTTGTGGTTGGTGTGTGACGAAATCTCAGCACGGATACAGAAGGCTCGACTAGCTTTTGCCAACTTGCGTCATTTATGGCGTAGGCGAGATATCCGTCTATCAACCAAAGGACGGTTTACTGCGCAGCAGTTCGTTCCGTCCTACTTTATGGCAGTGAAACATGGCCGGTAAGAGTAGAGGATATTCGTAGGTTACTAGTATTTGATCATAGGTGTCTTCGAAATATTGCTCGTATATCATGGGACCATCGAGTAAGTAACAGTTGTTAGGAAACGGGTACTAGGTAAGGATGGCAAATCAATTGATGAAGTAGTGAAACTTCATCAGTTGAGATGGCTGGGACACGTGTTACGTATGCCCAACGACCGACTGCCTCGACGTGCTATGTTCAGTGGTATAGGAGTAGGTTGGAAGAAAGCTAGGGGCGGCCAAACCAAAACATGGCACAAGTCCATGAAGTCACTGACAAGTGGACTGAGTCATGTTGGTAGGTGTAGACTACCTGGTTGGGGACCGCGAGATGATAGCAACCGATGGTTAGAGACCCTGAATGACATGGCTCAAAATCGTTTGCAATGGCGCAGGTGCATCCACTCTCTGTGTTCTCCCAAATTCTAATCTTCTGAATCCTTCATGTCCCTTTTTTCCTCTTTCCAAATTTATTTCACTGGATTATACTCTTTAAATAACATCTCCAAACCCTAATCTTCCCGATTACTGCTTATACTCTTATTACCTCTACCACTACGGGATTTGAATCGACAACTGCATCTCTGTGCTAATGTGGTGTGGCAACTCGAGCCGATGTACATACGAAGTTCTACGTTGTTACTGACTGATGCCCCCTTGTACAAATATTTATTTATTCAAATAAATAAATAAAATGGTCTAAATAATAGTGAAAACCAGAAAGCATTGGCTATTTGCTTCTTCCTGTTGTGGTGCTAGATCATGAATCCATGACCAAACTTATAATATTCAGGTTCATTCCAGAACCACGTTCCCAACTCCAACGATTTTGCCACGATCATCTAATACTGCAGGCAACGACGATCTTGATCCTGATACTTAATACCATAGCATTTTACTTAAAACCTGGTGTCCCGATTTGTTACTTAACAGGTCGCTAAGCAATGGTGATTTTAAAACTAGTTTACCATGATATATTCCTGACAAAACATTTCTGAACTGATGCCGTTTATGTCCAACTTCACATATATACGATTTTGTTTCTACTGTAGAGCTTCACTGAACCACTGAGCGACGGTGAAGAAGTTGACAATTATATCAGAAATTTCCTTAATAAAGAATAATCTAGTTGTAATAAAGGCAGCCAAACGTGTTTTTAAAATTATTGTTGTCGACAAGATCATTGTATACCACTTTTTATCTCTCATGTATTCAGTCACTCCGAATAAATTCTCCTTTCCCTCTAATTTCTTACATTTTGTAATTTTCTCATGCTTTATTCATTCCTCTATTATTGGAGTGTATATGCAGCTATTGTTAAATATTGTGTTTATTTATAAACACAACTACTTCTAATGTACACCTTACCATATTATTCTGATCTTGTTGAATCTCTCAAACGATCCCTAAACTTCTTTGTGCAGATTTTATTGTCCTTCAGAACTACTATTAATTTCACGCTTTATTATTCCAGAGGGGACTACATACATTTGTCTATTTAGTACATAAACATTCTCTGTACATGTCTATAGAACTTGTTAATAATCGTAATCACTATAAAGCACTTTTTTCACTCCACTGTCTTTGTAATTATTTCTCTCATCCCATCCATTCATTTCTTGTTGTCAATCGCTTTGCGAATGTATCTTGATTACATGTTACTGAGTGGTTTCATGAAAAAACGTCAATCATGTCCTGCATTCATCTCACGTTTATATTCCTTTATTCATAAATATTTGACCACGACCACCAGTAACTCCACTATAATTACTACCACTGTTACTGGGAGATAGTCGTAAATAATCGATAAATTTGCCATTAGCTTTATCGCTGTACAGTCATCACCATTTTGTGTTACCCACTTTTCCTGTCCCTTTCATGTGTAATCGTTTCCAAACTAAAGAGTACGAGTTATCCGGTAGTCTTTTTCCTTATACACATGTTTGACATGCATAAAAATTTCGTATGTTAATACCTCATAATGATACAAATGTTTCCCGTGTTTTTATAAAATTAAATTAGTCAAGTACGTTCTGTCTGTTTGTTTGAAGTTTCTAAAGTACCTAATGTTGGTTGTAATGAAAAACAAACTTAATTGTCATAATCAGTAATTAGGAAGATAGTCTCTGACTTACGTTGTGTGAAGGGAATCGCTACGCGTGAAATTACAGTGATCAATAAGCATTACTTAGGAAATATACTTCTTATTGAAAGCATTAGTGTCAATATGGTAAATGAACAGATCATTCTAGGATCGTCGATCCAAATACATCGTATTAGACCGAGTAAGGATATAATATTACGAGAAATTGCTTCGTATAACAAAACGTAACCCTGAGCCACATTTTTCGGTCCGATGCTCAGCTTCTCAATAAGTCACAAGCTCAAATCTTGTTCAACTTAAGATTTGGCAGCTACACAGTATTACTTTTCCACATACAAACGATATAGCTTGAATAAATGAATTAAGTTGAGGGAGGTCAGAGCAAAATTCAGAACGATCAGACGAGGACTAAGCGCCCGGCTTTTTATGGGAATTCATTAATGTTACCTCCCCACTTCAGTTTTCCTTACCATCAAACGAAAGTCCATAGGGTAAGATGAGGTGTCACATTTCTAGAGTCCACCTTTCTTAACCCATTCATTCCATTGTAAGGCAGCATCGCTGCTATGCTGGTTGTCTGAGGGAAACTCCTTACGCTCATGATTTTGAGATGGTGAAGATTTGTAGCTAAGGTGGATAATTTCGGAGTCTTGTTCTCTGAGCTGGATGATTTAGTCATAAAGCTTTCATCTTACTGCTTCCACACCCTTACACAGTCGGCAGTACAACTTCGCCTTCGAACCTTAACTTACTACTTTAAATCTTACCGTCCTTCAACTGACATGGTAGGACCTAAAGAAACGTATTGCTTTGTTTAGTCCACGATAGGTAGGAATGACTGTCACGCAATTGTGGTTGCGTTATTTACCACATGTCGCCTTAAAGGCAGGTATGTTTGTCTGATGAACCCAATCGTTTCCTTTACCGCATTACGTATACTACATTTTATTTTCAAGATAAATAAAAACTTCATGTCTTAGCTGTCTGGACTGTGCTTTTTATATTGGATAAGTAGCGGTACGTAAAAAGCCTCAAGAGACCAATGATAGTATTATTTTGGAGTCGCCAAACGGATCCTGAACAACAAATAATGATGATATCTTCGTGACACTTATAAACGACTATTTTTAAATTAACGATAACATAACGAGGATACAGATCCAAATGTTTAATTTACCTCCTAACATTTATATTGTAATATATTATAATTGTTTTTTTTTCGCTTGTAAACTAAAGAATCTAACACAAGCAAACAAATGTGTAAGATCTTTATTGAAGGTTAGGAAGTAGATAGTGTTCAGCGGCAACAAGTACGGGTTCTTAATCAAGAAATGAAACTGATAAGAACATAAAGACAATGAATTATGTTAGTCGTACACACAAGAATGTATAACCAGTATCACGAACACTGCGAAATTCCTACAGTTGTGTGGAAGATATATTTAGACAACTAGAGACATGGACTTCAAGGTTCTAAATTTGGTATCTGGAGTAAGGAAAGTCTCAGATTAGATCATCTGCCGAAGTAGTTGTGTTTACCAACCGCTTCACTTATCTTGGGAGTCTCATGAGTTCTGACGTCAGACGAAATATCGGTACACATCTTAAACGCTCGACTGGCTTATGCTTAACTTCAGTTACTTTTGGTGTAGGCGAGATACCCGTCTCCTAACCAAAGGAAAAGTCCATTGCGTAGCAGTTCGCTCCGTCGTACTTTATGAATGTAAAACAGCCATCAAGAGTAGAGAATATCCGTAGGTTACTGGTATGCGATCATAGATATATTCGAAGCATTGCTTGTATTTCGTCACCACGGAGTATAAAATGTCTGGGCTGGGAGTAGGGTATTAGGTAAGATGGGAAATCCGATTGATGAGGTTGTAAGTCATCAACTGAGGTGATTGGAACATGTGTTACGTATGTTAAACCACCACCTACCTCGACGGGAAATGTTTTCTGGTGTAGAAGTACGCTGTAAGAAGACAGAGGAGGCCAAACCCAAACATGGCATCAGTCCATAGAATTACTGACAATTGGACTGAGCCATGTTAATAGGTGCAGAGCAGCTGGTTAGTGTTAGAGTGATTATCGTAACCAAATTGTTAGAATTTGAATGGCACGGCTCAACATCGTTTGCAACGGAGCAGATGTTTCCACTTTGTCTTTCCACAAACTCCGAGACTCTTAATTCCTCACAGACGTTTTTCTTTCACTAATATATATTCTCCTAGCGAATCATATTTCTGATGCCTAACATTTTGTATTACCACTGACACTGTTACTACCTCCACTACTCTGGGATTTAGCCCGAAAATTTCACCTCGGTGTACTCAATGAGTGCGGCGAATTGAACCGATGCACATACGTACCAGGCTTTACGTTGTGAATGATTGATCTAGGTCCTAAGCAATATGCCTGGATAATACACAATAATGTGAATATAAGTTCAAGGAATCACATTGCAAGCGTGTATGTGGTTTTTAGAAATTGCGAATAAAACATTTATCGCAAGACATAAAGCGAAAATTCGCAGATGAGCAGTTAAATGCAAGAACCCCACCATACACGTAATTGGTTTCGCTAGTTTCTGTGAAGCGACAAACATTCATGTAACGTGATACATTCGATTTCCTTTTGATACACAAAATGAAGTGTATGAGAATGTTTCAGAACAGTAAAATCGAGTTCAAAATAAACAGCAGTTGCTTCTTGCATACAGCATTTTGTAAGTACTCCGGGACTGGTATCAGGTTGGAACAGGTTTATGTAGGAAGTTATATTTATGTTAAGCGAAGACATCCATTAGTTCCTCAGGAAATCAAAGAGTTGTGCAATAAACCAGTTCATCCAACTTCATTATTGACTGCATTACGACCTTCGAGTAAGAATGTGTCTTCACATCATGGTGTGCTTACAACACTGTTGGTTTGTGGGTGGGCCGTAGGTCGTTTATGTAAACCAATAAACTAAAACCAATCAAATATTCTACAAATCATCAACACTAAAACACTAAATACTTTTACCTTATGATAGTGATCTGGCAAATTTACACAGAACCTTGAACCTTATAAGTTAAGGTAATCCAAGGAGGTTGCATTTAACTTGGATGTTAACTTACTAGACATACATTCTTCTTTTAAAAGGTAGAAATAAACCATTAGACTCTGATTCACAGAGAATCATGCTGACTAAGCAGAAAGAGAGCCTATTCCCATTATAAACTGATCATGTAATAATTTATTAGCATTGATTTATGATGATAATAATAACAATAATAATAATAGTCAATATATCATCATCAGTTGCATAAATCGTTTGGAAAATATTTTATTTGCATTGTTCTTTTATTATCAAGTAGATTTCATTCTTAAATTGAATTCGATGTAGAGAACTGTATCGGTTCCAACAAACCAGCTTCAATCATAGGACAAGTGGGTCCACCACTACTGTTACCATTTCGATTATTATTTCCTAATAATAATCTCGGACAATATCTTATTGTATGAGCACGATCTTTAGTAGCACCGCATAATGGACAAGTGAATTTACGTAGAATTGGACAAGTTACTCGACCAAAACGATCTTTAACCTGGATTATAGATGGGAACAAAGCGTCCGTGTACTTATATATTTATATATCTTGTATTTGCTAAAATAACAAAATTGCATTTTTGGTTTGGTACGTCACGAAATTGAAAACAACAAATAAAAACAAAGTATATGGTCTTTCCAACAAACACTCGACTAAAGGAAGTACTAATAGTACTGTGGTGTGCTACTGATGTCGACAGATATAAGTAGTATATATGATCAATCAAAAGTGAAATGCCTGAACGTAGAAGGTTACGAAGATCGAAGAGAATAAGAATAGAGAATGATTGGTGTGGAAATAAAGGATCAATAAAGTATAAGACAATTGGTTGGCATTTTGCAAATAAACTATTTACTGAATGGTTCTCAGATTTCACTAAGATATTCTGTAATTTTGTATTCAAATACATTCGATTGTCTCCACTTGTGTTCTCGTTCACTACACTACTACGACTACCAAAGGTTTTAATCAGCTATTATGTTGATATATGATTTACACCCACTCATAAAACATCAGAAATCAGACTTCCTATTTATTGTGATATTACAAATAAATTGTTTTATTAATACAAACCATCCACTGCTCAATCTATTTGAAATTATCAAAGTTTACTTAAAAACTGATAGCTAATTGTTCAATTATATTTAAACGCTGATAACCTTGATTTTATTTAACCTTGTTGGTCAGTTTCTATCCAAACTATCCTAAGATTTATATGATGCTGGTGTATGACGTTTGTCTTATGACAATAACCTCGCACATTTAACACTGATTTTATCTGAGATTATGATCCGTCATAAATCAGCCTATCAACTACTCACTAAACTTAATTTTTCTCAATTTCCTATGGTTCCCGCAATTCAAAATGCGAATATGGAGGGAGGGTAACATTGGAAAGATGTAAAGACGATAAGGTGTGGAACAAAGAAGTTGAATAAATCCAACTTCTGTATTGAACTACGAAAACGAAAATAGTACATTTATATTGTCAAGATTGATAAACTCTGAAGTTTGTGAAGTATTTTTCATGATTTCAATTAGAGTATTTATCTAACAGATTATGTATTTGCTAGCTTTCTGATTAACTTTTCTTATCCAAACTAAACAGTATCGACAAGATTCAGGTTAAAAACTATCGAATAAAAATACTAGCTTTGGTTTCTCTAGTATAAAATTGTTCGAACACTAATAAATCACTCTATATTGGTAGACACTATCATGTTTGCCCAATTCTTTATGGTGATCAAATTGTATCAATCGTGTTGTAACTTTATTCATCAGTCTACGTTATTTGATACTGTAGGTGGACTGTTTGGTTTTAAGTCATTCAATTCACTCAACAGGTAACAGTGAATTAAAGTTGCGTTCCGACCCTGATTATAACACTGAATGATGACGCGACTTAGGATCCAGTTATGCAGCGCCAATCACTTTAAGACTTCAGATGCACAGCTCGCTGATGAGTGACGACAC
Source organism: Schistosoma mattheei (assembly GCA_944470405.2). NCBI lineage: Eukaryota > Metazoa > Platyhelminthes > Trematoda > Strigeidida > Schistosomatidae > Schistosoma > Schistosoma mattheei. The sequence goes on from OX103944.1 coordinate 41,724,078, forward strand.
TAAAAAACTTAAGTCTAGAGCTTCTTTCCAATTTCACCCAATGAGTTAACACATTGCACAAAAAAATATATTTAACTTGTCACAACTCACAAGAGAAAACCAGTAGAAATGGGGAGTTGACGATATAAGGTTACGAGTTATATAAGTTATATTCAGTAATGAATCGTGGAATGCTCAGGACCTCTAACCACTGGTTTGCATTATCCTGAGGCTCTCACTGTTGGGGTGATCCAGAAAGCTTCTCGCAAATGACTAGAAAGGATCAGGAAACACTAAGAGGCATTTTAGCCAATCAGCGTTCACTAAAAGTTTTTGACAGAAACATCAAGAAAGTAAAGTCACATGAAGAGTTTCTGGTTGGCTGATTACTATACTGCTACTATGTTTAGCAGCATTCCAGAATTTTCGGGAAACCCAAGAAAATCTAAAATATTATAAAAGCCCTATATTTTCTGTGTTAAAACGAACGTTTGGAGTAAAGTACTTCTCGTATACTTTGCCCCGTTTCTCTCGTGTTCAGGTCGCTGTGTAGTTCTAGCTTGGGAGTTACGGGAATAGTTTAAGAACCGAATAAAATGTTCAATTAGCAAGACTTATCATTCACTTAGAAATCCTACATTGTGCAGTCCTACTTTTGGACGTATAGTATTAGATTTGCTTAAATTCCCAAGGCGTCCAGCTGTACGTAATAGGCAAAATCATTAAAACATAAACGAGTTGGAAGGATCTTAGTAGGTAGGTTAATCTTCATCAGTTTAGTATCTAACAGTTAGATGCGCAAGAATAAGGACTGATCCTGTTCTCAGTTGATCCATGAGTGATGATATTCAGAAGCAAACTACTACAGTACTTCATCACATACCATCTCAAATTTATCTGTTTTACTATAACAAGCAACGGCAATAAAAAGTTAAGCCTCACTCTAATGGAACACTTCAACCACGATTACTAAGGTGTCTTGAAATTAATACTATAATTTAATCCTGGTCGTAACGATATGTAGCCAAGTAGAAAACCACTTCATCTGGACTATAGCAGAAGCTTTTGAAAATTATCTCGATCATTTCAAGTATTAGTTGAGCTACCATCGATTAATTTACCTCTATCTCTGTTAATTAGCTAGTAGTTTTTCAACAAACTTTTAATCAATCATTCAATAAAAATAACTAGACATATTCAAGTCAATTACGGCTGACTGTTTTAATGACTATTACTACTATTATCACCATTATTCATTCAAACGTTTGGCATGATTGTTTAACTCATATATCTAGGTTATACAGTTATCGAAAAAGTCACTCATCGATGAACCATGCATAATTAATTATCCACCTCTTGACATCCAGGTATTATACACAGATACAACCAGCCACTGTCATCAAGATACATTCCATAATTGAGAAGCTCCCAGATATAGTTAACTGTAACTTGATTTACACAAATTTATCTACGCTGTACAGATTAGGCGATATATATGGTGAGGTTTCATATCACACAGAATATTTAGACTACTTTAGAAAAGAAATAGTTCAAGCGATAAATCAATATACAACCAATGAACTGGGTATTTTCTTGTAAAGTAACTAGTTCTATTTCTGTAATCAAAATGAAAAACAAAACTCTTGAAAACAATAATTTCACTCACTTTATGACTAGTATACATCTCTTTAGGTTCATTGTTGTTACGACAAAATACACACAAGTCTACATTTGCTTCTAATAATCTTTGAGTAGAAATAGCCATATTTTGTAGAAATTTTGCTAAATCTAGTAAATGACTTTCATCCAATGTTTGATTTGATGTTAAACATGTATAAATGCTAAAAAGAAAGGTAATCATCATTTTGTAAATTATTGAATATATTTTAGAACTAAATAAGATCGTTATGAAAAGACTATATTTGCTTACATTACTCTCCAATAATCTAAAAAGAATAGTTCCTAAGATGCTTTGCTTAAATATGAGATACTGTAGCAGTGTAAACCGACAGCTCCCCAAGAATCGAAATCAGGACTTTTAAGCCTCATAACGAGTATAATAAGTATGGGATTTCTTTTAATCGGTAGAATTCAAATTGTGATCAGCCACTGTGATATAAAGATTCTAACACTAAGTTGTTTGGGTGGCCTAAAGATTAAGATTGATGTTACCCCTGGTGTTTGAATCCAAGACTAAAGGTACTAGGATGACATTTTTCCAACTTTCCCTATTTCTTAATGGCTAACTTGAATCAATCCGTGAATAACGTCTGCACACATGTGCTAACAGAAGCTTTTGAATATCACCCTATTTATCCACACTGAGATCATAAATTGTTCGAATTTTTAATAAGATTTCAAGATATATATATATATATATATATATATATATATATATATATATATATATATATATAAATTCATAACCTGTAAAGCCAAACAAGCTGGATGTCAAATAGAAACTACTTAATTAAATTGTGTAAGGATCGAGTTCTTCTACACACCAATGAAAGACTAGAGTAACAGCAATTATTGTATTCCAATCCGACAGCTCAATGGTATCTCAAGGGTAAAATGATGTTTTTATGTTGATTGTTAAGTGTATATTGATAAGGCATTCGGAAATTAGGACGAATCAGCTACGCAGTGAATCTTGATTATCAAAGGTTTTCCAGCCTGAATAAATCATTCTCGTCATTCGACTCAAATTGCATTACTGAGTTCACTACATTTTTGATATTGATGACTCAAATTTTACATCAAGTTAAAACTCATTAAAACCGTTACAGAATTAAAATAGATAACATTTTATGTTGGCCTTCATTCACAAAGCAATCAATTTGTAGAATATGCAAACTATAATTTAAACTTTTCTTGAACAGAACTGAGAAAACTATGCAAACCTACTTTAAGAAGAATTCTTCAGTCAGTCTACATGTAGTGGCTTTGCTTCTCTAATCTATCACACTTGTAACCATTGTAATATAAATCTCAACAGTGTTTGAAATCAAATTGCAATGAAAAGCGGCAACTACAGTTTATTAGCGGATAGCGGAGATCACAAAACTACAATCACATCAAGCGAATTTGAAGCAGGGAGGCGGATATATGTGTGCGAGCAAATACAGAGGCAAACTTGTACTCAAATCGCATAAGGGCACAGTAAGGCAAAACAAAATCTAATAATAGGATTTGAGTACATACATACATAAGGAAAAGAATGAATCATCAAGTGATGTTTAAGCAATCAACATCTTAGCTAGAGTCTGTCATGTGATCTCGAGATCGTAGTAGTGCAAAGAAATAGACGAATTGTTACTGCTCTATTAATACTGTCTGTTAAGTAAGTTAATAAAAGGGCTTAATGAAAATTAACTATGATCGAAATTGCTGCTATATCCACTTAAAAACATAGGTCTGTAAAAAGAAGTGAAGTTACTTCATAACAGAATCTTTACAATTTGGCTCACATGCCTAATAAATTCAGATCAAACTTTAGAATTGTACTACTGACTCAGCAGTAAGTAGTAAGCGTTCACTCAATCACTAAGGTAAACTTCCTAGCTAAATAACCTCTCTTCAGTTAATTGAACTGATCAGTTTGTAAATAAGAATATAAGAACAATATCAAGAAACCAACAACCCTATTGCCAACAGATCATAGATTACAACTGATTGAATGAAATTACTAAATTAGACTTAGTTTGAAACTTTAACAATACAAGAAATTGATTAAGAGGTATTTTATTCCAAGTGTCAAACCACTAAATATAATTGCAGTGCATTGTTTTTGCTAACATTAGACCATTAATGTACTTCTTATATAAAATATGAGTATATACTGCACTTATCAAGATTAAACATCAATGTACAAAGAATTTATTGTTATTATCTTTGTAAACATTCACAATACAAAACATCAAAATGTATATCATACTGAAAAAGTGGTTCGTTCACAACTAACTACATTATTCTTGACTGTAAACAACTAAGCAACAATATAATGAATACAAATGAAAACATACAAAGAAGATATGTCACAATATGATATGATATGATAAATAGATTTCACTTACTATTTTTAAAAATGATATCAATAACATTGATGTAAATGAGTGTACTTTCAAAGTAATAAAAACAATATAACGAGTTAATTACTACTAATACTACTACTGCCACTCACATATTTCTCCATCCAATCATACATCGAATATAATCTAAATACTGTTCTGTTTGTCTTCTACTACCATTACTATTATTAGTAGTAGTATGACCATAACTAATTAGATCTCTAGCTAAAAAGAAAAATAAATATAGATGAATTGTGATATATTTATTAATGTACATGTTCTTTTATTTCTAAGTGCAACTACTAAATAACTTAATGAGATATGGAATCATGTTTTGATTGGATGTGTTTACAGTGAATTAATAAATTATATATATCAAGAATGAGGATTTGTGCAAGATTGTAGTAATTTTAATAAATGAATTCATGAGTCAAACTAATTTAGATCACCAGTGAAAACCTGTGAAATTATTATAATCTCCACAAATCCAAAATCATGTGCTTACTGATGACTACCATTAAGATGGATTACTTGGAGTTCTAGTGAAAAGCCGTAATCAGTCGAGTACAATCCGTGTCGAGTGGAGACAGTCATCAATATCAGACAATAAATGAAGGGTTAGGAAAGATCATGGATTGATTGAAGTTAGACAGTAATATCGTTGGATGCCAGTTCAATAGTCTGGAGGTTAAGTGATTGTGCGTGAGACTCAAGGTCTCGGGTTTGAGCGCCCCGTGAGGGATTATCGATGCGCATTTGTGAGGACGGGACGGCTATCCAGTGCTCCCAGGTTTTCAATAGTGGTCTAACCTAAGATCGACTCATGAATGCAATTACTAAAATTACAATATGTCAAATTCTAGTTTCTAAATTACTCAAGAACATTTGAATGTATTTACAGTATATCCGGAGAGTAGGAAAAAGCTTGTATATATTTACAAATTATATTACACGTAGTATATTTGATATGTAACCACCACCTAGTGAACCAGAAAGTGATAGTTCTATATTACAGGATGCCCGAGTTACTAAGAGCACCAAATCCTGTGTAATAATTATATCAAGATTGTAAAACTGCATACATAAAACCCGATATTTAACCGGTAAGATAAAATTTGCTCAATATGGAATAAACAACTGAAAAGAAAAATGGGCCATTCAACCCAAGGTGGCACAGAACCTTGTACAAATCTCCGTTGTTGATCTAGACTCTCGAGTATTTACTCGTTTAACTGTGAAATATAAAACTGCAAAAGAAACTATCACGTCTCAAGGTGTATAAGCTGAGATCAGTTACTAACAATTACTATAAAACGAGCATCAATTAAAAGTAAATGACTTCGTCTAAAAGAAAATTTTCTTTCAGTTCAAAATAGTTCCTAGTCAACTTTCGACACATTACTTCAAAGGAGTCTTCCTTCAAAATATAAAAAAGGTTATTGTGAACATTCTGTAAGACGTCGATTAAGTTCCCAAGAAACTGGACCTCAAATGTATACAAGAAATCATACATAGAGTCGACAAACTCCTGGACATTGTAATGGCTCGAGGAAATGCTTAGATTACTAGTCGACGCATCCTTATTTAATACTGACAGTTGCTAGAAACCCGATAAACGAGGTCAACAATTTTATGGCTGGGACAAAATACGTGTTGAGTCAAATTTGATCGTATTTATACACACTTATGGTAAATAATTATCTTCCTTTGTAAAAAGATCATGAAAGACAACAGAGGTGTGAAATCAAAAAGTCTAGAGTTTGGACTAATACCATGTAGTCAAGCCCTTATTTGTACCGGCACTACAAACAGAAAACACAGAATGTAGTCTGTTTGACTACATTGTAACGTTAATTAATTACCAAAACATGGTCTTCAATTCTTGGACCTACATTGCACATCCAGTAGCACAGACGTCAGTTGCGATGCACTTTTAATGGTTTGTTTTTTTATTCTCATTTATACCCACTTCTTAATTGGGCCATCATGTATCACCGTTTCTACGCATACTTTGACAGTCGTAGTTATATCTACTTTTGGTTTTATCATGTAACGGGTTACTAACGCGACTCTAGTTATTCCTAAAGATTTAACATGTCCACTGAAATCTTAATAGCAATGATATACACACCACATTCACACTAAATGACTCACATTCTCTCTATGAAAAAAAATGAATTTTTGTTTACTGGACATATATTCACTTCAGAATTGTTTTGTTAATGATCATGTGTGGTAATTTCCACTGTTTTCTGAAACTTCGAACTACGGTCCCAAACACAAGATTGGAACTACTTTTATTCCCAACCCCTGAAATGTTTCCAAATATAACTTCATATCCAAGAATTAATTCGTTCTTAATCATTTGAACGGACGTTTGTTAGTATTTGGACGGTCTTACAAAATTTCATATTTAAGATTTCGATTATTTTCTATCTGTTGGTAATCACAATGGCTGATCACTGAAGTGGTAATAATGTCATGTTTACCCACCCCCATGTGACTGTATGACTGAGATTCTAAATAAACCTCAGTACCAAGTGACGAAGTACGTTGGGGGCCGGTTTCAAAACACCGCTTTATTTATTTTTTCTGACTCCAATGATGAAGTCAAAGCTATGACTTCAAAAGTGACAAGCCAATATGGTGTATTCATGTGGTGTGAAACTTACTACTATCAGTGTCTGCGGACTAAATAGATACAGAACCTTCCAATCATTGCATAAATACTTAATCCATAATTATTATGAGGGTTTCTCCAGAAAGCAATGAATCCAACAACCAAACAGAATAAAAATGACAGAAAACTAGGAAATAAGCTTCAGAAGCTATTCATTTGGCAGTTTGCAGACCGCTTTCTTAGTTATACTTGGCATATATTTCGAATGCAATCGCAAGATACAACAGCTAGGTAAAATCGACACCACTCCTCAAAGACATTCGTTACGTGGTAAGGAAAAAAGCTTAATAAGATTACTAAGAAACTACCATACAAACATAATTCCAACTGAGAAATGAAGGTAAATTATGTACTTACCAAACTAAGCCCCGTGTTTGGAAGCTATATTATTCGATGAGCAACTATATTCCTTAATTGAAGTGATAGAAACAACCGATTCGATTAAGGGCTAGAAATCACACTGCACATCAGAACATTATATCGAAAAGTAGCTACTGAGTAAAATTAACAACACTATACCACAGTCATCGGACAAAAGGTATAAACTTGGTTGCACAAACACTACATGAAAACAAATTGAAATTTTCAAAGCAACAGACAAACAAAGTTGGTACATTAATCTAACATGCTAGGTTTACCGTTCTGAAGTATGTGCATAATAACGAAATCTATGTTCGTCGTCAACAGAAAACTTATGATACCCAAAATGACTTCACAACGAGACCTAACATGGGAAGTGCTTAAAAGACAACAGTGCTGTCAGATAAATATTCGGTAATTATAAAATTAGTGAAACTTAGCCCTTGACCCTGGTTCACATTCCGTTCAGAATTAAGATCACCTAGAATAACCGTCCCAGTTACTAGAAACTGTCGAAAATAATAGAATCCTATAAACAATCCGCTTGACTTTGGTGTAATTAAATGTTACAAATTACAAAAGTTATGAATGTCCAGTTGTACTCTGCGATTATATCGACTTACTGTGTCGTATAGCTACTCCTGTAGTATTCCTTTCCAACCCCCTATCTAGGGTTATTTAAATAAAACTAATCAAACACATTTCTCCTAAATCTCATGAATAGATTAGTCACAGCCAACCGTCCTGTATTAGGATCACAATAGAAACTCATCCGCTCAACATTACAGACCAATGATAAAAGTTTGAGGACAGTAGTAACAACTAAGAAAGCTTGGATCACGAAAAGTAGTCATATCCCTCCTTTTACTAGTTTTTTTGAAGCTTCAATTGTTCTGTATTAAATTGACTAACCAGCTTATCAAACGATCTGATATTGGGATCATAATGATGGGTTCGAGGTACAGTAGGAACACTTATGCTTATTAAGATCCAGACAAGTCAGTAAGTTGCAAGAATAAATGTACATCCTAGACACTGCCGCTAGCCGATAGCAAACAACCACAGCATATGCCATAGTGTAACTTCCCTATAGGCCTCAGTTTTTAAATTCCAATGGCCAACAAAATACTGAAAACAGTCAACATAAGGTATGGAAAAACCTGGAATCATATATTATAACCACGATGACACTGACGACCTACCATCTGTTTGAACGATTTCGATATCATTAGTCTTAAGAGACATAATCCACGTGTCCAAGCTGTCAAATGCCATTACCTGAATTCTGTTTGCAGAAGCTTAACTGGTGTAGGTAGATGAAGGCCAGTAATTAATTGACCAATCAGGGTTCAGCATAAGTGAACAGAGGGGTGTGATAATCTGTTCAGTAAAAAAATTATTATTAGTACTTGACAAACGGTTGGATAAAAAAATCGCGATGAGAATCAATCATAAGTGAGAATGTATTTGAGATCTATGGTAGATTCACGTTAGGATTCATTGACGGCATAGTAGTGTAGATGTGTCTAGCTTTTATACGAAGTAGAAGCTGCCATATTGATCCAATCAAAATCTCACCTTTTAAATTCCCTAAGGCTGCCTAGACTAAACCATCATCAGCACAAATCTCCCCTTGTGCTAGAAATTGCACTCAACAGTATGGTAGTTTAATTCGTATCTTTAGATGGAGTCTATCTAGACTAATATTCTTTAAAACTCCCTATAAAATCCAATCAAAATTAAAGTGGAACGAAAATTGTCCAATAGGAAGGTGAATTCATATAACGATGGTTTTAGTTGAGTAAGTTTGCAATCGTTTCTTTTATTTCCAAAGCAAGTGGGAAATATGGGGACAAGTAAGTATGAGAGATTAGAAGTATGGTATTTTACACAAGTGATGGTAAAAAGGTTTTAACAAAGTGTAGTATTCTAACACGTTGACAAATAAAACAATATGAAGGTTTCTTTTACAGTTGATCCTGTAAACAACGGTTAATTACTTTGCAGTAAATGAATATTTGCCATACTAACCGAGCTACCAAACTCCATAAGTCTAAAATAGTGTGTATTGATCATCCGGTGCGACTAGAATTTATGAATAAACTTTAAGCGATACAAAAGTGGCCTTGGAAAACAGCCAGCTACCAGGGTTGAAAAACGGTTATGAATCAATGTGAGAAATTAGGATTATGGGCAAAATTTGGGAGTTTGAGGTTAAGAATTAGAGTAAGAGTTTTATTGCGAACTAGAATCAGTCATAATGTCGAAATTCTATTTCACGCAAAAGTCCAGCAGCCATGTTTTTAAATCGGATTGATTCATCCATAAATTATAGTCTTGCTGACCACCCTCTTTATTAACTAGACATGGCTTCCTGTGATTTCCTTTTGTTCATGAAATATATAGTAAACATACAAGGGTGACAGATGATACGGAGACGATAAGACGTGAAACGACATAAGAGCTAAGAAAACATGACTTCCAGGGGTGTTTTAGCTAGTGAGAACGTAAATCCAATAAATACATTCTTGACCACCGATTTTTATTTAAATGTTAGGTGAAGATACTTATGCACATCGAGACAATACATTTTGAACGAAGAATATGTGTTACGCTCCTATGACTGTGGGTGCTTTCTAAACTCATAATTCTAAATATTAATAATCTCCAGGATTTATTATCGACGATAATAATAACAATAATCTGTAAACACATTTACTTGTGACGTAATACTGTTGAGACCCAGTATAAAGAAAGTATGCATTCTCAGAGCTACTCTTATTCGTTACTATTGTTTATAAGTTTATCTGCAAAATAATGTGATAATTAGGAGAGTAATAGTTCTCTTTCAGTATATTTTTTTACACTAATTAATATCAAAATCCAAAAAGTATTAATATTCCCAATTAATGTTATGTTAGCCTAGAATTGTGGAGATTACTGAGTTTTACAAAAATCATGAACCAACCAAAGTTAGATAATCATTGAAAACCTGGAAGCACTGAACGATTGTTCCGTACTAGCATGGGACTCGTCATTGCATATCCATGACCCTACAACTGGAGGTCGAACCATGAACCCTTGGCCTCGCGAGTAGATGCTTAACCTCTAGGCCACTGAGCTGACATAAGATAGTGTACAAGTTTAACTACCAATCCACGATATTACGCGATCATCTTGTTTTACCATCGGTGGATATCCTCCTCACACCCGAAACAGTTGAACTCTACTGATCACAGCTTCTCACTAAAACGCTGAAATATCCCTCTCTTATCTAGCCACTAGTGAGCACATGGTAATTTTCAGTATAGAGTTGTGGAGGCCAATGGCCCCAGGTTTGATTCCTGGTTGTGGGGTCGTAGATGCGTACTGTTGAGGAGTCCTTTACTAGGACAGAACGGTCATCCAGTGCTTGCAGGTTTTCCATGATTGTTTAATTTAGATGGTTTCCTGATTTGTCGACAACTTTTGTTCCGGTGTAGTGATTTGAAATTCGAAAGTTAAAACGAATTTTTCCGGAAATGAAACCTAAAAATGATATTAGAAGCTTTTACCTTGAAATTACAATATTTTCTTAATCTAAAATCCATCTAATACTTAGAAACATAACTTTTATAGTAATACTGTGTTTGTTTACCACCATTCAATTATGCACCAAATATGACATAATCTATAGTGTTAATACAAAGAGATGTATTTCCTACTGTTAACAATAAAACATCTATTTCGTTTTATGATCATGAAAATAATATAGAATATGACAATAATAATAATATATTCTGGAAATAATAATTGCAGTATTCATGATAGTTTACAGGCATAACCAGCCTAATATAGATGGTAATATTAAATGGAGGGGACAGATATGTGCTATTAGATTGTTTTAAGTGTTCTGGTTTAGATACTACATTTTCTACACATACTACAGCAATGAAAAGCATCAGCCGATAGTTTTTAATTCCTCTTAAGTGGACATCCTATCGATGTATGAACTATGCATTTGAGGTCATTTCCTGTGCCATAACGAATTAGTTATAACGTTTTACAACTAAAGGAAATATAACAGAAACAAAGAGCACGGAATGAAAAAGTCAATAATTACTAAGATAGGTTAACCGTGTCTACCATAATAGATGTGTCAATCCATTTTATGATATACTGCTCGTGTTAGATATTATTCAAATTAATTAAGGTTGACCAAAACAGTGTAAGTGTAAAATAACAGAAGGTAGGGATATTTGCTTAGTTTATTCAGTAATAAAACGATTAAACATATGAAGTTCCTGTAATCTTACTTGTGGAATAAGATACACTTACTGGTGTGAGAACATTTAATGCATTTTCAGAGAAGCAGTAGGCATCGATGAAGTGAACAAAAGATGGAAGTGATTTTATCTCACAGATGGATTGTGATAAATTATTCTAGAATCTGGGAAATTTACTGATAAAATAATTAATATAAAGAGAAGATTTATAATGCGGTTGTTTCATTAATGAAAAAGAGTTACGAATGCCGTAACTAGAAGTTTCTGCATATTGTGTTCGTTTGTTAATTCCAGAGTGCTCAATCATAAATCTATGTATGTTTGTTCTAAACAATAGCCATATACACTATGTCAAATAAACCTTCAATACATATCTAATTTAGGAAAATATGAAACTAGTTTTCATCAAAATTATCGGAAACAAAAGGATCCAAACAAGTACTTCGAACTAGTTTGAAACTCCTCTGAAGTTATCATTCCAAATAACACATATGATCGAGTTTGGTATATATAGTTCTTGATAAGAACACCCAAATGCTTACTCATAGGTTTAATCCTGCATGAATTCATGAATGAGTACTAGTGAGAAGTCCTGAATCAGCCCAAAACAGTTATTTGAAGCCCTATATTTTCAGTCGTTCGCCAGACGATTATACTCCTTAGTGAATACTCTTCAGTCCGTCTAATAATCTACTAAAGCCTATTATTTAGTTCAAACACTAAGAATCCAATAAATAGAACAAATAGACCTTATACATGAGTATTTTCATTATCCTCCACCACAAAATAGTAAATATTCAAAAAGTAGGTAAAGGAAACTCTAATCTTCTTAGAATCAGGTTCATATTTCCTTAGTTTTTAATCCCCTGTTTACTGATCAACCTTTTTAGTAATATATGTCAATACTAACTCATAAAACTAATCCACATATTCATAAGCATTATAAATATTCAGAAAGAGGATATATGTATAAATATATACGAGTTGACTAGTATCCATATTCATTAACTTCCAGTTAAAACTCCAGTCAAGAGTAAGTCAAACATTATTATTTCACGTAATGATCTGTAGATTACCTATTTATTTATTTTACTTACACCTGTTGCTCCCAATGGAGCATAGGTTGTCGACCAGCATTCTCCAACTCACTCTGTCCTGAGCATTCCTTCCTAGTTCTATCCAATTATTGTTCATTATTTTCATGTCTGTCTCCATTTTTCGGTGTAATGTGTTCTTTGGTCTTCCTCTCCTCCTTTGGCCTTGAAGATTCCAAGTGAGATACAATATCGTAAATATACTAATTCGACAGTACTGTATATACGGAGCATTATTACCAATGATACGTAATTCTTATCTGACTAGTAAACAAATATTAACTTATAAGCAAAGATGGATTGTGGCTAGCAATGGAATCCTGGACGCGCGTTCCGCCCTATTTGGGACTCCTCAGCTGGATTTGCCTGCATCTCAGAAATGATGTTCACTCTGAAACTCGAACCCTGTACCGTTCATCTCAAACCTCATCACTTTAGCCGCTTAGCTACTGAGTCCTGAGTGATACATCCAACTGTCAAGTCATAGATAGAACAAAATGCGCTTCAAACTGCATTCCACTGCTAACAACTATCCATCTTTTCTTTATAATGCTTGTGAATTAAGGTAATGCACATATGCTTACAAGAGACTGATCAATTACACCTCTTAACAACAATGGGAAGATACAAACAAATAATACCAAGTGGATCTAAATATTAGCTTAATTCACGAATAGCTATAGTAACACTACTTTCAGTTTAGTTTGTAAAAGTTCCATATGACAGTTCGCTGTATAGTGGGCTGCTATGATTCATTTTAGTCTCAATATAAACCATACAATTAAGATAATAAATTATTAAAAATTCAAGAATCATCTAGTAATCACTTTTCCCTTATTTAATAAAAAAGAGATGCGAATTACCACTTATTTATTGAAGATGCCACAAGTATTTGTAGTTGGACAACACTTTAACCAGTAACACCTTTTATAATTGAATCGTGCCTACCCAGTGAAATGAAAACTCATAAGCGAGGAGATTCAAAGATATATTTGATAAGTTATCAATATATCAAGAAGTGACTGATCTAAACTGGCTAGCACATGTAGAAGTTGAGCACAGCGTACCTACTCGTGATTTGATACGGATGCATGATCGAGCACCTTCAGCTAGATGAGTTCATTAAAACTGATGTAGTCAACATCAAATGTTAAAGACTTACAAAGCTATTGATTTGGGAGATTTATTTACCGTAACAGTATTTTGTTTTTCATTAAAATCATAAAGATTTACAAAGTATGATGAAACAATTATTCCATCACCTCCTTTACATTGTTCCTATAACTTTTTCAGTTAAATATCATACTATGATATTATTCTTATTTACTTACGCTTGTTTCTCCTCGTGGAGGAGCATAGGCCGACCACCAGCACTCTCCATTCAACCCTGTCCCAAGCAATCCTTTCCAGTTATCCATCCTTTTCACCTCTTCTTCTAATTACCGATGCAGTGTGTACTTTGGCCTTTCTCTTCTCCATTTCCCTTCAGCATTCCAAGTTAGCGCTTGCCTCATGGTGCAGTTTGGTGGTTTTCGTAGTGTATGTCCTATCCACTTTTAAACATCTTTTCCTAATTTCTTCTTCAACTGGAATTTGGTTTTTTCTCTCCCACAGTTGGCTGTTGCTGATAGTATCCGGCCAATGGATGTTGATTATCTTGCGTAGACAGCTATTTATAAATAATTGTATTGTTTTGATGATGGTTATAGTAGTTCTCCAAGTTTCTATTATCTCATAAATTAAGTTGTTTTATTACTACACCAATTATGATTTCAACAATGATACCTGAAATTAGAGGGTTATTGTTGCCCCACATGGATATAAGCGAATCGATCAAATAAAATATATTAGTAACTTATTAAAATGACTCATTAATTGATTGATTGACTGATTGATTCACTGACTAACCCTATAAACTTTTATGACTCATTTCACTAAGTATCACACTACTTAATTGTATGTCATAACTTTACAGGTATGTCATATGATGATGATCTTTCATAGAATATTGAGTAATGGATAATTTAATATTAAAATTTAGCATAGTGATTTTTTTAATATGAATATTGAATAGTCTGTTATAACTTGTGATCTGTGTACCTTGTTATTCTATAACGTAATGATACCGCCAATCAGAGTACAATGATTTATTGACTGGACCAATGACGCATAAAACCCGTACAAGCAGTCTACAATCTTTTTATCGGTTCTACTTTCTACTTAGCCTTGCCTGTTCGAATTCAAAACATCAATCTCAGCCTCTTCAATATGAATTATTTATTTCAAACACACTGGGCTTATGTACCAACCAAACAGACTATATCGTACCATAAAATAGGAAACAACATTTGTATAAGATTTAACCAAAAGTGGCTGTCAATGTGGGAGATAGTAATTGATAGACTTGGCAGAACTCAAGAATGATGAATCGTATAATAACAGTTCATAGGTCAAAATAAAACTCATAATAAGAGCGCCACGAAAATGAATAGTTTAGTAACTTAATAATTATACGATAAAAATATACGTATAGTATTAGTCCATAAACGGATTCCAAAAGTTACCATTCATTATTCTCGTCGGGACATAAAATAGTCTTTTTCCTCTTTAAAGTAGTCTTGTTTATTATGGTTAACAGAATGAGAATATCAATAGTTGAGATCATGAGTGAATTGAAACTAGACTACCATGGAAAACCTAGAAGCACTGGACGGCCGTTTCGTCCTATTGTGGGACTTCTCAACAGTGCGCATCTACGACTCCGCCTCGCGGGATTTTAACGCAGGACCCATCAGTCTTGCAAGCGAACGCTTAATCACTAGACCACTGAGCCGGCCGTCATCAAACAATGTTAATGTCTAACTTCAACTAATCCACGAAATTGAGCAACACATCCACCATTGTCATCAATAAGTTACTATCTGACAACAGATCCATTTGAACTCCATTGGTCACTGCACTTTACTAGCAATCCAGAATATAAATATTTAATTAAAAGATTTCAATAGGTTAACTGTCAAAACACAGTTTTCTATTATGTTCCATAATTCAATGTAGGAACAACACATATATTAACGAAAAAATATTCAACAAGTGAAATTTCTAAAAATCTCCACAAAACCCATTCTGATAATAATAATAATAATAATAGTAATAATAATAATAATAATCACCTGCTCACTAGTGACTGACTTCAGGAGATACTCCTGGAGTTCTAGTGAGAAGTCGTTACCAGTGGAGTTCAACCAGGTCTGTTGTGAGATATCAACTCACTGATGACAATGGTGTACGGTGGTGCAATTTCGTGGATTGGATGGAGTTAGACACTAACACCGTTGGATGCCGGCTCAATGGTCTAGTTGTTTAAGCGCCTGATAGGTCCTGGGTTCGAATCCCGCGGGTTCGTGGATGCTCACGGCTGAGGAGTCCCATACTAGGACGAAACGGCCTTCCAGTGCTTCCAGGTTTTCCAAGGTATTCTAGCTTCAATTGACTCATGATTTCAACAACTGAAGTTCCTAAAAATCTCCACAAAACCCATTCTGATAAGAAAAAAAGTTGTTTTTATTACGCTGGTATATTTATATGGTTAATACTAAATCATCAATAAAATTTATTCCAAGTTTGACCTATTTCCTATGTAAAACTATTGATTATAACATAACACTAATATTACATAGGTTTTCTTACTATCAATTTGTACTTTTTATCTATATATGCAGTTACCTGATCTACTTCGTTATGATCATTGACTCAAGAATTACGTCACTAGTTTATTATTTTCGTGTCTTTAGACTTATACATTACATTAATATGATCTTTATCGTCTGTGATATATGGTTTAAGTGAGCTAGAGATTTTTGGCTTCCATGATTTTAATCATTGTTATCCAACATATTATAACATTATCGTGTTAGTTAGCAGTGATAACGTTTGAAACAATTTGTTCAGTTACTTACTTACGCCTGTTACTCCTGGTCGAGGAGCATAGAACGTCCACCAGCACTCACCATCCAATCGTGTCCTGGGAAATCCTTTCCAGTTTTTCACAGTTGTAATTCATCCTTCTCATATAGGCATCTATTTCCCGACGTAATGTGTTGTTTAGCCTCCCTCTCTTCCGCTTCCCTTCACGATTCCAAGTTAGGGCTTGTCTCGTGATGCACTTTAGTGATTTGCGTAATGTATGTCCCATCCATTTCCATTGTCTTTTCCTTATTTCCTCATCAGCTGGAACCTGGTTTGTTCTCTCCCAGAGAAGGCTATTGCTGATGGTATCCGGCCAGTGGATGTTGATTATCTTGAGTAGACAACTATTTATAAATACTTGTACCTTTTTGATGGTGGTTGTATTAGATCTCTAAGTTTCAGCTCCGCACAGTAAAACTGCCTTGACGTTCGTATTGAAGATTTTCACTTTGATGTTGGTTGAAAGTTGTTTTGAGTTCCACATGTTCTTCAATTGTATGAATGTAGCCCCTGCTTTGCCAGTCCTCTCTTTGCATCTGTATCTGATCTGTTAGGGCATTTACAAAAAATGGTAACTTCATAAGTGTCATCATCGTGAAAAATTGATTTTATTAACCTGATCAACTTTCCATACGGTATCGTGCTCACGGCTTCATTACAGTAGCATTCAAAATGGACCTAGTAGAAAGATGCCTCGGAATGAAGGTTTATTGTGTTTGATTAGTATCTGACGATTCATCATAACTTCCTTACATAGATTTGTAGAGACTGTTCATTGGAAATGATTAAAAATGTCATACATGACTAACAGTAAAAAATCAATGACAATCTTGTAGTAACTTTTTGTGTCACAGTATACAAATGATACAATAATCTTTTAATAAAAAGAAATCTATTCCTCAATACTTACGCCTGTTACTCCCAATGGAGCATAGGCCACCGACCAGCATTCTCCAACAGACTCTGTCCTAGGCCTGCTTCTCTAATTCCATCCCATTCTTGTTTATTTTTCTCATGTCTATCTCCATTTCCCGGCGTAATATGTTCTTTGGTCTTTATCTCCTCCTTTGACCTTGGAGATTTCATGTGAGGGCTTGTGTTTTGACGCAGTTCGGTGCTTTCCTCAATGTGTGTCCTATCCACTTCCAGCGCTGCTTCCTGACTTCTTCCTCCACTGGGATCTGGTTTGTTCTCTCCCACAGTAGGTTATCGCTAATAGTGTCCGGCCAACGGATCCGAATTATTTTACGTAGACAACTGTTAACAAACACCTGCATCTTCTGAATGATGGCTTTCGTAGTTCTCCAGGTTTCCGCCCCATACAGTAGGACTGCCTTGACATTTGTATTGAAAATTCTGACCTTGGTGTTAGGTGATAGTTGTTTTGAGTTCCAGATGTTCTTCAATTGTAAATATGCTGCTCTTGCTTTTCCGATCCACGCCTTCAGATCTGCATCAGATCCACCGTGTTCATAAATGATGCTCGCCATATATGTAAAGGTTTTTACATCTTCCAAATCTTCTCCGTCAATTGTGATTAGATTGATGCATGCTGTGTTGTATCGTATTTCTAAATACATGTTATTCTTATTATTACTATACAATCTCACCCCTTGTGATCCTACAATCTTATCATATCGTTATATTTAGGGCATTTGCCGGTATTTAATTATGTCAAGCATTTTAAACCATATATGAACAAAAGGTCAGGGTTGGATGGAGAATGCTGGTGAGTGGCCTATGCTCCTTCACGAGGAGTAACAGGCGTAAGTAAGTAAGTAAGTATGAACAAAAGGTACTGTTGATCACTTTATCATCATCTTAGATCAAGTTTATCAAGATATTCTTGAACAAATAATCTTTTATTGTTGAAAAATTTATAAACCCATAATTAATTAACTACACTTATAGTAATATAAGCATACAAAGAACACATATAACATAAACCAATTAGACATAAGATGAAATATAACATATATGACTATATGAAAAAGTACATTACAAGCTATATATTCCAATCCTAGTGAATTAGGTATTTGCATAGGTTTAGTCACTGAGATTGTTTGATTCTTATGTTTATATAGTACACATAAATTTACTTAAATTATATGCATAAGTCGAACATATTCATAGACAAAGAACTAATTCCCTTATATACAATAGGTTCTTTTTGTTGTTGTTGTTGTTCTTTTAACCATTCATCAATACATTTTCATTTATCATATTATCATTATTCATTCTTACCATAATCAAACCAATCCTATTTGCTTACAGATCCCCCAATTTCATTTTCAGATTACTTAGAGATTATTGAAATAATTATGAAACTAATAAATGAATTACAATTCAATGATCAATTTAACATTGACACAAATCAATAAACTATAAACAACTAATTATCATGAATTCATCTATGAAACATTCATATCAATCAAAACGTTCCTTGAGTACAAATAATTTAGAACAATTTCATAGAAATATAACATTTACGGAAAAGCGTAAATATTCAAAGAATTCAAAATCATTCCATAAACATCCATGGAATACATCATTGATTCAATTACATAATAATAATAATAATAAAAGTATAGATGAATGTGAATTACGTCAAATTCATGATTTGTTAAATGAAATTGGAAATAATGATATGAATATTAGTACTACTACTACTACTACCCTTGGTAACAATAATACTAATAATGATAATAATAATAATTGTAATCGTTTATTGAAACATCAAACAACTATTGATTTAAATAATATAGAATTACCAATTATTGAAGGGGAATTAACTGATATAGAACGTTTATATTTATATGCTGCTGAACAAGGTGATTTAGGTACAATTAAACAATTAACGGATCAAGCAAATGAATTAAAATTAAATTTAAATTGTACAGATACATTAGGACGTGATGTATTACGTATTGCTATTGAAAATGAACATATGGAATTATTACAATTTCTTGTAGCATTACCAAAATTAGATTTAAAAGATTGTATATTACATGCTATTAATGAAGATAATGTTATCGCTGTAGAAATTATATTACATGCACAAGCAGAACGTGGTGGTAAAAAAAATTTACGGGTTAGTAGTTGTCTTTTTTTTCTTTTTTTTTTGTTGTTGTTGAAATGTATTGTTTTGCTTCTTTAGTACTTTAAAAGAATTAGTGATTGACAATAATCAAGAGAATGGCAAGGCTATAAAGTTTTATCAATTGATGTGGTTGGGATAGTTGTCTATTGTGAAGTAGAATGTAAAATAATAATCGTCAACGAAATCGTCAAAGAGCACTGAAATCAGATTTCGTGCTAGTTGGTTCTCAACAACATGCACTATCTGTAGTTTTATTAACAAATTACAGGCTAATTTATACAAACAGGTCATCTCTACAAGTAGACATCATTGAACAAAATAGGTCAGTGTAACGTCTCTGGGTGTAACTGTATGATATGGAGGCCTATCTTAAAGGGAGTATCATTTCATTTAGATTTCGTTTACCCTTTACTGATGACTGCCAAACAAAAAGAAATCTAATTCTATTTCTTCTCGACACGATACTCTTTTCTATCGTATGAACGTATGCGATTTCATGCTATCTACTGTAACAATCTTACACACTGATCGACAACTTATTGATAGTTGCTTTCACTTCTCGTAACTATGCAAGTCGGTCAACAGTACATGATTAACACTATGAATTAGCCAAAACATCATTAATCAATACTCACCAATCGATTTATGTATCGTGATATCTTTGTATAATCATTTGACTAAACCGAACAATCCTTCATGGTTCATGATGTAAAATCACTTTTAACTTACTTACTGACGCCTGTTACTCCTTGTGGAGAAGCATAGGCACTCTTCATCTAACCCTGTCCTGGGTAATCCTTTCCAGTTTTTTTCAGTTGTTATTCATCCTTTTCATATCTGCTCCTGTTTCCTGACGTAATGTGTTCTTTGGAAAAAAAACTTTTAAACCAAGTAATAATTATATCACTGAAAATGTTCATTCGGGTTTTATATTGTGCTAAACACAAATTTAGACAATTTTATTTTAACGATTAACAAAATAGTCTATAAGCTGTATTCTTTTATTACCCTTCTTTCTTCTAAAGAAATTATAATCAGGTTATCCATTTCAATATCACTTTGAATGAAACAAAATATATTGATCAATCAGGAATTAGAATTATTGACATTGAAATTAAGGCTACTTAGGTGAGACTATAACTTATGGACGACCTCTGAACGATACTCAAGTGACTTTGAGAGTGTTCACCTAATAACTACGAACAAATCAGGGTTATAAACCAGTGTGAGGAATTACAATTATGATTTACAGTTGGTGATTAAGGTTAGATATTAAATTTGGGGTTTTCATCATAAACTGACATCAGCTATAATGCCAAAACTCTATTTAGCCAAATGGATGAGTGAATTTGGCGCCAAAATCCGAGATCTGTTATCTTATACGTGATTGGTTCGTTTATAAATTATAGTCACGTCGGCGACTTATATAAGTGTATTTAATGCTAATATTGACTTATTCATGTCAACATTTTCAGAATTATTCATATGACTTCTAGAAGAGATACTCATGATATTCATTACTTAAAACAAACCTATACTAATATTCTCCATATTTTAATAATCAATTTAACATGTTATTTATTTTTATTTATTTGAACATATAGATACTGTTACAAGGGGGCACCAGATACATATGCGCCACATAAATCTCATTTGATTTGTGTGAGGGCCGTGATACTGGCCGGGTGCCAAACCGAAGCAGGTGGTTTTCTTAGGTGGTCACCCTCCGAGCCTTCGACCTAAATGTATGACCCGCAAGGCAGAGTTGCAACGTCAGGGTATGCGGTCCCATGGTAATCGGTAACCAATAATATGTTCATAGGCCATTTGTTCCTTCAAAATACTGAAGCTCATGTACACCATTAGTTTGAAATCATTGTTTACCAACTCCCCCAGGCAGATCCTCCATATCAAACAATACGGTTTAAACACCGTACATCCGCATTTCGTCCTCTCAATTTTGTAAACAACAGCCCCGGCACGAGAAGGCAGTGAGTAGAACTTCCCTGGCAGAGGCTTTATACTCGTGGCTAGAGCTTTTATGTAATAACCATAATTAAACAAGAAAAAAAAGATAGAAATGACTAAATGATAAACTTAAGAAATTTCCATAATTTTCTTTCCCTATCTATTCTATTCTTGCATAAATTAACTCAAAATAATCATACAAAATAGACAAACTAATCAAAATGTACCATAATATCATCATCTCTGTGTGATTTCACCAATTTATTGATCAATACGTTTGTATCAAACTAATTTATTTGTGGATAGTGAACTTTATTGAAGGTGATATGTCGTATATGGTTCATCTAAAACGGTTACTTGTATGTTGTAGTGAAACGACTTATATCCGATATTTCTAGGTTTTTTTATTTTGAATACAACAACAAAATTAATATCCAAATCAAATAACTAGAGATCATACATTTCATGTACTACATAATTTAGTTGAATGTGTTTCGGTGAATGTGTTCAATCGCTTACACAATAAAGTCTGATTTACAATTCACGTGCTGTGTTTTGTAATATCTTAGGTGTAACATGTGAATCTACAAAATTCATTAAAACAAATTCGAATCTTTTACCTGACAATACTGTTCGGAATAAGATGGATGTCAAAGAAATGAAGTTTTCTATTACAAAAGAAATATTATTGGAATAGTTTAAGCCACCGCAGTTTTATACTACTGTAGGTAATCTGCTGTTACTAACTAATCAAGGTGAATAGATTTTCTATTGTTAAGGAATGTTTGGCGAGACTATAAGTTATGAACGGGCCAATCACGTATAACAGATCTCGGATTTTGGCGCCAAATTCACTCATCCATTTGGCTAAATAGAGTTTTGGCATTATAGCTGATGTCAGTTTATGATGAAAACCCCAAATTTAATATCTAACCTTAATCACCAACTGTAAATCATAATTGTAATTCCTCACACTGGTTTATAACCCTGATTTGTTCGTAGTTATTAGGTGAACACTCTCAAAGTCACTTGAGTATCGTTCAGAGGTCGTCCATAAGTTATAGTCCCACCGAATGGTTTATTAGAGTGAATATTCGGATTGAATCATTTGAATAGATATTAATAGATGGGTATTTGGAAAAATTGTTTCACATTCACATTTGTTCATCATGCCATAATGAATTTAATGTAATACAATCGCATACTTAATACAAAAGAATTCAAATAAGGCGGTTAACTTTTAATTTAACATAGATAATTTTATGTGATGATATCTCCTAGTGTAGTTAACTCTCATGGTTCTGAAATATGGAAACATGTTTCGTGAATTTTGTGTCATTTACAGATGATAAGCTCATAGATGGATTAGATTAAAATTCTACTGGCCAAAAATTGACAAAACTCAACTTGTACTAAGGTTTTAAATTCTTTTGGAAATTTCTTAAGGTTACTACAATATTAAACAATTGAATCAAAGCGTGTTTTTGATGCATGAACCGGATGCACTTATGTGTTAAGCTCTAGGTTACATATAATTGACTGGAAGATGTTCACTACGGAGCCTTATTTATATGGATACACATCTATTTCCATGTGACTCTTTTATATAACCATAAATATTTCCCCGATCGACTTTATGTAGGTTCCATATGATTTTTACATTCACTCAATGATAGCTAAAAATATGAGAACCACAATTAAATTTGTTCGAGCAGTTTAATTAATCAAAAGGTTTGAATTATTTATTCTGGTTAGCGTTTTTTTAGCGAGTTAGTTTTCTATGGGATGTGATCGCTAACCTTGTGCCCAACCCTCCTCCTTTACCCCGTGCTTGGGACCGACAGTAACCCTAGAAGAGCTACAGGCGAAGTTGGCAAAGCAAAGGCTGCATTCCTACAATTGAAAAATATATGGAACACAAAACAACTTTCAACCAATATCAAAGTAAAAATCTTCAACACGAATGTCAAGGCAGTTCTACTGTATGGAGCTGAAACTTCCAGAAGTACTACAACCATCATCAAAACAATACAAGTATTTATAAATAGTTGTCTACGCAAGATACTCAACATCCATTGGCCGGATACCATCAGCAACACAATTCTGTGGGAGAGAACAAACCAGGTTCCAGCTGACGAGGAAATTAGGAAAAGACAATGGAAATGGATTGGACATACATTACGCAAATCATCAAACAGCATCATGACGCAAGCGCTAACTTGGAATCGTGAAGGGAAGCGGAAAAGGGGGATGCCAAACAATACATTATGTCGGGAAATAAAAACAGACATGAAAGGGATGAATAACAACTGGAAAGGATTTCCCAGGACAGGGTTAGATGGAGAATGCTGGTGGTTGGCCTATGCTCCTTCACGAGGAGTAACAGGCGTAGGTAAGTAAGTAATTATCACTGACAATACAGTTGACATTTCGCATCACTTGAAATTCATATAGTATCGTTTCCATTTTGCTAGAGCACAAAATAGTTTTCATTGAAGTTGTACCATGTTAATTATTCGTCACAAGATCAATCATTAAACAATCTATAGTAGTCATCGAACTGTGAATTTATCTCTAAAACGTATATATTACATTTTTCCGATCAAATTCGTTCACAAACACATTATGTAACATTTAATCTAGACTCTTTATCTTTACTTTTATCTATTTAGGGACTACTTGGACGTTTTCAATCCTCATCATTTACACCTGATATTAATGGAATAATTTTAGCAGCACATCGTGATAATTATGTAATATTAAAATTATTACTTGATCGTGGTGATCGTATCTATAAACCGCATGATTTACGATGTGCATGTAATATATGTACACAAGCAAGACGTGAAAATGGATTACAACATTCAACATTACGAATTAATACATATCGTGCTTTAACAAGTCCATCATTTATCATTTTAACCAGTAGTGATCCGATTTTAAACAGCTTTTGAATTAAGTTGGGAGTTGAAAAAGTTGGGTGAACTTGAAAATGAATTTAGAGTGAGTTTCTATTATGTAAAATGTTTTATTTGAATGATAGTTAAATACAGGTTAAGTGCTTTCTTTGACAAAATAATTCAATGTACATAGAAATGGATCTTCAAAATGATCATTTATCAGCAGAAGTTGATCATTTACATATCTTAATATCAATGATAAGAAAATACAAACCCTTACTTACTTACGCCTGCTACTCCTGATAAAGCATAGGCCGCCGACCAGCATTCTCCAACCCACTCTGTCCTGAACTTTCTTTTCTAATTTCATCCAATTCTTGTTCATTTTTCTCATGTCTATTTCCATTTCCCGGCGTAATGTGTTCTTTGGTCTTCCTGTTTTCCTTTGGCCTTGAGGATTCCATGTGGGGCCTTGTGTTGTAACGCAGTTGGGTGCTTTCCTCAATGTGTGTCCTATCCACTTCCACTTGAAGTCCCTCCGGGGGCTACTGCCGGTCCCAAGCCCGGATGAAGGGGGAGGGTTGGGCATGGAGTTAGCGACCCTACCAGTAGAAAACTGTCTCGCTAAAAAACGCTAGCAAACCCTTACAAACATAAATGAAGTTAACTCTTGAAAACTAATGCAATTTAATACAATAAAACAGTAATTTTCGTTAATTATATTTACGGAATTCTATTTGTTATAGAAAAGAGTATCTTTATGTAAGTATGATTATTTAACGTAAAGGAAAACCAGGGTTATGGGTTTATTCAAACCCATTACATTTGGGTTATTAGTCATTTACTCTAACTTCACTTATGAAGTTGAGTACTGTGTTATGCTATACAAATACTATTAGCATTTCACTTCGATATTTATCTAAAAGAGTGAATTTAAAATAAAAGCTAGTTAAATAAAGTTTATTTGTATCAGAAGGGTTTTGTGAGATTGTAGTAATTTCAATAGTTGAGATCATGATTCAATTGAAGCTAGATCACCATGGAAAACCTGGAAGCACTGGACTGTTATATCTTGGACATTACTTCTTGGCATATTTGCCTGGAGCCCTACTACTGGATTAGTCTACCTCTTCCTGACATTTTATAGGACTTAGTTATTTTAAATCGTTAGCTAACTAAGCAATCGTAGGCTTATAATAATAACCGTAGAGTTGTGTAATTCTTGGAGGAAACTGAAATTTATCTTTCAAGTTCGTGATATAAGCCCTTTGACAAGCTTTTGGTATCAAGATACATCATAAATCCAATGAAAGACATTAGATCATATAATGTTATGTCCGGCTGATTTACTTTTATTTTTCTAGTTATTTTTTTTGTCAACTAGACGCTGGAATCTACCTGCAGTTTCTTATGTTCTCTGTCATATTTCAGTTACAATGATCATTTGTTTTGTAATCCTATATATGAACACCACAACACTTCAACATTCCCTATTTATGCAGATTTTAACAAACCATAGTAGCATAAAAACATCGTATCACAATTTTTGATTAACTCTATGTAGGTTAGCCTTACTACGAAAATACAGTGCTTGTATGACCATACATAGTTAGCTACAAACAAGGGATAATACTATTAGGATATTTGAAAACGATGATGATATCAGTGTCCATTTTCAAGATCAAAGATATCATTTTTAGTAAAATATCTATTTTCCATACCTCTCAACAAAATTATAGAGGATTTTGAAATAATAATGCCACTTGTTATTCAGTTATTCAACCACAATTAAACGTTATTTGAATTAGAGGCCTAATCATCCTACCTCAGTACAGTTGAATGACTTAACTGTATCGCAATTATAAGGCTTGACATATTTGATTGATAAGTCAGGGCACTAGATATCCTGAGCCGTATGAGAATAAAGAGTTCAATAAACAGTGTAGTATGTCATCAATCAACGATACATGATAGCAACTGGGTTTTACTTTTAAATTTTTCATATACATTGTTTTAATTGACATACAATTTTTCACCATTCAGTTATGTTTATAAAATGGATAAAACCATAATTCTAATGAATTGATGACTTGGCAATCACACTGCAAAGTATGTCCATGATGTAAATAGGGGAAAATAAGCGAAGTTTGTAATACCTGTTCATTTTCCTTTTTTTTTTAAAATAGCAATTCAATCCAATAAATGGGTGGTAGATTTAAATCTAAGTGATTCCTAATGAAGATATAAATATCAAACTCACTGGATTCGAACTCAAGAATATAAAAAAAGGATCATAGATTAGACTCGACTCCTGTAACGTTATGGTTGCAAATAAATACCGAAACTTAATAGTAGTTTCAGACAAACACCTAGTACCTAATAGTTTATGAAATGACAAAAACGTTATGATAGAAAATTATCTTAAAAATTCACTTCGTTATCATAGAGCATGGATTAGAGTACTGATAATGATAGATAATATACTGAACGACTTGGTTTGATTTAGTGACTGAATGAATGTACTAACATGGTACTATGATAAACATAGTGAATTGTTTTGAGAAAATGAATTTCAAAAATGCAAATATTTTTATTTTGTCTAGTAAATATTCATATGGAGTTTTAACTTGGATTTAGGTTGAAAAAGTCAGTCTTCAATTGCTGATCATTCACTATTCTTCTGTGGAATGTCATGAATTTTGATTTCACTAGTATATCAATAAGTACTTACTTACTTACTTACGCCTGTTACTCCCAATGGAGCATGGGCCGCATATCAAGAAGTACCATATAGTTAACAATCTCTAATCACAAAACATTTGTCATAATTAGCCATTTTTAGCTTATCTAATGTGATGAATTTAACCAGATACAAGGTAAAAAATCAAGGAGCACTGGACATCTGTTATGTACCTAGTTTAGAATATCTTAACATCATATATCTGTAACCTTATTAGATATCGATAGAAAGACGTATATGTCATTTCCACTGTTGAGTTCATTTCCAATAACCAACATTTCTTGATCATAATTTTTCGTCATGAGGGATATCTATCTTTTATCAAAATTGTGAACCATTGGGGGCTAACCCTACGGTCTAAAGAAGGGCATTTTCCACTTGATCTTTGTGTTCTAATTCCCACATCTAAAGATGGTGTATTGACACACTTTTAAAGAGTCCCACTTTAGAATGAAACCGTTGTTCATTATTCTCGGTTTACGATAGTTGTCTAAATAAAATCATTTTGTAATTTCAACTGAAAATTTGATGCATTTCTAGCTTGAAATGCTAAGTAGTTTTAGAGTTATGAAATTAAATTATACACACAACACTTAAGATTCAAAGTATTCATGTCAAATCTATATCACCATGTAAACCGAAATGATTGATTTCGGTACTAAAATTAATCTTTTAGCTAAATTATAAGCTGATATTTGACATTTCAAATTAATTATTACAAACGGACAACGGTAATAATGAACTTTTGATTGTCCCTTGTAACTTGGCATCAATCTGAATGCCTTTTATATTTCCGAATGAAAGAGATTTGTGATAAAACTTTCTAAAAATTTCTTAATTCTATACTTTTATGCTGTATATCGTCATCGAAAGTAATTGCATTAACATTTTTGTACGAAACTTATGCATTGCAACATGAATTCTGATGGATATTTCTTGATACAGTTGAATAATTTTATTAAAATAATGTATATTTATCAAATAAGTTTACCGTATAGTCACTGGAAGCACGGGATACAGAGGACAGATACGATGCAGCTGGACGATCTAAAGTTTGCAGATCTGGTTCTTCTACCGCACACTCAACAGCCAATGCAGGAGAAGACGACCAGTGTAGCAGCAGTAGGTCTCAGTATACACGAAGAGAAAGGCAAGATTCTCCAATACAACACAGCATGCACCAATTCAGTCACAATTGACGGAGAAGATTTGGGTAGCATCATTTATGAACACGGTGGATCTGATGCAGATCTGAAGGCGCGGATCGGAAAAGCAAGAGCAGCATATTTACAATTGAAGAACTTCTGGAACTCAAAACAACTATCACCTAACACCAAGGTCAGAATTTTCAATACAAATGTGAAGGCAGTCCTACTGTATGGGGCGGAAACCTGGAGAACTACGAAAGCCATCATTCAGAAGATGCAGGTGTTTGTTAACAGTTGTCTACGTAAAATAATTCGGATCCGTTGGCCGGACACTATTAGCGATAACCTACTGTGGGAGAGAACAAACCAGATCCCAGTGGAGGAAGAAGTCAGGAAGCAGCGCTGGAAGTGGATAGGACACACATTGAGGAAAGCACCGAACTGCGTCAAAACACAAGCCCTCACATGAAATCTCCAAGGTCAAAGGAGGAGATAAAGACCAAAGAACATATTACGCCGGGAAATGGAGATAGACATGAGAAAAATAACAAGAATGGGATGGAATTAGAAAAGAAGGCGGAGGATAGAGTGGGTTGGAGAATGCTGGTTGGCTGCCTTTGCTCCATTGAGAGTAACAGGCGTAAGTAAGTAATAGTCACTGGAATAAATGACTCGGCTTCCCAACTCCATTTCCTTAATATTCGATACTGAACGGGCACTGAGAATTATTACATAAAACAAGACGATATTATACTGATTACTATCCGATGACTGATAAGTATATATTTTTACATGTTCATTTAGTACAGATTATTAAACCAATCTTTACATTGGTCCCGAAGCTCCTAAATCCGGCTATTGCTGCAACCAAATGTCTCAATTATTATTGAATTTAAAACAAGATGGAGTTTATGAAAGCAAATTACATCGAGATTTCAGTAGGTTAGAAGTTGTCGGTAGGATATTCAGAACCTATATTTCTTTCTAATTACTGCTTGTCAGAAGGGTGTACTTGTAACATTGAAGGAACTAAGGCTTACTATCGTATTCAAACCTACGTCACCCAACTTCATAAACTGAAAAATTACCACGATGTTGTTTGAAGTACTACGTAGTGCACATGATGTCGAACCACTTTGATTTGGGTCATATTGCAACTTGACCGAAAGAATTTTATTAACATTAAAGGACTAGGTAAACACGATGTTTGTCACTACTCAGTGATCAGTTGATTATACAAATCATATTGAATAAAATTAGGGATACTAATCCATCAGTAAGCGATAAATCAATATCGTGTCACTGAATATTCAGATCTGACCAAAGTCTATCAATTAAATTTTTAATATCATCAACCATCATAAATGACCGAACAACGCGAGGTATGATCTCTTTTTAGTGACTAACTGAAGTTAAAGAGCATTTTGTTAGAACCGTAGATTTAAATTTATTATTCGTTAAATAAAACATTTTTTAGCATAAAAAAAGAAACCTATTTTGGTATGTCCATAAATATATATTCCAGGGATATTTTATAATGAATGCAACCTCTTAACGTTATTAAGTTCATACTGTCAAGATATTCTACAGAACAAAATATTACTTACTTACTTCTGTTACTCCCAATGGAGCATAGGCAGCCGACGAGAATTTTCCAACCCACTCTGTCCTGAACCTTCCTTCCTAGTTCTATCCTATTTTTGTTAATTTTTCTCATATCTGTCTCCATTTCTTTGGTTTTCCTCTTTTCCTTTGGTCGTGAGGATTCCATATGAGGGCTTGCCTTGTTGGGTGCTTTCCTCAATGTGCGTCCTATCCACTTCCAGTGCTTCTTCCTGATTTCTTCTTCCACTGGGATCTGCTTTGTTTTCTCCCACAGTACGTCTAAAAACATAGAACAAAATTTACAATAAAGATAATATATTTGTAATATCCCAATCAGTAGAAGAGTTAGATTTTCGGATATTTCATAACCTAGTGTAAGCCACTTCAGGGGATATATAAATAAATTAAATTGCATGAAGTTTAAATGGTACAATACAAAAACATTTACTATAATGAATCAAAAAGTAGGTCTGGCAAAGTCAATGTCATGTCACTACGGTTAAAGAGATATACAATAACTCTCAGATAATCTCACCATTTTCATTAGTTATCCAAATAGAACACATACATGACATGGTCTTTTCATATAACAATGAAATTCGTGAATTAGGATACATTTACCATTCTATTTCAAAAATTTGCATTTAACAAAGATAGTATCAACTAACATTTATTGATATAATTACAAACCTTTACTCAGTGGATTTGTGACAATTCAAGACAGGAACAGAAGGTTTTGGGACGGCTTCGGAAAGCATGACGAAGCCTCCAGAGGCTATAAAGGAGATGAAGAGATTCCATCCATTCAGAACCTGATAAAGCCTTTTAGAATATCAATATGGTATGCTACCATTGGAGGATGGGATAACTTACCTTTTTGCGGATCGGTTGAATCATATGATGTTGTAGTCAATACTGATAACTATAAATATCCATGTTTTTCTGTACTCTTTTGATTCTTACCAAATAATCACTTTACCTGTTTCTTCTGTCTTCCAATTCGCGCCTGTGAGGTTCTACACGTTTGAGTACCGTTAGTTATATATCGTATTCTGCCGTAATCAAGTAGAGGACGTAACAGAATGAAACACAAATCTTGTATAGTTGTGATTCCATTCAATAATCAATATTATTTATTTACAGACAGAGTATGAAGAATTGGAAGCGAAATGTCAAAAATTTGCAACTGATATGTTAGCACAAACTCGTAGTTCTTCTGAACTCTCAATTGTTTTAAATCATTATACTGGAGCTGATGTATCAGGTTGCCATATCAGTGGAGTAAATCATCAATCCTTATCAGAGGATATCAATGAAAGAATGCAGTTATCAAGATTGAAATTGGCTATAAGATATGGACAAAAACAGGTATGTAAAAGAAAAAATTCTTTTCTTTGATCTGTTTTAACGATTATACAAACAGTGGTACTAAGGTTGTTAGTAATGAGCGTGACTAAACAAATAATCACCTCCTTAAATCATTAAAACCTTTGTGAACTGTATTTATTCAATAGGTGATCAAAGAACTTTGAGATCTTATTAGTTTGAATATCAATGTTAATTATCCGTTATATTCGTCGTTGGTTGTCCGATAGTTCATGGGTTGTTCTTGAATAACCTGCCTAGATCACACTACTTATTCACCAGATATAGTTCTCCAGAATTTCTTTCTGTTATTGAAATGGCAAGTGGTAGGGACAAGGGTTATGTAAAGACAAAATATGAATCATATATAGTCATAGTCGAGTCTTGAAGCTTATAAACTAACAAAATAATATTTGGTAAATAGTACGAGGTGGTATATATTATCTCAAATAGCTTGGTCATAATGAGAAGTAGGAAATCATGATATTTGACCCTTTGGAAACGGTTCAGTAATTCTACCTCTACAATTATACCCTACTTACCATGTTATGTTCATTCATGTCGTAATAATTTAGTCTTGAATAGTAAACATGAGATATTATCACATTTACGACAGGTTTCATATTTGTAGGGAATGAAACCAATGATCTTGCATAGCCAAAGTTAAGTCTTTCAAAATCACACTCACAGATATTATTGGTAAGTTATTTGGGTGATATCACATTAGGATTTACACGTGTTTTTTTCTTGAAGCATTCAAGTAACTCAGGAAAAAGATGTTTTCCATAACTGGTAGGATACATTAAGCTGATTCTGTGTTTTATTTTAGCACAGCTATTATGCTATTCAATGTTTTGGACTCTGTCAGACAGAAGCGTTCGGGCAATAAGTAGATTAAAGCTGTTAACATGTAGCTATCTCTCATATGAATACTAGACATGCTTACAAATTCTCTACCCTATCTGCTCAATTCTTTTGTATACAGTGAATGATTCAAGTTGAATATGTTATGGTGTCATATGAATATGCATGATCACATTAGTTCCAAATATGTTGCCATCTCACGCATAAAAATAACTACGGTGATCTATGTGTATTAATAACATAACGGGTGGGATGACAAAATAACTTATCTAGTCGCATTACATCGATATCTGTCTAGATCAAACTCGAGCATATTATTTGATAGGTTTAGAGACCAAACGATTGATCATTGTTTCATCACTTGTACAAAATAATTTCCAAAAGCAACACCAGGACTTAAAGGAACATCAACCATCAAGGCCATGAAGTTCGTTACTAAAACATTGGATTATTATCGCTGTTCAAATCAAATTCTGGGTATTTTCTAATGTATATTTTAATAAGATCATATTACAGAAAATATAGTGTTTTATATTTCTATGGTGTTTATGTCCACACACTATTATTTGCCAACCCATTCTATTTTCCTTTGATAATTATTTAATCTTAAACTTTCGTTTTGAGTGTAATCTGTGTAAAAATAGACTTGTGAATATGTTATATACTGACATGTTATTGATTGTATGCGTTTGAATAACTGATTATGGTACTAATCATGGGCACTTGTCACAATCAAATTTACTAATTAAGAGCGGCGAGACTCGAATTTATGGACGGGCCAATCAGAGGCGTTTTAGGGATTTCAAGGTTACAGCGCCAACTTCAGTGCTTAATGCTAACGTACGATCGGTTCACAGGGAATTTTGTACAAAACGTGATAATTGAGCGGCTATAACAAATAAAACGGTGAGACTATAATTTGTGGACGAATCAATCAGGTATAAGATAATAGATCTCGGATTTTAACGCGAAAGCCTTTCATCCATTTGGCTAAATAAACTTCTGGCATTATAGCTGATGTCACTTCGTGATGAAAACCCTGTATATAATTCCTAACTAAGGCGAATTACGACAATTATTGCGAACTGGATAATAAAGGCACGAGTAACATTGGCTGCAGCCAGGTACTACAGTATATACGAATGATTGGAGAGCGTACAGACTCCTACATAGGCTTGGTTATGTGCATCGTGTCGTTATCCACATATAGCATTTTATGTACTCAACAACCGGAGTGCATACAAACAATATTGAAGCTATGTGGTTGAGGCTGAAAGAATTTTTGCGACCTTATCATGGCACCAGAGGCCGACCATTCTGTAGCCGTGTGGATGATTTCCTCTACTGCATGCATTACGATTTTAGAACTTCCGAAACTCTTTCTAACCTTGACAAATTTTTGAACCACGTATAAGAAGTGCATCCACTTTATTTCCTTGGTTTTGTATAACATCTTTTTACTCTATGCTGACTGTCTACTGATTGGCTAATATTTCTCAAGGTCACTTAAGATTCGTTCAAAGGTCATCCATAAATTAGAGTCTCGCCTTAGAAATATTGAACATTAGAGAGTATTTAGTATTTGTTTTGAATTGATATGTACTGTCGTAATGTTCCATCCTAGAATGAAACAGATATCTGGTACATTCTAGTTTCCAATAATTGTCTAACTAAATTCATTCATTAATGAAAACCATAATATCTAGCAATCTTTACAAAATCTTTAGTTTTAAAATATAATGAATAATTCTAATTATGAATTTTATATTTAACTTATTTACTTTAATGGTTAAGATCATGAGTCAGTTGAAGCTAGACCACCACGGAAAACCTGGAAGCACTGGACGGCCGTTTCGTCCTATTGTGAGACTCCTCAGCAGTACGCGTCCACGACCTCGCCCCCTGTGAGATTCGAACCCAGGACCTACTGGCCGTCCAGTGCTTCCGGGTTTTCCATGGTGGTCTAGCTTCAACTGACTCATGATCTTAGCCATTGAAATTACTATAATATTCACAAAAGCCATCTGATTTAATTTATTTTAGTTTGTAGCTCATCCACATTGTCAACAATTATTAGCTGCTATCTGGTATGAAGGATTGCCTGGATTTCGTCAAAAACCAGTATTTGCTCAATTAACAACTATTGGAACATTATGTTCTTTATTTCCATTATTGGCTACATTTTATATGCTTGCACCACATTCAAAATTGGGTAGTATGATGAGAAAACCATTTATAAAATTTTTATGTCATAGCAGTTCATATTTATCATTTTTAGGTAAGAATTAAAAAACCAAAAAAATATCTAGAAATAAATTATTATTGGAAGGGGTTTTTGTGGATAGTGTAGTAGTTTCAATAGTTGTGATCATGAGTCAATTGAAGCTAGATCACCATGGGAAACCTGGAACCATTGGACGGTCGTTTCGTTCTATTGTAGGACGCCTCAGCAATCTCGCGAGGCGGGATCGTGAATGCGCATTTCTGAGGAATCCCATAATAGGACGAAACGGCTGTCCAATGTTTCCAGGTTTTCCATGGTGTTCTAACTTCAATTGACTCATGATCTCAACTATTGAAATATATTATTGACAAATAATAAGCTAGAGATGATTTTTGATTTGAAATTTTAATGTTTAACTGAAGTGGTTGAACAGTTAATATTGTCAGTTGAACACTAATCAAGTTGACAATCTCAACACATATCATCGGGGTGAATTAACTCAAGGAGAATTCCAGTACTTTGATAGAAAGAATTGTAAACCATATTTTCGACAAGCTTCTGAAAATATCTTAAAGGTTTGAAACTCGAGTAAGTAGTCCAACTTCTAAATAATGATCAAAGTTGTTATGATGTGGAATCAGAAGTTCCAGCAAGTAGAATTGATTTCGGTCTTTAAAAAAAACAGAAACTGAATCTAAAATTTTAATTAAAGGGAAAATTATGATCTAGATAGATCACTCATTTCTTATGGTAAGTGAGATGTTAACAATACCTGATGAGTGTTGACATATTCTTATTTTGACCTTCCTATTTTCAGGAGAGAAGCACTTGGAGAGTTAGTAGTACACTTTAGTATTGAAATTCAATCAGGTGCACAGAGATGTGATCGAATTTTGTACAAAAATAATAGTAATCTTTAATTCCTCTGACTCCGCTTGTAGCTCTCCTAGGGTTACTACCGGTCCTAACCGGGGTGTAGAAGGAGGGTTGGTTGTGGGCTCAGAAACTCCATCCCATACAAAACAACATTGGCAAAAAACGCTAATCAGAATAAACAAATTAAGCCATTAAAACTCTGCTCTCCATGCTAAAGCATATTCATTCGGGAGAATTACGACGCCTCATGGTGAAAGCCGAGATTCTTCGGAAGTCACGAGGCCGATGCCACTTCTAACAACCAGATCAACAATTAACGTACGTAAATAGAAGCTTCTGACAATAGGGGAGATCGAAACGACCAATCAAATATTTGCAGAAATGTGGAGATACAACTTGACGGTTCTCGGAATCGGTGAAATCGATTGAACCCAAGCTGAACAGCAGAAGTAAGATTAGGGAGAGATGCTTCTGTACTCTGGTCACGAAGAAGCACGTAATGCACTTATAGAATGGGAGTCTCATGGATCCAGGATCATCAAAGCATCCTTCAAAACAAAGAAGAAGGGAGTCACAATGAGTGTTATGCACCAACCAATGGTAGCAACAACGACGGTAAAGATCAGTTATATGATAGGCGGCAGTCGATAATAGCTAAGTGATCAGAAGAGGGCCTCACCATTCTGATGGGAGCTCTAAACGCGAAAGTCGGAATGGACAACACTGGATATGAAGATATCATGGGACAACATGGACTGAATGGGAGAAAGGGACGAGAATGGTGATAGATTTGCAAAGTCTGGTGCATTCAACAACATGGTTATAGACGGCAAAATATTCCCACACAAACGCATACACAAAGCTACATGGGTCTCATCGGGTCACACTACACAGAACCAGATGGATTAGATTTACATCAGCAAAAAAAATTCAGAAGGTCATTGGAAAAGGTGAGAATCAGGAGAGGAGCTTACATAGCTTCATATCACCACTTGGTGGTTGCCAATATTAAACTGAAACTAAAGAAGCAATGGACAACTGGAGAAATAGCATCACAAAAGTTCAACACATTCTCCCTTCCATATACTCACAAACTTAACCAATTCAAGATAACTAACAACAATAGGTTCCAAGCCTTACAAGATTTATTGAAAGAAGAAAATACTATGGAGGACAACTGCAAAGGGATAAAAGAAGAACTAACTTCAATATGTGAAGAGGTGCTGAACCACAAGCAGTATCATCATAAAGAAAGGATCTTTATGGAAACCCTGGACAAGATTGAAGAAAGGGAGGACAAGAACGGAGAAAGTCAAAGCACAAACTGAATGAGCAGAAACAAACAAGCAAGTGAAGAGGAGTATTATAGCTGACAAGCGGAAATGCATGAAAGAGCTGGCAACGACAGCGAAAACTCTGCACGAGAAAGAAATATCAGACAACTATATGACTTGCAGGGGAATATAGTGAACCAGAGAGATTAGTCAAGGACAAACAAGGTTAAACAATCACTGAGATTCAAGAACAGAGGAACAGGTGGGGGGGAACACTTCTAGGAACTTCTGAATAAACCAGCTCCACGGAACCAACCGGACACAGGCAGCACCTACAAATTTTCCTATAGATGTCACTCCACCAACGATGGAAAAAATCAGGATGGCCGGTCATTAGACAAATGAACAGTGAGAAAGCAGTCCAATCTGACAATATGCCATCCGAAGCACTAAATTCGGACGTAGAAGGAACTCCAAACATGTTCCACGATCTTTTCAGGAAGATTTGGAAGAAAGAGCAAGTGCCGATCGACTGGAAAGAAGGACACCTCATCAAGATTCCAAAGAAAGGAGATCTGAGCAAATGTGAAAACTACAGAGGCATCACATTACTGTCAGTACCAGGGAAAGTCCCCGATAGAGTGTTGCTGAACCGGATGAAAGACGCAGTAGACACCCAACTTCAAGATCAACAGACTGGATTCCGTAAGGATCGGTCGTGCACAGACCAAAACGCGACACTACTGATAATCGTCGAACAATCAATTGAGTGGAACTCGTCACTATACATCAACTATGGGAAAGCATTGCATAGTGTAGATAGGAGGACGTTATGGAAACTTCTTCGACACTATGGAGTTCCTAAGAAGATTGTCAATATTATCGGGGATTCATACGACGAACTACAATGCAAATTCGTGGATGGAGGACAGCTGACAGATTCATTCCAAGTGTGAACCAGAGTCAGACGAGGCTGCCTACTCACCTCTCCCTCTTACGTCTGGTGATCGACTGTATTATAAAGACCTCCATATCTGAGGTGAAGCACGGAATACAATGGATAGTTCGGATGGAGAACAGTGGTGGGCGGTCTGTGCTCCTCCACGAGGGTAGCAAGGCTAAATGATAAAATAATAATAGTAATAATATTTTCTCGTTGTTGATGTTAACTTCGAAAGTCATAAATTAGCCTTTGAAGCCAGTAAATTAGAACCGTTACTTAACAAATGTGGCTCATGATACTATTTTATTATAAAATTACTTTTAGTATTTGCGCTTAATCATTAAGGCTACATGCACAGAAATTAATTGATTACTGTTTTGAATTGCAATGAACAGATTGAACGCTAAGATTGTGATGTAGTCAAATGAGCAAGTTTGTACGATAATACAATGCAATGTTTTGAGTTTCTTACCTAGTTGAATAGAATCCTAAGTATCATTGTTGTAATATGTAAATTATTTGATCTCTTACTAATAACCAAAGAAATGCTCTCTGATTCCTATTGTTGACTAATTTCTGTCGATTCGTTATGACGCATAGCGATAGCTTCAAGCATACTTGGACCAGTGTCATTAGGTGCCGAGAGTTGAAAACGTTTACCATAAACTATTCAGTCCAAGACTGATCAGTGTAAAGATTGGACTGTTTGTATAAATTATCCATTAAATAATATTTTATGCATTTCTCATGTTTGAAGTCATCATTAAATCCCACCTATTGACAGGCATATTTGTCTTTTTCAACATTTTAGATAGAATTTGTTGATTAGTTCTAGGAATTAATAAATCCAAGTCAAAGTTTTTTTTCCGAATAACTTCAATATCCAACCGCATCTTCAAGAGATTGTCTTATACAAAAAGTTTCGTTATTTCTTTTTGTAATTTTATAATCCATCACACAATATACACGTTAGGAGATATAATGATTGTCATTTCTAAGACTTGAGCTTATATTGACTTCTAGTTTCGAACGATTGAAATTCTTCCAATATGAACAGGAACTAATAAGAACTCTATAGTACGGCCACTGGCATAAACAACACTTCTACAAGTGTTTCCAACACGACAAAATACAGGAAGAAGACAGGAGAGTAGAAAAATTTTGATAATCCATAAGTCAAGAAATCAACATTGGAACGAATCAACTTTGTACATAGGATAACATTTCTACTTTGAATTTTATTCACTATATTCTCAACAAATAATATTTATTTATTGACATCTTTGTACTTCATTTATTATCTATGTATACCTTGAATAGCTCTACTTACATTGGCTGCTACACGTGTTGAGTTCTTACTGACAAGTTCTCTTGATCAACGTATGCATGATCGTGGACCAACACCATCGTTAACAGAGTCAGCTTTAGTTATTTACGTCATAGGTAAGAAATAAATTACAAAATTTATCTTTTAGACATTGCCTGGAAAAAGGAGAATCGCACAAGTTATTCCATCCAAGGAATAAAATCCTTGCCGTGACCAGTGTAGCTAATCCATGTCGGGTAGAGACAGGTATCTGCCTCAGTA
This sequence comes from Schistosoma mattheei, assembly GCA_944470405.2. Classification (NCBI taxonomy): domain Eukaryota; kingdom Metazoa; phylum Platyhelminthes; class Trematoda; order Strigeidida; family Schistosomatidae; genus Schistosoma; species Schistosoma mattheei. The sequence goes on from OX103944.1 coordinate 41,763,090, forward strand.
CAATGGAAGGTGGTCGCACAATTTCGTGGATTGGTTGATATTAGGCACTATCACCATTGGATGCCGGCTCAGTAGCCCAGTAGGTTAAGCGTTCGCGCGCGAGACCGAAAGCCCTGGGTTCGAATCATGCGAGTGGGATCGTGGAAGCGCACTGCAGAGGAGTCCCACAATAGGACAAAATGGCCGTCCAGTGCTTCCAGGTTTCCAATGGTGGTCTAACATCAATCGGTTCATGATCTCAATCAAAAACTTAATAATCTGCACAACCTCTATACTAGTAATTTCTTCATGAGTTTATGTGCTCGAATTTGAACATATATTAGTGCTCGGACCGGAAGTAAAATCACACAATACCTTCGGCTTCATAAACTAGAACGTTTTCAACTAGATTACTCAATCACTATATGAAACTTCTGTTCAATGTCTAATTATTCATAAAACTACTTGTCAATAATATAAATACATTTAAGCTGATGAGTTACACTACTAGGACGAAACACTTGTACATATTAACGGAAATATTTTAATAAACAGACTTGTCAAAATTATATATTGGATTTTCTTAACTTTAATTTTTCGTTGTTCAATTTTTAATTACAGGTTTTGTTTGGCAACAAATGAAAAAACTTTATATATGGGGTTTACGTGCATATTTAGCTGATATGTGGAACCTTGTAGATTTTCTTATGAATGCACTCTACATAGCTACTATATCATTGAGAACAGTTGCATGGGCTAGAGTAATGTTACATTTTTCTTTATGACTATGTGCTCAATTTATATTGACTTAAATTTTGTTCATTTTTTTTACGAAAAAGTTAGTATAGAATCTCTTACCAGTAATTTCGAAGATAAATTTACTCTTCCTTCCCCTTTATTATATTGATTAAAGCACTAGCTAAAATGAATTGGCAGTTGTTTCGATTATGATTATAAACAGAGATGACCCGATGAGAGAAAAAATTTAATTTAGTTAAACCTCGGAGTGTGCACATCACTGTCAGTCGGTTGGTGTCAGTTCGTTCTTCGAATTTGATCAATAACTGATAAAACAACTAACTGAATAGTTATAATTGTAATAACATCCATGATGATGATAGTAATTCATTGGTCAGCTAAATTGTGTTATAGCACTGACTCAGAATAGCTTTTCAGATAATAAGGAAACGGTATTTAGTTATTATTTAATCTATACTACAACAGTAAGAAAATCACAATTGATGGAGTGTTAACATGAAGTGTACATTTTTCCATTGTAAAAATGTGAATTTAAAACTTCACCCCATCGCGCAAGCATGTGGCTATCAGGACTCAGTAGCTAAGTGGATAACATGATGGCGTTTGAAGCGAAAGGTACTGGTTTCGAGTCCCGGAATGAACATCAACTTTGAGATGCAGGTACATCCAGCTGGCTAGTCCCAAATAGGACGAAACGCGCGTCCTGGATTCTACTGCTAGCCATTATCCACCTTTGCTTATAATACTTGTGACCTAAGGCAATATCGAGTCAGTCCGCACATAAACCAATAAGAGGCTGATCAATTGCAGTTCTAAATAACAATGGGAAGATTCAAGTAAACAACACCAAGTGAATTTAATCACTAAACAGCTTTCTTGAATCGATTGTTTATGGTAAAGAAAAAAAGAATGTTACAAAATGTAGATAGATTTAAGATAACTAATTAATCTATTAGCATTTCTGTAGCCGTATGGATGAACGAATTTCGTGTAAAAATTTAATGAACGATATTTGATTAGGTCATTCATCCAATGTAGTTCCACTAGTTCAGGGTTTGTTTTAGGATTAAAAGTTTGAGATTATGAATAAAGGATAGTGTCGATTTGCCTGTTGTGTGCAATTTACGTAAACGGAATTGATTATTTGATCCATTCTATTCGACGCTCGTCAAGACAGTAATTTTTCTCAACTGCTTTAAACATTTTAAGCAGTATACAGAGACAGTGGTAACTATGATTTCTGGGCGAACCAATCAGATTCAAGGTAGGAACTCTTGGATTTTGGCGTGAAATTAATCAATTTATATGACTGAATAGCATTTTGGCAATACACTTGGTGTTATTTCGTGATGAAAACCCTAACTATTATTCCCAATTCTGATTTCTCACACTAATTTGTAACTCTCTTTAGACCATAGTAGGTATGTGGGCTTTCTCAAGGTCACTTTAGTTTCGCTCAGAGGTCGTCTATAAATTGTATCCTCACACAAATTTATTTATACCGCTCGCTACGTGTGATATTTGCTCACGAAAACCTAGCAACTGTGTTCTCAATACTAATTTGCTCATCCCTGCATCATATGGTTACCGTCTTACCTCGATCCTTATTGTCGACAGATAAAAGCGTACATGTAATTGTAGAAGATTACTGATTATTTGATGTGTACAACTTTCTCTTTCCTGGCATGTAATTCACTGTGAAGATAACAAAAATAAATATTCTTAGTACCCTAATTAGTAGTAACAAGTCTGCTACTAGAACTCCTACTGCTGATTTCTTAACCTCTTCCCATAACTTCAAACTACTTCTACACTTTGACCTGAACAGCTGAGAGAAAACTCGAAATATGAGTAAGAGCTCTAAGGTTAGTTATGTGGAGAAAAGCGAGTATTTTCATAATTCCGAATAATCTTAGTCTTCTAGAACTTTCTGGAAACATACTGGATACCATAAGAATATTGTCAATTATCCAATCAAAACGTGATACGTAATCCTTATTTAGATGTTTCTGTTAAGTTTCTGTTCAATATTATTCAGATAAAACGTTCCCTGGAGATCTGCGGACCTCTAAAGATCTTGACAAAGGATATTTTGTTATTCCCCCAACACGTGGAATAGTTGTTTTTCGAATTCTCAATACTTAATTCATATCACATTTTAGAGAACAAATCATTTTTCTACAACTACCACGATTTTTTTTTATTTTCTGATTAACAACTTACATAATGTTGTGAAACATCAGTAATTCAGTCTTCGAAACATTGGAATATTATAAAATATACTTTTACGTTTATTATTATAAACCATCCACTTCATGTTCAGTTTATTCAAAAGTATTGTGTCGAATCTTGATGAGACTATAATTTATGTATGACTTTCGAGAGATACTGAAGCGACCACGAGAACTTCCAACCAATTACTAGGGTCAAAAGAGGGTTTAAAGTTAGAGTCAGGAGTTAGAGTTAGGAGTTCGAGTTATGGTTTCATCACTAATTAATATCAACTATACGGCAAAAATATTCTGTCAAAATCCTATTTAGCTATACAACTGAATGAATTTCTCACCAAAATCCAAGGGTCACTGTGCTACACTTTATTGATCTGTCCATAAATTTTAATCCCGCCATTCTTCATTTGAAAATATTTATCTATCAACTGATCACTGAACGTCAAATCTAGGAATTAGACAGTTAAACATGATATTCAGATTTTTGTAAGTTTTTGTCTAACCTATAAATACACCATCATTGTTGTATTGTGCAGAGAAACATGAATGTAAAAATCTGAAAGGAGGAAGAACTGAAGAATAGATGAATTGAAAAGTCAGCATATACAATGAAATATCGTTGAATGATGAAAGCGATCGGAAACAGTTACCATTGTTATGATAATGTGTTATTCAATGTATTATACAATATATCATATGTTTACGTTAGAAATATGTTGTTGTATTGAAAGGATAATCGGCGAGACTATAATTTATGAACGGGCCAATCACGTATAAGATAACAGATCTCGGATTTTGGCGCCAAATTCACTCATCCATTTGGCTAAATAGAGTTTTGGCATTATAGCTGATATCAGTTTATGATGAAAACCTGAAATCTAATATCTAACGTTAATCATCAATTGTAAATGATAACTCTAATTCCCCACACTGGTTTATAACTCTGATTTAGTCGTAGTTACTAGGTGGACACTTTCAAAGTCACTTGAGCGTTGTTCAGAGGTCGTCCATAAATTATAGTCTTACTGGTTAATCTTGTAATGTTTATCAAATGTTTCCTAATAGTGAATAAAATTTATTCGATACCTTATTCTTGAAACTATTAATTTATGCATTTTTTTTCTTTGAATTTATTTTATAATTCATAGATTGTATTTTATAATGAACCACGTTATATAAATCGTGGTCAATGGGATTCATTTGATCCGGTACTTGTCTCTGAATGTTTATTTGCTGCAGCTAATATAGTATCTACATTAAAATTAGTTTATGTATTTACTGTTAGTCCACAACTTGGTCCATTACAAATATCATTAGGTCGTATGTTACATGATATATTACGATTTTTTTGTGTTTATTTCTTGGTATTGGTTGCATTTGCATTTGGATTTAATCAATTATATTGGTTTTATGCAAAAAATCGTGCTAGAAATTGTAAAAATGTTCATTTTACATTAGAAGAAGGACAAAAAGATGTATATGATTATTGTATTACAAGAGGTACTTATTTTACAAAGTAAGTACATTTTGATAAATATTTATCTTTTTTCAATTCATAATACAATAAACCTATTGAAACATTGATTAGATGAAACTGAGAGCATTTGAGTCTATCTATATCACTAAAATCGTTTTTTTGGATTATGTTATCTAATATTTCCATCTAAAGATTATGATCATTGCAGTTTTATTCTTTGAACTCGATGGTTTGGTCGTGGAGCTTTTCATTGTTCTTCTGAACAATATCATTAGCATATACTTTAGGTAGTAGTGAAGTGTTCGAATTACTCCATATACGACTCACAGTTTGACCTGTCGACTTCGATCATGATTGGTTATTGCTGACTTTTAACCAATCATTGTCTATTTCTCTATTTTGATTATATCTCTCTTTGATCTGATCCTTGGTTCTGTCAGTTGTCAGTGATTTTTCTGAGTGCGAAGCTCCTAGGAAATTCTTTGGTGTTCTTGATATGCTCTCTATTCAAGATTTCAACATTTTCCCTGTCGAATGTGGGTCCATAGTTGTCCACATGCAAGCGAGGGTGCGTGTCATGGTGTTTGACAATTAATTGATGTTTTTGTAGGCGAAGATGAGGGGGTAGTACAATTTGTCCGATATAGTGATTTCCGCAATTAGAACAATTTATTTTATAGATAATATTCGGTTTTTTCTTCTTTTGCCATTTCATTCTTTAGTTTACATAGGATTGATTCAAGTGACTTTTCTGGTCTGTGTGCTACACATATTCCAAACGGTTTCAATAACCTCGTTGTAATTTCTGATATGTCCTTTATATATGGATGATGAACATCAACATTGGAATGATATGTTAATAAATAATCCTCACTTACTTATGCCTGCTACTCCTCGTGAAAAAGCATAGGCCGCTCACCAGCATTCTTCATTCAACCCTGTCCTGGGCAATCCTTTCCACCTCTTTCCAGTTGTTATTCGTCCTTCTCATATCTGCTTCTGTTTCCTGACGTGATATGTTCCTTGAACTTCCTCTTTTCTGCTTCTTTTGAGGACTCCAAGGTAGGGCTTGCCCCATGATGCACTTTGGTGATTTTCGTAATGTATGTCCTATTCATTTCCATCGTCTTTTCCTAATTTCCTCTTCATCTGGAAGCTGGTTTCTTTTCTCTCACAGAAGGCTGTTGCTGATGGTATCCGGCCAATGGATGCTGAGTATCTTCTATAGACAATTGTTTATAAATACTTGTAACTTCTTGATATTGATTGTATTAGTTCTCTAAGTTTCAGCTCCGTGTAGTAGAACTGTTTTGACGTTCGTATTGAAGATTGTGACTGATATTGGTTGAAAGTTGTTTTGAGTTCCATATGTTCTTCAGTTGTAGGAATGTGGCCTTTGTTTTGCCAATCCTCTCCTTTACATCTGCATCTGATCTTCCTTGTTCATCAATGATGAACTACTCTGACAAACACTATACGCCTATTTCAGACGTTTCACCCAAAGAAATTCATTGATTAATACTATTTTATCCATATGGCTTAACTTCGTAAAATGATGTTTTCTTTTTTGTAAATATTTTTTATCGTTTCTTTCTCAATCAAATATATATACTAATGATACATCCTTAAAACACCAACAGTTCACACTTGTTGTTTCGACTAAGTAGTTCTTCTTTGTGATAAGAGAAACTATTCCACTGTATGATATTTGATGTTATTTGCCTGAATGTAATACACAGGATCCCATAAAGTTAGGTTGATTACATGCTGATGGAAAATAACTCCATTCTTGGTGAAGCTTATGCCCCTTCTCTATCTTCTAACATTTACAATTTTGAAATATACAATCTTTCCATAAGAATTCCTATTTCTTCATATTAGTCATCCCGGTAATATCATGAGTTATTTGTATTATTTTCTTAAGATATATTAGTAATTTCCACTAACTCGTATTGTGAGCTCTCTTTCATGTAAGATTACAACTACTGTTTTTTAATTAAGTAGTTTATATTTAATAATGAAAAATCCTCTTCTAGCTTATTCGAAATCGTTCAATCGTTGTATTGGTCTGCTTATGGTTTGATTGATTTGACAAGTTTCAATTTGGAATATCCACATGCATTTACGGAGTTTGTAGGTAATTCTAACTTATATTTCTTGTGAACATAGCGTTTTAGGCTTTTTTTACAATTGTAATCATTGTATATATAAAGTGATATGACGAACACCACTAAATTGTAACACTCGAGTGACCAAACAGAAGCAGGTGGTTTTCTTGAGGGAACACACCCAGAGCCTGCGATCTAAGGGTTTGATCCACAAGGCAGTGGAGCATCGTGAGCAGATGCACTGCCATGGTAGCCGGTGATCAACGATTGGTTCATACGCCATTTGTTCCCTCAGGATCCTGGAGTTACTTTGCACGATTGGTTTGGAATGAGGGTTTTCCAACTCCCCTAGGTGGACTCTCCGTGTCCACCAGCCCGGTTAAAGTGCCGAACATTCGCTTTCCGTCCTCTCAATTTTGTAAATAACAGTAATGCCGCGAGAAGGCAGTGAGTAGGACTACCTTGACAGAGTTTATATACGTGTGGTCATGTGAGAGCATTTGGAGAGGGAGAGTTGACTCTCCCTACTCTCGGCCGTACCAGGACATTTGGGGGCCTTCAGTTGGATGTATAATGGTGTATACAATAGTACTTAAATATATGGAACAACCAAGTAATTACTCACTTTCACAGGTTGAAATCATGAGTCAATTGAAGCTAGACCACCATGGAAGACCTGGAAGCACTAGACGGCCGTCTCGTCCCAGTATGGGACTCCTCAGCAGTGCACATCCACGATCCCGCACCCCACGGGATTCGAACCCATGACCTACTAATTTCGCGCGCGAGCACTTAGCCACTAAACCACTGAGCCGGCATCCAACGGTGTTAATGTCTAACTTCAACCGATCCACGAATTTGCGCCACCGTACAACATTGTCTCACTAGTGACTGACTTCAAGAGATACTCCTGAAGTTCTAGTGAGAGGCCGTTACCAGTGTAGTTCAACCAAGTCTGTTGTGAGATATCAGCTCACTGAAGATAATGGTATACGGTAGCCCAACTTCGTGGATTGATTGAAGTTAGACATTAACACCATTGGATGCCGGCTGAGTTGTCTAGTTGATTAAGTGCCTGGCGCGAGACTGATAGGTCCTGGGTTCGAACCTCGCGTGATGTGGGATCGTGGATGTGCACTGCTGAGGAGTCCCATACTGGGACGAGACGGCCGTCTAGTGCTTCCAGGTTTTCTATGGTGGTCTAGCTTCAATTGACTCATGATTTCAACCTGTGAAATTTCTAAAAATTTCCACAAAACCCATTCTGATAATTACTCGTTTTGATGAAAAAAGAATAAATATCTCGATGTCAGTATGAACTACTGATTAATTAGTCACTGTTCCTGATAGATTCAAGACAGTTAATTCACTTGGAAATTAATCACAATATAGAATTACTTGATGATATTTTACATATGAAACAAAACTGTTCACAAAATGGACGATTTTAGATTCCTTTTAAATTTTAATTTTATATATAACAAACAATTTACATTAAATTGGTTACCAAAAAATTTGTAGTTCATTTCAATGGTTTTACTGTCTTATTGCCAATGTTTAATGAGGTATGACAACTTGGACCGATGCATATATATGCCTGGTTCTACGTTGTAGCTGACTGACTGACTGACTATTGTCAATGTTATGATAAATGTAATTATTACATGATCACTGAAAGTATCATAGAGACAGTAATAATAGTTCTTTCAGTCAATAATGATATCGTTATAAATTGGTTAGAGAGTGATAATTTGATTCATTTTATAAATTATAAATAAATATCAGTTCTATAAAAGGTTAGTCGTTACACATTATAATTTGAGAGTTCGGTCAAACATAGCATTGTTCACTGCTCAGTGATCAATCGACTTTACATATATATACATCGATAGGAAATTCAGGACCTATCTTTCTGTATGTTATTACTTGACAACAAGTCGTAACTGCAACATTGAGGGGAGTGAATCAGATTATGAAATACATATCACCAAGTATCTCAGTCAAGGATAAACCACTGGGTTATGCAAACTGTTAACGAGCGTGAAATTGTTCGAAATATATCTCCAAAACTGATTAATTCAATCCATATAAAATTAATCCTAATTTATCGGATCTATAGGCTATAATATCGTAACTTGATCAATGGAACGCAATCAGTACTATAGATTTCACAAAAATGATACTGTTTAAGACTGAATAGTCGCTTAGTTTCCTAGGTAAGTGACTGTTGAACAAACTATTCATTCCGATAGAATATTTATACTCAGAGTGAACTATTTTGGACGATTAATTGTCATTAACATTTTTAAAAAGATTTTTCACTTGCCATAACATTCATTTACTAATAAATTCAACTTTAAACATTTGTCTACTTATAGTATTATAAATCGTATTTTTAAAAATTCGCTCGGAAGTGAAGGTGACAAAAGACATTTACCTCCATCATTTCCTTTAATTCAGAAATCCTTTTTTTTATTTGTGAACAGGTAAATTGACATTTGGCACCTATTCATATATTGCTTTCATCGTTCTACTGAATATGTTAATTGCTATGATGAATAATTCATATGAACAAATTGTAGTAAGTTGTGATGACACATTATAAAAATTACGCTTAAATATCTCAGTGTTAAGAACTGTTTCAACTCCCAATCATTGTGGTTGCAAATACGTTTGGGCAATATTAAGCTACAATAATAATAACAAGAGCTTGACTCGATACCATAGATGTTTTATACATCATGATCTTTTTGGTAAATTTGAACAGAACAAAAAGAACAGGGTTTGCAGACAAACATGACAAAGGTGGCTTCAAGTAGAACTAATTAAAAAGATTAAAGAAGCGATAAAAAGAAGTTTCCCTGTTGTCCAACTATTTTCAGTGTATAAAATCATATGTTTCTTAAGTCAATCAAAAGTAGATCAATACTTTTATGAGGTCATCTTTAATGTATTTATGAATATAGATGTACTTAGGAAGACTGAAAGAAGAGCATCTATAAGGTTTTCCAAACATATTCCCTATAATTGTGTTTGAAAGAAGTAAACTATTCACAATTCTGATTATTAAAAATGGGATGGATAGTGAACACGCCATGAATAGCGCAAAGACTTTAAAATAAATAAATACTCCGCTTTGGAGAGGTCATTGCAACTATGTGTTTCCGACCGACCTTTACATACAGAAAGTGTGGCAAACTTCTGGTTACCATGGTAAAATAGTTAAGTCGTTTATCGGTTGCCAATTATAGTATGTCTTTAATGTATTTCCTTATTTTAAATAAAACATTTCACTAATATTCGCTCACGACGTCACTTTGTGGCCTTGTTTATCAACAGATTAACAATTTGTTTTTATTCATAGTCTCTTTATTATCATTTATAACTTTACCCCCATCTTTAAGTGACTTCATCTTTAAAATATAAATACTAATCAGTCTGATCTACTTAAATCGTTCCTTTTTGTTTCGTAAGTCATTTCGAACAACACTTCATCGAGTACGAGATCTTTGACTTTTCGTAGTACTATAACTAACATAAGTTAAGGCCATTTGCAGCTGATGAGAGGCCTTGGAAAATATAAATTTTATGATAATAATTTTCAGAACTTGTTACTTAGTGCCTAGACGGATTTCATTTTTTACCAGTATAGGGTTGTGGAGATTATTAAGTTTTTGATTGAGATCATGAAGTGATTGATGTTAGACCACCATTGGAAACCTGGAAGCACTGGATGGCTATTTCGTCCTGTTGTGGGACTCTTCAGCAGTGCACATCCATGATCCCTCTCGCGGGATTCAGTGGTCTAGAGGTTAAGCGTTCGCGCGCGAGACTGAAGGCCCTGGGTTCGAAATTCGCGATCGGGATCTGGATGTGCACCGCTGGGGAGTTTCGAACTAGGACGAAACGGCCGTCAATTGCTTCCAGGTTTTCAATGTCGGTCTAACATCAACCGGTTCAGGATTTCATTTTAACAAACAGACAAATTATAATCATCCAAAAACATATTTCTTGGGTAGTTTTAAGTTAGTAACTGTTAATCATTTTCAATTACTAGTGTTTCCCACTAGTCTACTTAATATGATTATTTTTTTCCATGAATCCCTGTATAAGATGCATGTTTCAGTACTCAACTACATTGGTCAAAATGAAACCCAATGTTTCATGGTTGATTTTTATCAATTATTTGAATAATTAGTTATGAAAGGATCATTAATGAAGTTCCATGTTTTTTCTAGTAAACGTTTTAAATCGGTTCTCCCTATACCAGTGTCTTGAAAACATGTAATAACAATCAGTAAGGTTTTAGGGTTTCCCGTTACTTCTGTTCAGAACTATATATATATCAGTCCGTATAACCATATGTGCATTATGAGCGGATGTACATAGATTTTTTCACACGTTTTATAGAATAGATGAATTGTGGCTATGAACGGAATCAGAAAGTGCGTTTCTTTCTAGTTGAGACTCATTAGATGGATGTTTTCTTACCAATGCTAATTTTACACTGAGAATTCTAAACTTGTATATAATGGATGTAATAGGATAGTAATCAAATATTTAATTCTCTCAAGACTTATTATATCAAATAGTTGCTCACTGTTGACCTCATTAGGCAATGGGACTCTCCATTATTATTGTATACTATAACTTATATCAGCAGTTATCAGTTATTAACGACAGGTCTTTTAGGAAATCTGTAGCAAACAAACAAACCGATGTTTAGAGACCTTGAATGATATGGCTCAAAATCGTTTGCAATGGTGTGCGCAGGTGCATCCACTCTATGTGTTCTCCCAAATTCTAATCTTCTGAATTCTTCATGTCCTTTCTTTTTCGCTTTCCAAATTTATTTCATTGGATTATACTCCTTGAATAACATCTTCAAACTCTAATCTTTCCGATTACAGCTTATACTTTTACTACCTCTACCACTATGGGATTTGAATCGACAATTGTATTTGTGTGCTAATGTGGTATGGTAACTCGAACTGATGTACATACATACGAAGTTCTACGTTGTTGCTGACTGACTGACCGAAACATTAATTTTATGAACAAGATTGCTTGTTTCTCAACTAAGGTTTAATTTCTTCTTTTGGATTTAGTTTTTTTTTCTTAAATTTACATTGAATTCATCCATATAGTTTCTGACAAAAATGAACTAGAGGCATTTCAAGTCATTAGGTATTATTAGGACATACTTTGCTTAAAAAGCTTGTGACTTAAGGCTATATCGAGTCAATCCGCACAGGATGCATATATACCAATATGTGACTGATCAATTGCAATCCTAAATAACAATAGGAAGATTTAAGTAAACAACACCAAGTGAATCTAAACTTCACCTCATTGCGCAAACAGGCGGCTATTGGAACTCAGTAGCTAAGTGGAAAACACGATGGCATTTGGAGCAACTGGTCCTGGGTTCGAGTCCCGGGATGGACGTCAACTCAGACTCAGATACATCCAGCTGACTAGTCTCAAATAGGATGAAACACGCGTCAGGCTAGACTTCACTGATAACCACTGTCCATCTTTGTTTATAATGCTTGTGAATTAAGGCAATATCGAGGTAATACGCCCAGTATGCATATGTGCCAATAAAAGACTGATCAATTGCAGTGCTAAACATCAATGAGAAGATTCAAGTAAACAATACCATGTGTATTTATCTCTATAGAATAGTTTTGAAAGTTCCATCTCTCTACGTTATTCACCTTCATATAACATATATCACATGAAATTTCGGGCTAAAGTTAACCTCAGTTCAATTTTATTGATTATTATTCTTCAATCTCTTTCAATCTTTGTAGTTTGTTAAAAATATGTTCTTGTATTTATTTCTATATAATAGGGACAAGTTGATGTTGAATGGAAATTTGCTCGATCTAAATTATGGATTAGTTATTTTGGAGAAGGTTGTACTGTACCAGTACCATTCAATATAATACCTACACCAAAATCATTTATCTATATGTTAAATACAATTAAAAATTTATTTTTAAATTGTTATAAAAAGAAATTACATCGTAATGATTGGGAAACAATTCGAGTAAGTTAACATTCTTATTTTATGAAATATAGTTTTATGTATGCAAACTGTATACAGTTGAGATTAATGTTTTGTTATTATGTGAAACTCTTCAGGTAAGTGGACTCATGATCATTATAGTCAACAAACTTAGGATCTACTAGTATCATAGCGAAGAAACCCTGTTTAACATAGGTTTCGTCATAGTTAGAACTTATCACCAAGGTGTACCTACAATTATGGGTTAACCCTCATCATTTGGATATACGTTCTGAGACTTTACTACTGAGTTATATTAGGCGGCGGTTGACCTATTGCATTTGTAGTTGGTGGTCACTTAGCAGTAACTAATGTTATATTTGTCTAGTCGATCAATAGCCGATGGGGAATTCGCCGATTCCCAACTCGCCAACCAATAGACCGAAAAAAGTAACCAAGTGCGTTTTATATTTCATCATTTCTGATCTTTATTATTTTCTTACATATATCATGCTGCCACTACACCTGAGTATTGTAGCATACGTATCAACCTGCAATTTGAGGCTTTTCTCGTACTGTGATATTCCCATGCATAAAATATTCCATACATGTTCACTTCTAACCTTATCTTTCCTGAAAAATGTAAACAATAAACTACATGACCATGGGATTCGATTTGTCTACAGATGAATTTTATAAATAATCCTCTAAACTGTTGTACACAGAGTTTTGGCAAAGCCATAATCAAAACGAGTGAAGAATACATATATATGAACAACTTATAATCTGTTACTAAGACATGAATTAACCAATATGCGATCGAACTGAATTTTAAGTGGTGGGCGTTTAGCCTAGACATTATCAGTTCAATCATTTTTATCGATTGTCGTTAACGGTGAAACACAGGATCTTGTTTCTTCTCCGAATTCTATTGACGGAACATATAAATATGTCTCAGATTTACTATGATACTATGTGATAACACATTAAATATCTGAATATGAATAAAATATAATAACCGAGTATTTTGGTGTTTTGATCCCTATTCATAGAAGATTTACAGTTATATTTGTTTCATTATAGCTTTCTGTAACAATGTTTAAAACTACTTTACTGTTAGATTGACTAAGGATTCATTGTGAGTAAAGTTGAAATCTGATATGGGAAAATTTCAACCTTGACTGGTTTTCAGTTCATTTAAATATTGATAATTTGTAACTGAGTTTGAACAAACTGATGTCTTAATGATTTCCAAATATGGGAAATTGTAACGAGAGTTATGTATGAAAGTTGTTAAGAATGAGTAGATGTTCAGTGAACGCATATAAAATGAATGTAAACTGTTATGGTATAACATTACAATAATGAACTAAGTCAATTATCATGAATACATATAGATACTTCGGAATTTCATATTACAAAGATGGCCTATGCTCCTCCATGAAAGTAACAGGCGTAAGTAAGTAGCAATTTCAAAAACTGATTGGAAATAATGTTACTTAATATTAATAAGTAATATAGTTAGAACACAAAAGGGAATTAGGTTATGAAAAATCAAGGTGGAATGATCAAGGACAATGAACACTGGGGATATTAATGGTCAGTTATAGGAAAGTCCGAAATTGAAATATACAAAGCAAACCATAAATACGGTTTGAATATCTACTACAAGTATGGTGATAAATGTAAATGAGGAGTGGGTTATATTGTATTAGCAAGTGCTCTTGTTAGTAAGAACATGTAAGTGGTTGGAACATTAATATAATTACTTTATATGATGATTCTATACATTTAGAAGTGATTCAATCAATTACGAGAATGATCTCTGGAAGCTAACAGAAAACCGAACTCATAGGAAGGGCTTCGAACTAACCGTTTGTAAGCTACCTGCTGAAAAAGCGAGACACGTTTAACTAACCAGATTATTATAACATTTTAGTGTAAATAACTGATATGTAGACTATACTGCATTACTTTTATAGACATGTCTTGTCATTTGTAATCCAAAATAAAGATAATCACCGTTTGAGTTTTGTACTGCATTCGGTCGAATCTCTTATTCGAATCTTGCCGTCTCTAACATTCTGTTCTCATTTTAGCCATCAATTTTGTCATGTATATACCAGATTTTCTAAATTTCATAGTTTACGTCATTGATTGATCTTAGTTAGACAACAAGTGATAACCAGGAATCCCTGGATAGCAACTGCTATGGAACTACTCGTCAGTAGACATCCACGACCCCCACCTAGATCCAGTTCAGAACCTTCAGGTCTCACGACGGGTTCTTAGAATTTTTAAACAGTTGGTTTGTCATCTAACGGTTTATCTGTCTACGTTCAATCAATTTCGAGATATTACGCTAACACCATTCATTACAATAGGTTGTACCAGTGAATGAAACGATCATCTAGTGTTTCCTAGGTCTCAGTATTTGTTTAACTAAGATCAATCAATGATATAGACTATAAAATTCAACAATTCCCATAGAATCCAATAATAAGACTTTCTAAATGATTTAAATGACTATTTTCCTTTGAATTTAATAGTTACGTATAAAACAAGTTAAAGAATGTGAAGCACGTTACCAAAATGTAATGCGTGAATTAACTAAACGATACATTATGCAAAAATTACGATCAAGTGAAAATGATATTGTCAGTGCAGATGATTTAAGTGAAATTAAAGGTGATATAAGCGCATTTCGACATGAATTATTAGATATACTTAAATCGAATGGAATGAAAATACCAGCATATCATAAAACAGGTAAGTTTAATAAGTGTTTAGTTATTGTGAACTCTTTTTAGCCTTGGATAAAGTTTTAATGATTTACAACAGAGACGATATAACCTGGGCATTAAAAAAAAACATTTAGGTCAGAATGGTCAAGTCCTTTGCTGGGCACATCTCGATGGTTGACTTCAGCCTGTCGTAGAATTATTCTTTAACGTCTTCATTATAGTCGTTGGTAGGCGCATAGTATTGGATGACGTTCATTGAAATGCTCTCTTTCTTTGTTTTGAAGGAGGTTTTGATGATCCTTGGTTCATTAGATCCCCATCCTATAAGTGCATTTTGTGCCTGTTTAGATAGCATCAATGCAAATCCTTGTGTATGTGGGGAATTTTCTTCTTCATGGCTGGTGTATAACAGAAGTTTCCCTGAAGCTAGTCGTTGTTGTCCAACCTGCGTCCAATGTGTTTCACTGATTTCAAGCACCTCCAAGTTGTATCTCTTCATTTCTGCAACAATTTGGGAGACTCTCCCGGTCTCCCACATTGTACGAGCATTCTATGTACCTAAATAAATGGTTGCTCTGGTTGTCAGAAGGGGCATCAGCCTCGTGACTTCAAAAGGAACTTGGCTTTTATCATTAGGCGTCATAACTCTCCTAAATAAAAACCTAACTCCCAGGGCAGAGTTTAAATGGTTTGAATAATTTTTCTGATTAGCATGTTTTAGCGAGTTAGTTTTCTACGGGATGGGGTCGCTAACCCAATGCACAACCCTCCTTTATCCGAGCTTGAGACCGGCAGTAGCCCAAGAAGGGCTCCAGGTGGAGTTACTAAAAAAGCACACTGAACTAATGTTGGCGTTAGTTACGGGTATATTTGAACAATCGACCAGTATCACTGTATTTAAGCATTAGTCATTCTTAATCAATCAATCAAAGCCTTCTAAATAGAAAATGCTTTAACGTGTAAGTACTGAGACAATGTGAAGCGACGAAGTAGTTGAAAAGCTAAACTCCTATAGTTTTACAGCGATATTTCAAACAATGTACTCAAAAACTTTGTGAAATCAAGTTTGTATGACCTCTATTCTCATATTTATTGGACAGACTACATAGTGAAATGCTGATGGTTAATAATTTGTTAAATAAACTTGTTGTACTCAAAATGTTGGACAGTTAATTACACACATATCTTCTCATTTACAATGGGGTCAAATTGAACTAATATAATCAAATATAATCTAGCTGGTAGTAAACAGTTGTCCAGGGTCAAAAACGACGGTTATTCGTCATTGTTTTCTCAGGTTTTAAGCCTGATTTTCTTACTACTGTCACGTTCATTTTCTTAATGGTCATCAGGGGGAATAAATGTTGAAGCACTGAGAAATAATTGGAGGTATTTCTACAGAAAGATAAATTGAATCAATGTTTTTTTTTATAATACCAACAATATTAACTTCAATTAATCAAAGGTTCCAGTGCAGTTTCACCTTCATTTTAGGAAGAATAGAAGGCTAGATACTCTGTTTTAGTCCTGTATATAAGGTTTCTGAGTTGATCCTGTAGTGTCGGTCGCTATGTCAATCCCACACAGGTTATTCTAGCTTCCGGGCAGGTCGATTTACTCATTATTTTTGTGTCACATTTTGACCTTGTTAATTATTTACTTTTCAACTTGACTGTTATTTGTATAAGCGTAGTGTGTGCATTTCTTATCTTACTCATTACATGCCTGTAACTTATTTTTGTCTGACTATAAATATCGATTCACACTTGGTTAAATCAAGTTTATTCACACGCCCTCTCTACTGCACATTATTTCTCTTCGTTTCGTTCTTTCCTCTTTGCTTCGTTTCTTCGATCGTCTGTCTGGATCAATGGTTGTATGAAATATACTTACTCGAAATCCCTTTTCCTATTTGACTTATTTTGAATCCGTTATTCACCAACTTCAGTTAAGTCGATAATTATATGCTAGAATTAGCGACATGCATATTTCAATTACAATCATTCGTACGATCCGATTGGAGTCAGATATATGGCCACTAAAATCCAACTTTCTTCTGAATGCATAGATTGATGGATTTCCAACCATGTGTTGAAGTAAGGAGTTCCACTCGTTGATGATCTAACGAGGAATTCAGTAATCCGTTGACAAGTGATTTGTTCTGGGCTTGTGAAAGTTTTTAGTGTTGTCGTAAATTCTGTTTTGGAATATAAGAAATTAAATTTATGTAATCTACGAAGCCGTTATTAAATAATTCAAATAAAATGATGCAGTAACCTCTAGTCCTTCTTTATTACAAGAAGACTACTTTTAGATAAGCCAGTCCCTTGTCATATGGTAGCTTTGAGACTCAGTAGATCAACTCGGTTAAGGTTCTTTGAATCTTTTCCAATAGTTCCCTGTCTATTTAGGTAGAAGATAGGTACTTCTGTGTAATGTTCAAGTTTAGGACGAATAAACACCGTGCACAAAGACGTAAAGATCTTGAGACTTACGTGGCTAAAGGTTCTAGGTATTGACCAGACGGATCTGAAACTTTTACTTGTTATTTTAAGGGAGTGTGCAGTAGTTTTCAAGCCTTCACTGAGAATGAATCGTAAAACAGTGTGTATATGAACAACAGGTTGCGCACTATCGTTCACTGTGTATGTATCTGAACCTTGGTGACCAATATGCATTATAATACGCCTGAATTTTCTACTAATATTAATTCATATGCTATTCAAAGTTTGCCCAATGACATTGTTGATCTTTAACATTTGAATTGCATCAACTGACTATTTGAAATTCTCCAGTAGTGTAGACTTATTCAGAAAGAACGCTTTTTGACTGTCTTTTAGGAAATTGTGATTCATTCAGTTTAGAAATCTGATAGTTTTAGTCGCTAAAATTATAAATTGTACTTGTTAGTAGGTGATACAGAATGAGAAACATTCCCTAAACATTGATTTCAGCCAGTACAACAGACAGTGAAACTAGGTTCTATTACTATGCAACTGAGATTTGATGTAATACCTATTGTAAATGATTATCTACGATTTTGATTTATTTGGGGATTTGTAAAATCTCACTGTACTCAGTATATGATACAATTGATTCTTTTGACTGTCATTTTTAAAACGGTTTTTATTATATACCGATGAGAATAATGAATGGTAACTTTTGGGATCCATTTATGGACTAATACTATGAGTATATTTTTATCGTATAATTATTAAGTTACTAAACTATTCATATTCATGTTTCTCTTATTATGAGCTTTATTTTGACCTATGAACTGTCATTACACGATTCACCATTCTTGAGTTATACTCGGTCAATCAATTACTATCTCCCACATTCACAGCCATATTTGGCTAAATCTTGTACGAATGTTATTTTCCCTTTTATGGTACGATGTGGTCTGTTTGATTGGTATATAAACGGCGTATGTTTGAAATACATGATTCATATTGCAGAGGCTGAGATTGGTGTTCTGTACTTAACTGGCAAGTATTAGACGGTAAGCAGGACCGATGAGATTCTAGACTACTTGTACTTGTTTTATGCATTATTGATCCGGTCGGTAATTCACTGTTCTCTAATTGGCGGTATCATTACGTTATACATTAATAAGACACAGGGCATAAGCTATAGCAGTTTTATTGAACTTATATATATGAAAACCACTTAAGCAAATTTTCAGGAGTGAAACTATGTACTCATTCGTAAGTAAAATTGTTGTTTGACTTTTGTTCTAAAAAGATTCACTTAAAAATCAATCTAATTTGTAACTTGTATGCCGGTGATGCATAATGAGCAGTTTAAACGAACAATGATTAAATATTGAGAGATATACTTTTAGGTGAAAGAAATGCGTATGTTAAAAAGATTAAACTAGGTTATCTTTGAACATATGAGTTCACTTAATAAGTTGTATTAGATATTCTAGTATTTTATAGGAAATAGTTATCTAGTTTTAGGCGTTCTCTAATCCGCTAATGTTGAGACCATATGGCCGATTTCTCTGAATGTTTATGTGATCCTATCACAAAGAAATTTTGATAACATTTTTCATCGGAAGATCGGACTAGCATAATCTATTAATACGGTTAGTGATAGGTTTATCAGTTCACTTGAGATTTTAAGTAGACTTTACTGATAATAACTGACTAATCTGAGATCTGGATCGATTGTTTTGTGGAGTTATTATACAACTTTATAGCATTGTTAGAGCGATCAAATCTTTTGATAGAATTCCATCTTTACTGAGACCTACCTGGACAATATGACATTAACCTAGTGTTCTATAATCAATTACTTAAAAAACTTGTAAAGATTATTCGATAAAACTAAGAACTGTTGTCTCATGAATTATGTTGTTGTTGTGTTTTTTTTTCTTCTAAAAAAATCTTTAGTGTCTAACTAAGACGTGGTCGGGAAACTTATCAACTTTCAGAACTACAAGAAATGGTACGTGGTAAGAAATCCAAAGAATCAATAAACGAACAAATATTAATAATAATGATGAAAACAAATTGAAACAATCGAAACCATTGTTTAGTGATATAAAACATTCAGTTCATAAAAAATTGACACCTTCTACTGGAATTAATAAAAATGATTCTAGTAAAATTTTATTATCTAATAGTACTAGTACCAGTATTGGTGGTATAATTGGTCCAGTAGATAATCCAGCTTTTGAAAATGAAGAAGTAATCATGAATAAGACTTCAATAAGTTCATCAGTTGATTTAGATGGAAAAAATCAAGAAAACTCAACTTCAGTTTTCAATCAAGAAACTTCAATAACTGATGTAGTAAGTTAATTTCAAAATTCAATATTATTTTGATAGCACTAAGCAACAATGCCAGAATGTTTGGAATGCGCTTCTCTCCCTCTAAAAGCAAGTTGTTGCTTCAGGACTGGTCTGTGTCAACACCTGAACTAAGGATAGGGAGTGAAGTAGTCGAACACGTTGACGAGTATACTGCGTGGCAGTCCGTTCTGTTTTAATTTACGGCAGCAAACATGGCCATTAAGAGTAGAAGACACTCATATGCTACTAGTATTTGACCACAGATGCCTTAGATATATTGCTGGCGTCTGCTGGGATCACCGGGTAAGTAATAGTGAGGTTAGACGCAGGGTATTAGGTAATGATGGTAAGTCAGTTGATGAGATTGTGAATCTTCATCGACTGAGATGGTTGGGCCACGTGTGACGTATGCCTGAACACCGAAAACCACGACGTGCAATGCTAACCGGTATTGGATATGGTTGGAAGAAAGTTAGAAGCGGCCAAACCAAAACGTGGCATCAGTGCTTAAAGTCACTAACCTCTAATCTGAGCCATATTGGTAGATGCAGACTACTTGGTTGGGGTCTGCGTGACTATCGTAACCGATAGTTGGAGACTCTTGGTGACATGGCTCAGAATCGATCACAGTGGCGTCGGTGTATACACTCTATCTTCCCTTAAACTAAGAGATTAAAATCACTTCATATCTTTCTTTCTACGAACTAATTCTTTCTTCCTGTACTGTAACCTTATATGCAATCTTTCTCCTATATATTACCACCTTTGACCTAACCACTCCTATGAATCCGGTGTTCATCTTGTTGTGCTAATGCGGTATGGCAACCTGGACCGATGCATACATGTGCCTGGTCCTACGTTGTAGCTGATTGACTGATATAAACATATCAAAGTGAATTGTTTATCTTCTGTCAGAATTCATCATGAGTTGAGATCTGCTCATGTGTTTATGTTTAAGGACTAAAATTAATTAATAATCTTAGATTATTTTGAAGCAGTTATTCAATAACTCAAGATGGTATTGGTTCCGGATATTTACAATACTATACTGTTATAAGTGGGTAATGCTGATTAGAGTAAATAAATTGAGACACGTTATGTTGAACTTAAGTAATGTAGTGTAAATCAAAGTAACGAACTTTCTCATTTAAAAAAAAATCATTTGTGATATTATTTATTCATCTTGGAATAGAACCAAATGGAGGATCACGGAAAGTCAAAGAGTAATCAAAATCTACTTTATTATAAGTTAGGGTAATACTTTTATATTCAGCAACCTTTCAATGAATCAAACAACAGATTTATCATATATATATAAGTATCACTGGTGATGACTCTTTCATACTGTTATGTTTTCTCTTATTATGACCCAGCTACTCTTACTGCTTAATATTTTTGGACACTTCTTCACTCGATAGGTCACCAAATTTAAACACAGTTGAACAGGAACGTAATTATATTCCATATAAAAAAGCTGGATGGAATTAAGAACCACAATAAGAGAAACGTTATTATATTTAGAGTTTTGTACATACGATTCTAGAGTCTACTCCAAGTATCCGCTAGCTCTGATTGGATAAGAAATAGGCAATCAGAGTGCCCCAATACAGTTCTGCATGGAACATTCATTAATCCAATTTCTATTCCGCCAACATATACCTAACATGGTTGGCTTCAAAAATCATGATTTTCTACGAGAATTCCAACTTGAAGCTAGTCACTAGTTAACATATGAATCTTATCAAGATAAAAGGATTATAGTTAACTGTTTAATTTATAATTGATTTTTCGGCGAGACTATAACTTATGGACGAACCAGTCAGGTATAAGATAACAGATCTCGGAAATTCACTCATCCATTTGGCTAAATAGAGTTTTGGAATTATAGCTCATTCCAGTTCGTGATGAAAACCCTTAATATAATGCCTAACCTTAATCATCAATTGTAAATCATAGTTCTAATTCCTCACACTGGTTTACAACACTCATTTGGTCCTAGTTACTAGGTGAAGACTCCCAAGGTCAGGTTAGCGTCACTCAAAGGTCGTCCATAAATTACAGTCTCACCGATTTTTCTACAGATTGAGATTAGTTTGAGAATCTTCTTAAACTTACTTGCTTGAATGTCTGATGAATAGAAATTAAACCAAATAACCAGATTTTGGGTATAGTTCAATCAGAGTCACTTTTTTTTCCTAACACTTTGTTGTTAAACCAAAATGATATTGAGGCTAATAATCCTAAGGTTTTCCATTTGTTAGCCCTATTGTGGAATCAGTTTGACCAATATAGTGTATAAAATATTAGCTTCAATAATACTTCAACGCCTAACCAAAGCTCGTAAAGAGCAAACTACATCTCTGTGCTAATGTAGTGTGGCAACTCGAACTGATGTACGTACGTACGAAGTTCTACGTTGTTAACTGACTGACTGACTATTGTGATTCTGTTAGGATAGTCGGAAAAATATACCAATAATTATCGTGTTAAGTCTATGGTGGCCTTGGACCTTAAATGTACATTTCTTATTGGTCGATGTTTATTTCACTTGTTAAATATTTTGTAAATGTTGTTTCCTATTTTAAGGTACGATGTGGTATGCTTGATTGGTATATAAACAAAGTATGTCTGAAATACAATGATTCATAACTCAGAGGCTGTGACTTGTGTTCCTGACTCAACTGGCTGGGACAGACTGCGAAGCGGAACCAATCAGGGCACTAGGTCGTCCGTCCGTGTTTACGTGTCCACTGTCACAGAAGCGATCGATATAAACGCTGCTTACCAAAACCTGCAGTCTCACACACGCGCTACAACAGATTCACATTTCAATGTTAACGTTAATTAATGATCTTTGTGCAAAGATTTGTTTTACACACTGTGTTTTTTTTCTTTAATTCTAAACAATTCACACATCTTTTTTTCTTTAATAATAATTTCAGACAAGTCAACCATTACATTCTGATTTTATTCCATGTACAACTACTGTAGTTTGTGAAGAAATAATGATGAATAACATGGAACAGAAATCTCATATGTCTTTAAATCATCAATTGAAAAACAACTTCAACAATCATCATCATCATCATCTCAATTATCCATTGAAACAAGGATACCTTTAAAGAATATTCTAAAAGATGATGATATCATGTCTAATTCAACCATTACAAATGAAATAAACAATCAAATAAACAAACAAAATTTACAATTAAAACAAGATCATGTTGATGATCGAATTGAATGTATAGAAAATGAAATCAATTTTCAATTGATTTCTGATCAAAAATCAACTGATCATAAGAATATTGATTATTGTAAAGTAAATAAACTGTTCATTATCCAATGGATGATTGTTCACAGACAAATAATCAACGTAGTGATTTTGTTTAAATAATGATAATCTAAATTGTTTATGAAAAGAAAAAATGAATGAACAAAAACATTCTATTTTAATATGGGTTATTTTTTTTTAACTTTTGTCCTACTGGATAGAATAGTTTAGCGCTTTTATTTCTGGCGAGTTAGTTTTCCACGGAATGGGGTCGCGCTAACCCTATCCCTGACCCTTTTCCTTTATCCGGGCTTGGGACCGTCAGTAGTTCCCGGAGGGGCTCCAGGTAGAGCTGAATAGAATGGTTTAATTAAATAAAATGGAAGAAATTATTGAAATTATTAACTTCTGTCTATGGACTAATTTTAACAGTTGAATTCACGAGTCAATTTAGGCTAGATCACCATTAAAAACCTGGAAGCAATGGACAGTCATTTCGTCCTAGTGGATATACATTGTTGAAGAGTTCCATACTAGGACGAAAGGGCTGTCTGGTGCTTCCAGGGTAGTCTAGCTTAAATCGACTCATGAATTCAACTATTAGATCATCATGTGTTTACTAGTGACTGGATTCAAGATGTATTTCCTCGAGTTCTCGTGAGAAACCATGACCAGTGGAGTTCAACCATGTCTGTTGTGAGGCAATTACTCACTGAAGACAACGATGGACGGTGGTGCAATAACGTGGATTGGTTGGAGTTAAACATTAACATCGTTAGATGCCGGCTTAGCGGTCTAGAGTTTAAGCGTTCTCGTGCAAGAACGAAGATCCTGGGTTCGAGTCTTACGTGCGCACTGCTGAGGAGTCCCCTACTAGGACGAGACAGCCGTCCATTGCTTCTAGATTTCCAATGGCGGTCTAGTTTGGGTTAACCCGTGAATTCAGTTGATAAAATACAACAGTCTCCACAAGACCCTATATTGAATAATTGTTTAATAAAGATTGGAGATGGTACATCATTTATCTAATAGAAATCTTAAGCAAATTACTACATGTAGATCAATCGGTTTAAGAATAACTTTAGATGGAATATTTGGCATTATTAGTGAAGGTAACAGTTATGATGGAAACCAGTATTCACTGAATCTGTGAAATATAATCTTTTTAGCATATTACTTTTAGAAGTGATGGATTCACAAAACAACACGTAAAACCCATATCTCTTTTGTAATTTATTTTCAGTGAATTTAAATTTAGCGTTTTTCGTGTCGAAATTTGACTTAGTATGAAGAAAGATTTTTTGAAACACACATTAACGTCTATTTTTCTGTGATACTGATAGCATTCATCGCCATCGTCTGTAAATCCACACAGTGCATTGAAGTTGAGAGGGTTTAATGAGAACCAAACTCAACCTATTTTTATAGCCATGTTGCTTCGGTTATGTACTTGTCGGTTCATTTGTATCCATGATTCTACTGCTTATGCTTAGGAAACGGGAACCACTGGAACTCCCACGACGCAATGTAAGAACACAAATACTGATATAAATGACGATTTATCAACTCTCTGAAAAGACATCCCCCCCCTAAAAAAAAAAACTCATCCGTAACCACATCATTAACAAACCTAATATGCCCATTTATGCACTGGTTTTACACACGCTTAAGCCTAATGACTAGTTAATAAGCATCATATAAATGAAAAAAAGTTACTGTAAAGTGCATGTGAAGTTCACAATGATTAATACAAAGAATATAACTGTTGTATTGAACAAAATTCACACTTAACATGCTGACCTGAAACAATCTTATTACTGGATATCGTAAAGAAGGAATAAAACCAATATCAATATTTTACTTTAGGAAGAAAACGAATGTCTTAACGTGCTTCATTGAGTTGAAGAAAACATGGACTAGTCTTCCTATTATCAGCTTATCACATAGCATACATACATCTACCTATTTAGGGGTTTCGGATACTATTAGTTTCTATGATTGATTTCTTGATTTAATTTGTGTAGGATTTATCATCGTGTTCAAATTGCTGAATTAGAGCTTATACGAAGCTATATTTAAAACAAATACATATTATTCTTGGATACAATTATATGAACGAAGAATATTCTTTTCAATAATTTCTTATCAGGTTCTACAGTTATATATCCAAATTAATAATCCATAAAATTAGTCAGGTTTAAGATAAGATGCATCTGGGACTTAAGGTTTTCTGTTAATTCATCAATGGCAAATCTGCGAACATTACTTCTATCTCCGCCAACTAGACAGGTAATCATAGGATTTTTTTAACGACTTACAGAACTACTCTGAACCCAACTGTCCCAGGTGGGAAGTCCCCTGCTGAAGTCATGTTTGGAAGACATATTCGGACTATTCTCAACGCCATGTTACCACCCAAAATAGTGGATGGGCACAGAGCGAGTTCTAATGCTGGCGATAGTGTTTGTTAAGTCCCACCTCGGAGAGAATCAACGGGAACCGACAGAAATCATACAAAGATTGGGAAGAGTTTTGTATAGAGTCCGAGGAGCTTTTGGGACATGTATCAGGCACACGAACTGAATCCATCAAGACTGAAAAATGATGTACACCCAAGATAACCAGGTGAGTCTTCCATAAGAGTTAATCTCAGATACATCAACGACATATACGCCCAAGAATACTGAAAAGAAGACTTGGACAAGAAAGACAGTGAAAATATGAAACATCACCAAAAACCGGCTGCCAGGTTACAAGTGGACCCAAGGAGGAAATCTAATTTGGGGAGGTGTTGGGACAGCTTCCCAGAATTACGACGGAGCTACCAGAGGCCCTAAAGGAGCTGAAGAGTTTCCATCTAATCAAAACGTGATGAAGCTTTTTGGCATATCTAAGTGGCATGCTACAATCGGACAATAGTATAACTTGTCTCCTTGAGGATTGGCTGAATTGTAATGATGTTATAATAAGCATTATGTAATGATAGAGAAAACTATGGCTGGGTGCTATGAAAGTAAAAACCATCATCTTTATTCCTGATCGATAATTAATGACTAGGTAGCTGTTGCATTTTGAAAAAACCTTATTAGTTTACAATTTCTTAATCCAGTTCGATCAATAAATTATTATTACTATTGTTTAAGGATTAAAGACTCCGTTTATTCTTTGCGTGGTGGGAGGTCACATCATCTGCATTCGTGTGTGTGTGTCAAACTAGGGGTCATATATCAGCAGTCAATTAAGTGACCAGGCAAAGTTTCACTAAATGGAAAATCTTTCAAAGTAATTCATTTTTCTTTTTGTCTAATCAGCTTAGTGGATAGTTATACTTGTGGGCATTTCAAAAACATGACTTACATCCATGGAGTGAGATGATTGAGTCATGAAGAAAGACTTGCTCTTGACTCAAAACTTCTGATTACTATTATGCAACTGATAAAGTGATCTGAAGAGACTATGAAGGGATATATTTCATAGGTTAACACCGTCAGCGAAAATAGTGGAGTAAAATGATCCGGCGGCCTGCTTGAATATCTGGGCTACCTGTTCCTTCGATATAGATATTTCTTCAAGTTATCTGTTTTGTTGTTTGTTTTAGCACATCAATATGTCGATTGTGCTCACAATCTATTCGGGCGCGTTTATGAAAAGTTTACAACCTTTCGCTATACGGGATACAGAAAGGTACAATCAGCGACATCATGGTGGCTGGCAATATGCAATGAAACGAATGAACATTAATCAAATGTGGATTACCGAATTCCTAACATCTAACTGGTCATCATTCGAAATTTATCGTCACAATCGATCAAGATATGAGAAAAAGAAACTTGTCGAAATACCTTATGCTGAGAATTCTATGTTGTACCAAAAGTATAATGTTGAATAAGGCTTCTTATAATAATAATAATAATAATAATAATAATAATAATAATAATAATAATAATAATAATAATAATAATAATAATAATAATTCTGTGCTATTAACTTCAGAAATTCATGCAAACACGATGGGGAAAAAGTAGATTTATACTCTGAAGAGTAGATACAACTTTCCTACTGTTGAAAACATTATTAATACTTTGCTGTTCATCAGATGTTAGAAGTATCAAACTGTAAACTTCTAATTGTTTATTGAGACCGGAAATCACCAATGATTACTTTTAAAATGAAAGTAAACAGTTGATTGACCACTCAGTATTCACTATAGAAGGTCAACTGAAGTCTTAATACCTCAATGACAACTTCTAAAATTGTGTGACCCGAGTTCGAGATCATCAAGTAACATCAGCCACCTCCAGATTGCAGGTATATCTTACTGGCGGTTGTAAACTAGCACGAAATTTGACTTGTTCCAACTAACTCCAACCATTGAATGATGTAAACACACTACATCTTGTAAAATTTGACAGTGATAACCACTTCAAACCTACTTAACATTATATCAAACAATCTATTAATCATTCAAATAAAACTATAACATGATCCACCCATATTTTACATCTTAATTGTAGTCGTAATGGAGAATTTTCACTTATTTTATCACATAACTTACGTTTACTGCCTGAAGATATCTAATATGAATCGTTTCATTTCATGTTTGCAGTTTATAAAGCGCTGAATGACAAATAAAATAGAAGCGAATATTGATTGTGTAATATTTACCGAGAACTTAAACTACAAGCAGCAAATACAAACTTTTCTAAGTGGATTGGAATAAGGTCAGTTAATCATGAAATCGCAGACATATCAATAGGTATCACTCTCAAAAGTAACTTCGAAGAAATTAATTCCTTAGTAATGATTAAAAAGTATCATCTTTTAAGTTATATAGGATTAATACTCTTAGAAATCTAAAAGGAGATATTCATATACACTGGGCTAAGAGGAGAAATAATAATATTAAACATACAGAATATGATCCGAAAAAAGAACGATGAACATGAGTGGTATGAAATATTACCATATTTAGAATAGGACAAACAATCAAAACGGATAAAGTACCTTCGTTAACTTCGAAGACGATTCATCTATGCTTCCCTCAAATAGAAAGTCTGTATTTCATGAAATACATATATTCAAGCCAACAGTAAATTACTTCATAAAAAGAGCAACAGTGAACAGGAATTAGTGTATGCGAGTGAAATAATAAATAATAACAAAAGAAGTAACTCAGAAAAAATGCAACCAGGAAGAATTCTTTCAATTAAAGACGTTACGATCACTGATGAAAAAAGTTATATCCAGATCGCCACTGGCTTCTATTCCAAGCCATTTCTAATGGCATCACAAGCCACTGTGGTGTAGCACCTCAAAAAGGGAGTCGTGAAGGTCCTGCAGATGCCATACTTCTTCAGCATTCTTTCATCGTATAACACCATGTAATACACTGACCACCTACCAATTTTTTCGAACAAGTCCAAGCCTCCGCAAATAGTAAACAATGTGGAGTTCGTTGGCACTACATTCGCAGTACGTGTTTAAGCCACCGAAGTCGATGTTTCAAGATAGTGACACCAACTGAATTACCGTCGCTGCCGTGAACACACGTTATCGAACCTCCCCACTACTAACATGGTGTTGTCACTGAAGGTCAACAATTCCTCAGAAAAAACGATGGTCTAACACAGAGTCGATTAACATTCTCAACTCGGAGAGGCCAGGGTTCACAAGCATACAACAAAACTCCTCTAACCGAAACGTTGTACACCCGAACTTTCACAGCCAGACTAACATCACAAAGGAATCAAAGATGATCCAGATTGACACAAGCCACTCTGACTTTCACCATACATTAGACCATCTCATCACTCACGCCACCGCCAGCATTCAAGCAGCTACTCAGATGCACGATCATTTCGACTACAAAAGTAATTAGGTTTTATTTTTTTTTAATAATCGGTTGTTCGACAAATTTGAGCAATCACAATACGTGGTTGTATGGCTATAAAGTTAGAAGTCGATCAATTCAACAGGTAGATTACAGCTTTATCATTTATTACATCTACATTTCAGGTAAATATCATTATTTGTTCATTTATAAAGCATAAAATGTAATATAGATACATATATGCATATATAACAATCATTGGGAATAGTTACAGTATTCTCTCTCTCTCTGGAAAGTGGAAGGAGTAAAGGGTGAAAGTATAACGAGTAAATAAATTCAATTTAGAAAATGATAGAAGAATAACTAAAATAGTACACCAATTGTCACAAGAAGCAAAAAAGAAAACTCAATGAAGGATTGAAATTTTTTGTAAATGAGCTGATAAGTTTGAAGAAAATAAATGTGTGTAAAGTATCGATTAAATGGACAAAAACGAAATAAAATCAACAAGATGTACAATGATTAATGGAACAATTATACATGAATTTCAGGTGATGTTGAAGAACCTAACTGTGGCAAAAGAGTTGTTGATTTTGATGTTACTGATGGGGTTTTCGGAGGTTTCATTTTACCAGCTAATACTGCTATCACTTCATCTTTGGTCAAAGTTTCAAAATGAAGTAATGCTTCAGCTAGAAGTCTATGTTGTTTACTTTGATTAGATAGTAAAGTACGTACACGAGTTAAAGAATCATTGAGTAATTGGTCAACTTCTTTATCAATCAGGTCACGTGTAGCTTGACCAATTTGGTCATCCTGAGTATCTGGTATAACTCTTGGTCCAATTTTACTTGAAAAACCGAAACGTTTAACCATATTTTGAGCTAAAACTGTTGCTTTCTATTGAAGGTAAAAAAAAAATTGTTGAGATAATTCAACCAGATAATGAATAAGGGAAGGTAATTAAATTTGCGAAGTAGAAATAAACCTGCGAATGGAGTGTGAATATGAATGGAATTTTCATGGTAAAATAGGTGTTAGGCTAGTATGGAACTCCTGAACACTGTTCACCTATGATCCCACTGAAAGGTGAAACTAGGACCTTCAGGTGTTGAATGAGAGTTTGAAATTTATATTGTCGAGTTAGTATCCAGCGGCCTATGCTTCTAACTTCAATCGATTTACGACATTACACAACCGTCATCTTATGTCGTAAATTCTACACGATTGAACTCAACTGGTTACGTCTTTCCAGAATTTCGGGAATCGCCTCTTGAAGTTATTCATTAGGGAACATACAATTATTAGTAATATAAAACGTTTGTAAGGTTAGTGTGATCTAAACGTGAACATGATAGACTGGCTTAAGCTAAGGAATTACTGACGATCACGAAACAATGAAAGTCTGTCCTTTTCTTGTATGGTTCCCATGGTATTGCCGATAATGACAGATGGAAATCGCGCAATATAGTGAATTAACTGAAGCTAGAAATGTGAACCCATTAGGAATATCTCTAAAATTTTCAATAAAAACTTGGATTAAAACTTTAAGTAAAATCTAGGACTCCCCAATTATGCATTTGATAATGTTTTGGACAGTCAAATTAATTTAAATTGGGAACTTATAATTGAAATAAAAAGGCCCTTATTTCAATAGAAATGATCTCCATGCAATTACTTACTCGAAAATCATCTGCTGCACCAGTGGTAACTTTGTCTGCACCAAAAACTAATTCTTCGCCAACTCGACCACCCATCAATACATCTAATTGAGCTAATAATTGTGCACGAGTCATAAAACTAATATCTTTCTCTTGTAGAAAACTAGTAAGACCACCTGCCTCACCTCGAGGAATAATTGTAACCTAAATTAAAAATAAAATACAATATGGATAAAATATCTAGGGAAGAAACAAAATAGAAGAGACATAGTATGGTCATTTATACAGTGTATGAATTGCCTCCAAATCACAGAAAATGGGGATTAATTCAGATTGAAATGGTTTGGAATCTCCCCTTTATTTTTTTGGACTGAAATTCGATTAATCTTGATTGGCATATGCACATCCTGTGTGTATTGCTTCAATATAGCCTAGATGAGTGACATGGCTCAGAATCGAACACAATGGCGTAGGTGTATATAAACTCTTTATCTCCCCTTAAACCGTGAGATTAAAATTGCTTTATACCTTTCTTTCTACGAACTAACTCTTTCTTCCTGTATTATATCCTTGTAGATAATCTTCCTTTTGTATATTACTACCATTGAAGTAACGACTTCTATGGATCTGGTGTTCATTTTGTTGTGCTAATGAGGTGTGGCGACTTGGACCAATGGATATATGTGCCTGGTCCTACGTTGTAGCTGACTGAATGACTGAGCAACTATCTTTTGGCGAATTCACCCTTGAAGCTGTACAGAATTGTACGGGTAATCACACAAAAACGACAAATGCTTACATATGTATATAGGTTTATGACTCACGTTGGAATGTGAATTATATTTTTAAGGTTTATAAAAGTAGATACTATCACAAATATCAACGCAAATAGCCGAAAAAAATGTGTTCAGATTGGTTGTGTAATGGTTGAGATAGTGCAATAAACAAGGTTGGTTTTAATCAGGGTAGGGTCGTGGAGATTGTTGAGTTTAACTGAGATCCTGAATCGACTAACGTTAGACCACCATTGAAAACCTGGAAGCACTAAACGGCCGTTTCAGTCAAGTATGGGACTCGGCAGTTAGCATAAATGATCCCGCACTGCAATGGTGATCTAACGTTAGTCGGTTTAGGATCTCAGTGAAAGGTTGACTTTCCTCTATAACGACAAAGTAGAATAAAAACTAATCACGTTCAAATAAAATATTAACCTACATACTTTGTGTAGTGGTATACTTTCCGCAGTCAACAATGCTACTAAAGCATGACCAGCCTCATGAAATGCTGACACTCGATTAGTTTGATCATCCAACGGACGACGTTTAGCCGGTCCCATTATTAGTCGATCACGAGCATCCCACAAATGATGCATTTCAACAAAAGGATCATTACGTAGTGCAGCGGCGATAGCAGCCTGAAATAAATTGGATTTGTACAAAATGTATTTTATGAAATGAAATGAAGAAAACAGTTGTTGGCTCAGTAGAAAATAGTTGTAAATAGTTATGAAATTGCAATAAACTGAAATCATGGAAAAACGCAGGATGACTAGTAAGCAGGGCATCTCAAAACCATAGGTAAGTTCTTCAAAGTAACAGTAAAAACAAAGTCAACAAAAGTTAAGATAATGAAAATTCGAATAGAATATGAATATATAATTCTTTGAAGTGAACAGTTTACATACGAAATTTTTGACTATGTAAAGTGATGTAGGCTCAAAATCATTTGTAATGGACTAGATGCATTCACTCTTTGTCTTCCCTTAGACCCCAAATTTCTAAATTATCTTGTAAGTTTTTACTGCATGAATCCATATTTTCTCCTAAAATTACATATCTCTTATCCCTAATCTTTTCTACTACTACTGATTCTGTTACTGCTTATACCACTCTGGGATCTCGCTGTGCGGATGTGGTGTGGTGACGTGAACCGATGCACATATGTGCTAGGTTCTATGTGTGCACATGACTGACTGACAGACCACAAAAAACTGATCTTCAAAAAGGTAAGTGAAATTATATCCACCTAATCAATCGGTTTCATCGGCATGCGTTAGATTCAGTGAAATGGTGCAGGTGCTCTGATTACCATGATCAGTTTCAACATGCTTTGCCTTACTTTTACTTAAACATATTAACATTGGTACAAGGAGGCACCAAATACATATGCGCTCCCGACCGTTGTTGCTACCTTGACGTGGTGGTCGGGCTTGCCTATCGTGATGAAGCAACCGAGCTATACTGACTGGAACAACCGTTCCTCAAGGTCCTACCATGTCAGACAGGTCGGTTGAAGAGCGGTAAGACTAAAAGCAACAAACCCAAGGTCCGAAGGCGAAGTCGTACTGCTGACTGTACAGAGGTGTGACAGCAGTAAGGTGTTTCCTTCAGACAACCAGCATGACAGCGATGCTGCCTTCCCACAAGGAGGGGTGGGGTTAGAAAAGGTCGACCCTAAAAATGCACACCTCGCCTTATCCCACGGATATCCGTCTCCGGCGGTAAGGTCTCAATAAGTACGGAGCTAACACAAAAATTACCCATAAAAAGGTCGTGTGTGACCGACCTCAAGCAGTTGTCCCTTGGGCACTGCGGTCACGCTCCCAGGTCACTAAGACCACTTCTAATCCAATTTCCTTTTCAGGTACCTCCAGAAGAACCCTTCCACGGTGTGGGCAACCGGGAAGTGATAACCGCCCTCATACCTCTAACAGCACTCAAGACCACTGTATTCATAATCAACCTCCTCTTCAATTCCTATTATTCCTCCTACATCGACTTTCAACTCTAAACTTCCTTTTTCGGCTTCCCCCTCAAGTGTCACCATAGCCAACGATTCTAGTGCTCAAAACACTGTCCCAGGTCTACTGAAACCTCGCTCCAAACTACACATTGGAGCCTTCAACGTACGCACCCTATGTCAAATCGGTCAGCAGGCTTCCTTGGCTAAAACCCTAGAGTCTCTTTCCATTGATGTATGCTGTGTCTCCGAAACACGCATACAGGATTCCAGTGTGGTCATTCACTTGACCTCACCTCGGCAAAACGGAGAGCCAACGAGATACACCCTTCGTGTATCTGGTGACCCGATGGCCAGTTCTCGTGGACTGGCAGGTGTAGGCATAGCACTAAGCATGAGGGCGGAACAAGCACTGCTAGAGTGGATCCCCGTCAACAGTCGTCTATGTGCTGTTCGGCTAAACGGCTCCGTAAGAACTCGGAAGGATAGGGACACACGTCGTTGCCTTTTTGTCGTTTCTGCCTACGCTCCCACTGACTGCAGCTCAGATGAAGTGAAAGATGAATTTTACAGAAAGCTGTCCGAACTTCTTCAGAAAGCTAAACGCTCAGACATAGTACTCGTAGGGGGTGACTTTAATGCTCAGATAGGTAGTTTAAACCAAACAGAAAGGCATTTAGGTGGATATTTTAGTATTCCGACACAGCGAACAGATAATGGTGATCGTCTGCTCAGACAATCGTTTATTTTTAGCAAACACAAATTTTAAGCATAAGGAGAGACATCGTCTAACATGGCGACCCCCTACACCAAACCAACGATGGACTCAAATAGACCATATTGCCATCAGTCATCGTTGGAGAGGGTCGGTAGAAGATTGTCGCTCATTCTGGAGTACCTGCTTGGACTCCGACCATGCCCTAATACGGGCACGCATCTGCTTGCGCCTCACTGGACGCAAAAAAGCCACATTAAAAAGACCCATTAGAACTGAGTTGAGTAACGAGAAAACCAAAAGTAGGTTCCAGGAACAACTGAGGTCACACTTAGGTAGTTGTGAAGACGAGGCTGACCCAGATGTTGCTTGGAAGGACATACAAGCAGCTGTGGAAACAGCAGTGACATCTATTAGTGACTTAAACCACAGAGTTACAAAGAACCAGTGGATTTCTTCAAGGTCTATCACACTGATGGATTCTCGCAAACTCGTCCCATCAGGTTCTGAACATGATGAAGAGCGTAAACAAATCAGATCTAGGTTAAGAAAAAGTCTAAGGAACGACCGTGAGCAGTGGTGGGTAACGAAAGCAAAAGAGATGGAAAAGGCGGCGACTATAGGGAACACAAGACAGCTTTACAGACTAATAAAAGAAACTGGAATTAATAAGTCAAGTGTAAGTGAGATTATTTCGGAAAAAGCGATACTCTCATCTGCTCCCAGTCCAGACGTTTAGAACGATGGGCGGAACATTTTAGAGAACAGTTCAGCTGGCCTTCAGCTACTCTACAACTACCCTCCATTCCCAGACAGTGTGAATGGAACATTGAAGTAGGTCCCCCAACTCTTGCTGAAGTTCAAAAGGCTATAGTTAATCTGAAACGAGGAAGGGCAGCTGGTCCAGATGGATTGGCTCCAGAGGTCTTTAAGGATGGTGGTCCAATTTTAGCGATTAGGTTGACTAATATTTTAGCTAAGATCTGGGAGTTAGACGTTATCCCATCTGACTGGTCGCAATCACTTATCGTCCCAATATATAAGAAAGGGTCAAAATCATCCTGTGACAACCACAGAGGGATTAGTTTAACTAATATAATATCTAAAATACTAGCCTCGATAATTATCAGACGCCTAACTAAGACTCGTGAACTGCAAACACGAGAGAACCAAGCTGGCTTTAGACCTGGTCGTGGCTGCATCGACCACATATTCACCATTCGTCAGGTTCTAGAACACAGGCATACTTATCGGCGTCCGACAATGGTGGTCTTTCTTGACTTAAAAGCAGCATTTGACTCTGTAGACCGCGAGATTCTGTGGCAGTGTCTGTCATTGAAAGGCGTACCTCAGAAGTACATAAACCTTGTGAAGGCTCTTTACTCGAACACTACTAGTCGAGTCAGGCTTATGGCGAACTGTCATCTACTTTTGCAACCTCAAGTGGTGTCCGTCAAGGCTGTCCACTTTCTCCATTTTTGTTTAACTTCATCATAGACCTATTGATGGAAATAACACTCTCGTCGACTGAATTCTCGGGTATTGATCTCCTTCCAGGAGGTCCACTTATCGACTTAGAATACGCAGATGACATAGTCCTGTTTGGTGAAGACGCTGACAAAATGCAGAGTCTTCTGGTAGCACTAAGCAACAATGCCAGAATGTTTGGAATGCGCTTCTCTCCCTCTAAATGCAAGTTGTTGCTTCAGGACTGGTCTGCGTCAACACCTGAACTAAGGATAGGGAGTGAAGTAGTCGAACGCGTAACTTGGAAGTCTGATCAGCCCTAATGGGTTGGTGTCTGACGAAATCTCAGCACGGATTCGAAAAGCTCGTTTGGCTTTTGCCAACTTACGTCACCTTGGCGAAGGCGAGATATCCGTCTATCAATAAAAGGACGAGTATACTGCGCGGCAGTCCGTTCTGTTTTAATTTACGGCAGCGAAACATGGCCTTAAGAGTAGAAGACACTCGTAAGCTACTAGTATTTGACCACAGATGCCTTAGAAATATTGCTGGCATCTGCTGGGATCACCGGGTAAGTAATAGTGAGGTTAGACGCAGGGTATTAGGGAATGATGGTAAATCAGTTGATGAGGTTATGAATCTTCATCGACTGAGATGGTTGGGCCACGTGTTACGTATGCCTGAACACCGATTACCACGACGTGCAATGCTAACCGGTATTGGATATGGTTGGAAGAAAGTTAGGGGCGGCCAAACCAAAACGTGGCATCAGTGCTTAAAGTCACTAACTTCTAGTCTGAGCCATGTTGGTAGATGCAGACTACTTGGTTGGGGTCCGCGTGACTATCGTAACCAATGGTTGGAGACTCTTGGTGACATGGCTCAGAATCGATCACAATGGCGTCGGTGTATACACTCTGTCTTCCCTTAAACTAAGAGATTAAAATCACTTCATATCTTTCTTTCTACGAACTAATTCTTTCTTTCTGTACTATAACCTTATATGCAATCTTTCTCCTATATATTACCACCTTTGACCTAACCACTCCTATGAATCCGGTGTTCATCTTGTTGTGCTAATGCGGTATGGCAACCTGGACCGATGCATACATGTGCCTGGTCCTACGTTGTAGCTGATTGACTGACTGACATATGCGCTACATAAATCATTCGATTTATGAGAGGGCTAGCATACTGCCCGGATGCCCAAACAGAAGCAGGTGGTTTTCTTAGGGAGCCACACCCAGAGCCTTCGATCTAAAAGTCTGATCCACAAGGCAGTGGAGCATCATGAGGAGATGCAGTGCCATGGTAGCCGGTCACCAACGATTGGTTCATACGCCATTTGCTCCTTCAGGATACTGCAGTCCATGTGCACCATTGGTTTGGAATGAGGGTTTTCCAACTCCTCTAGGTGGACTCTTCGTGTCCACCAGCCCGGTTAAAGCGTCGGACATTCGCTTTTCGTCCTCTCAATTTCTTAAACAGCAGTAATGCCGCGAGAAGGCAGTGAGTAGGACTTCCCTGACAGTGGTTGTATGCACGTGGCCATGTGAGAGCATTTGGAGAGGGATAGCGGACTCTCCCCACTCTCGGCCGTACCAGGGCATTTGAGGGCCCTGCCTTGCCTACATCGATCTCGAAAGCATTGTAGTTCTCATTCAATGTTATAAACGATCTACAGTTTGTTGAAGTGTGGGTTGATGTTATCAAGAAAGACAATTAAAACTTCCTCTAGGTCAGACATCATAACACTTTCAAAATTCTCATCTTGAGTTACATATACTCTCCAGCATCCTAAAATTTCTAGTCTGGTCTGGTAAATTAGTCTGAATACCTGGTCCATCAGGTTAATTTAGGAGTATTTCACACCCGTCGGTGAGAGAAGCAAGCAGCAGCAGCCTCTATGACAGTAGGCCTCAACATACACAAAGTAAAAAGCAAGATCCTGAAGTACAACGCGGAGAACATCAACCAAATCACGGTTGATGGAGCTCTGGAAGAGGCGGAAAGTTTTACGTAACTAGGCAGCATCATTGATAAACAAGGACGACCTGGCACAAATGGGAATAAACTTAGTTCAGGGAGTATCTCAAGCGTTTAATTTGCGATTCCCACTTACTAGGTTAGAGGTTAGAACCTATTCCCTTCATTTCGATTTGTAGATTCATGTAAAATGATCACTTACCTAGTACACAAACCTATAGAGGACACTCCAAATCCCAATAAAATAAAATGTTTAGGTTATCACCATCAACAAAGAAAAACTTACTTGATTAACCAAATTTTGTATATCTGCACCAGTGTATCCAACTGTTCCATGGGCCAACTTTTCTACATCAATATTTGAGCCTGCTTTTACTTTTTTTAAGTAAAGATTTAGAAGAGCTATTCTGCCCTACAATAAAAAAGGATGGATAATAACAATGATAGCGTTCGCTGTTGTGGCACAAGCAGCTAATCACCTACCTATTCATACATTAGGCTACGGTAAACCCAAACGACTTTGTTCACAGTAACCTAATGATAGTAGCTGATGAAGTGACAGTCAAAATTAATTTACCGATGTAGTTTTTATTCGTCTTAATGAACAAATTATAACCAGAATCTCAAAAACAAAGAGAATATCATTTGTCTGAAACGTCAAATTAGAACTTTC
This sequence comes from Schistosoma mattheei, assembly GCA_944470405.2. Taxonomy (NCBI): domain Eukaryota; kingdom Metazoa; phylum Platyhelminthes; class Trematoda; order Strigeidida; family Schistosomatidae; genus Schistosoma; species Schistosoma mattheei. The sequence continues at coordinate 41,801,539 of OX103944.1, forward strand.
CTCCAAAACTAATAATTACTGATGATGGAAACCTAGAATGAAAACATAAATATCTCTTCCTATCATAATTTGTTCACTATGTTATGACAGATTGAGAATAATTTGCAACTAATATAAAGATAGACAGAGTGGTGTAAAACGACACATCATCAAGGAAAGTTTTATTATGGATTGTTAGATTCTGGTGCGCTATTATTAACTCCGTTCATTAATTTGAGGATATTGTTTGGTGTGCAAATATATCAGATTTCTGACAGGCCTGTGATAGCTAATAAGAAATTGTCATCGACAAATGTGGTAGATGTGTTAGCCAATTAACTTCACTTTTTAGAATTTATGCAAACTACTACAGTCCTATTCTAAAAAGTTGCACTAATTAACTTGAGATCAGTTATTTGATTTGTAAAAAAAGGATTAACTAAAAAAACTTAATAATAATACTATCATGCAACACATTTCTGGGGTTGTTTTAATCATTATATCTATTTTTCATAGTTGAAGTTTGAAAAATGTTTGATGTAAAGTTAAAATTGTTACTAAGACTTGCTCATCTAACAGTAAAGCTTAGATATTGGTGGAATAACCTGTTTTAAAGTTATTACTGAAGTTGTGCTATTCAATAGTCAGTGTTTATTGAAGTTTTTTAGGCAAAAGATAGTATTTTGTTTATGCATAATGACGCTTTTTTGCAACTGCATTTTTAGATATAAAACATCATGGCACTATTGTGTTGAAGACTTTTGTACTCGTTATTTCGTTTGGTAGTAATAATCGCTTACCACTCAATACATGCTAGGTCATTTTTATCGCTGTATTCTATCATAAGAGTAGAAGTTTGTGCTGTTTAAATGATATCAACATTAACATGGAAATAGGTGTATCAAACTGGTCTAATATTTACTAACTTCATAAGTTGGTGGTGATACGTGAATTTGGACATCAAAACGACCAGGTCTCAATAAAGCTTTGTCTAAGACTTCTGCTTGATTTGTTGCACCTAAAACAATAATTCCGTCTCTTGACTGGAACCCATCCATTTCTGCGAGAAGCTGGTTAATTGTCTGGTTCGCAAAAGGATGATGGGAAGAATATGTCCGATTTCCCCCGACAGAATCTATTTCATCAATAAATACTAAACATGGTGCATTCTGTTTGGCAGTGGTGAAAAGTTGTCGAATACGAGAAGCTCCTAGTCCAACGAGGACTTCGTCGAAACTACTCCCAGAAGCATATAAGAAAGGAACCTATATAAAAGATAAATTCAGATTTTAAGCATCTCAAGTAATCAGTAAAAATTACCCATTCTTATTCACGCCCTCTCCGCTTTAAGCGTGAAAGAACGATATACTAGTGATTAATAAAGGTCAAACAAATAAAAGTACAATTAAAATAACTAAGGGGAGAGAAAGAATAAGAAATTGTCGCGTTATCCTAGGCCATAGAATGACTTAAGGATTACCAAGGTAAATTGTTTGTAAATTGATTGTCTGATTTGTAAAATCAAACAAAGAAGATACGTGGAGAATAAACGGCTTAGCACAGGTATGTATCGGTTCAAGTCCCTACACTTTATATGAACACACCAAGGAAACATGAAGAAAAAAGTGATGAAACCAACTACAGTAGTAAAAGTAAATGGAATATAACAGAACTCAGCAAAACAAAAAAGACATATATCGAACAACATTATGTCTAAGATTGCGAGAAGCGATGTATTAGTGCCATCGCAACCTAATTCAGACCATTTGACATAATTTCCAGTCGTTGCTTAGGGTTATTTTTCTGTCAGATAACAACTTAGTTGTAATTCACTATTTATGAAAGGAATCAACAAAAAACTATTCATTTTTTGAGTTTTGTTACTTTTGTGCGTCAGGCATGAAAATCATGTTTTCAGTCAGACACGGATTCTGCCAATCTGTACGGTTACTGAGCTTAATTAAAATAAGGACGACGGGCTGCAAAAGCTCATTGGTAAGGCTAAGGGTGGGGAGATTCCGTTTTCTCTCTCAGAGTACTTTCACATGGCCTCTACCAGGGAAGTCCTACTAAATGCTTGCTCGCAGCAGGGTGTTGGTTACAACATTGAGAAGACGGAAAGTGAATATCCAGCGCTTAAATCGGATTAGTGGGTAAGGAGGACCCACCTAAGGTAGTTAGAAAACCTTGATTCCAAACCAGTGGTGCACATGGGCTTAAGGATCTGAGGGAATAGAAAGACTATGAACCTATTATTGGTCACCGGCTATCATTGGACCACACCTCCAAGCATTGCTTTACTGACTTGGGGATCAGACCTTTAGGTCAAAGGCTCGGGGAGTTGGTTTCCAAGAAAACCACCCGCACCTCGGTAGTATCCTAGTCCACACAAAACGGATGACTAAAACTAGAAAGAATTGTTACCACTTTAATTACCACTCTCACAAATTCTACTAACTGTTATTCGGTACCGTATTTTTATTTATATTGTGTTACTTGTTTATTATCGTTTATTCCCGCTGTGTATTCTTTTGTTCCAACGTATAAAGCAGCTCGCCTGTGTTGGGAATCTTGTCCTAGCTGGACGATCTGGAGTCGCTGAATGTTCAAAAGTTGAATACTATAACCGAATATGAATTACGAATCAGCCACTCTGAAACCAGATGTGTCATTCGAACTGCCCTCGGACTTTCGCACACTAAGGCAGATCGAACGACAGATAGGATTGGTAATATCAAGAGGAATTCCTATTATCGACGTCTGTTGTTTATTCAAGACTTTAGTGAAGGGCTATAAATTCGTTCCTAGTCTATTCTTTCAAAATATCTACTCTCAATTGCGTCCATATTACTGGATTCAGTTATACGTTGAAGGTTTCTCAAAAACAGGGAAAACGAATCGTGGGGAGCAGGCTGGTTTTCGTTGTGGTTCAGGATGTATTGATCATTTCTTCACACTCCCGAAAATGCTGGAACACCGCCATCCTATGGTAGTCCAATAAATGTGTTTCTTGATAACAGGGTCACTTTCAATACGTTCGACACGACGGTTATTTGTGATTGTCGATTGAAGAAGGGCGTGTCCCGGAAGTTTACCAACATTTTGAAGGTTCTATATACAAACACCTTAGGTAGATTGAGGGCATACAGCCACCTCTCTCCATTGTTCCATTCGAGCAGTAGGGTTCGACAGAATTACCTAGTCTCACCATTCCTATTCAACTTTGCCATCGATGACGTTCCGGAGACGGATCTGATGGATGTAAGTGATGGTGTGGATCTGTTACGTGTGGAAAGAATTTCCGACCCTGAGTATGCGAACGATATTGTCTTATTGTGTGATGATACCGAGGCTATGCAATCTGCACTTAATCAGTCGACAATCAGTGTCTGTGGGCATGGCATGTGCTATACACCTAAGTGCAAGGTAATTTTACAAGACTAACAGGAGCCTGAAACTGAACTCAATTTCGGTAGTGAGCAGATGGAAGTAGACGAGATGATCGTGCATCTGAGTAGCTGCTTGAATGCTGGTGGTGGCGTGAGTAATAAGATGGACTAATGTATGGTGAGAGTCAGAGTGGCTTGTGTCAATCTGGATCATCTTTGGTTCCTTTATGATGTTAGTCTGGCTGTGAAAGTTCGGGTGTACAACGTGTCGGTTAGAGGAGTTTTGTTGTATGCTTGTGAACCCTGGCCTCTCCGAGTTGAGAATGTTAATCGACTCTGTGTTTGGTCATCGTTTTTTCCGAGGAATTGTTGGCCTTCAATGACATCATGTTAGTAATGAGGAGGTTCGACGTGTGTTATAGCATCTATTTGTTTGGTCATTTGCCTATCTATCTGTTGCTTGTATCGCATTATTGTATTGAGATACACTGACTAGCTGACACTCAGTTTGTTTCCATTTTAGTACAATGTAGATTAGACCCTAGATTTATTTCACTACGATACAATTGCTGGATATTCTATATTCATTTATTTGAACACATATATATTGGTACAAGGAGGCACCAAATAGATATGCATCACATAAATCACTCGATTTGTGTGAGGGCTGGGATACTGTCTGGGTGCCCAAAACCAACACTACTATTATGTCCGTCCAGTTGCATCTATTCAATCCGACTATACTTTAATTGTTTGTTACCACTGACATAAACATTCAAGAACATCCGTATCCTAGTTCCTACTTAGTTCATTTACCCTCAGTTATGGATTATTAAGAAAGTGAATATAACTGGTAAATGTGTTACATTACATAGAAAAAATCAATGTAACACTGTTTGCCCTTGTTTACAATCAAACTGTTTCGACTGACTGCGCAATACACTATCCTAGTTACATCTGTATTCTTTTTAATTTCACTATCTACCGGGCATTTAAGAAACTCTAGGAAAAGATAAATTTGGAATGTGGTATCATTGTTGACGAAAGTTCCGGAAGCTAGTCGCCCAGTCAATATACCCTAAACTTTTGTGTCTGTTTAATGATATCTCAATCACAGTTGGTATCAAATGATAATATAACCAGTTGTACGGTTAAATGCTTTGGACAGGAAGTAAGCTGATATTTTAGTCACACTAAACTATGCTCTTATTTGTAGGAAAGAAAATAGAGATAAATGTAAAAACGAGGAACATTTAGAGTAGTGTCTATGATGCTGACAATCCTTGTGTTTTAACATACTTGGGCTTCTCCAGACACCGCTTTAGCAAGTAAGGTTTTACCAACTCCAGGAGGACCCACAAGGAGAACACCTTTAGGGAGTTTAGCTCCAATGTGATTGAACTTTTCAGGGTTTCGAAGAAACTCAACAACATCCACGAGTTCCTTTTTGACCTCATCACACTGAAATTTTGGTTAATAAAACTGAGATCTACTCCTTGAACGTCACTAAAGTTAACGTCAGTGTTTTCAGCAAACGACCCTACATTCTGGTCCAAGAATTTCGGGAACGTACCTAGTGACCAAAATTCCAATTATCGCGAGCAACAAATAACTTACCAAGCGTTTTTTTAAAAAGCATTATGGTGCAGCAAGAAACCACTCCAAACAGAAGAGTCTTGAAAATCAGTGTCCTCCATATCTGCGCTCCAGTTGATGACCTTTCACTGTCAGCTGACGATTGAAAACCTCTACGATAGGCATCTACTAGTCGAAGTTGTGCTGATGGTGTTTGATCCTTTAAAATTTCATCCAGATCTGAACTCACTGTTGATGAATCTGAATTACGCTGCCTAGCTTCTTTGTGTCAAGAATAAATGAACTAGGACGGTTAGTTTTCCTAGATTTTGTAACAAATATCCGAGCGTGGCTGTTAGGTATTCTGATATATGAAGGACACAAAGCAGCCAAGCGAGAGTGAAACGTTCCTCGGTTGCTCCCACAGCAACTTCTAATAATCCGACAACACGGACTGACAATCATAAGAACAAACTTTGTAATCAAACAAAATTCCCACCTATGACCTTTGTGGTCATAAACTTCCAATATATCCAATATCCAATATCTCCCATATATCTCAAAAATCTTTATCACCAGCTTGTATAGATTAATTGAATTCCTTGCGCTCGATTCTTATTGTTTGGAGGCGGCTTCAGATATTTGGTAGTGTCTAGTAGGTGGTATTCTAGCCACTCGACTGCACCGATCCCAGTCAGTTTGATAATTATTTGTAGATTTGTATATATTGTGGTTTAATTGGGTGATGAAGCAATTAGACAGTCCATATACGTTAGGCGAGGTTTTACTGAAATAAATGTGGCCACAATGATTACCTCATAATATAAGACAGATCCTCAGTTTATGAGCACGAAACTCCGTTTAATGCCAACGTAGTAAAGTCCAGCGACACACAGTCAGTCCTCCGTAGAAGTTTTCATTACCTGGTAGACGCTTTCAACACGTATATCTAGATATCGTCGACCCTCTTCCACTATCGAACTCCTTCACACATGTCCTTCCTGCCGTGGATGAGTTTACTAGATAAACGATAGCATGCCATATTAAAAATACATCAGCGGAGACAGTAGCATCGGTATTCCTTGAGTGCTAGATATCGAACCATGGAGTCACATCAATCGTTACTACAGACTGTGGTCCTCAGTTTCAATCGTCCTGTCTCAGGAGTTTGTAGTGCTATTGGTTTCTAACCACACGGTCTTAAAAGCTGAACATATAATTACTGAGGAGGTTCACTATTAACAATGTAACACCGAGAGAGGGTCAGCAGTGGTTAAAGCGCAAAAACTCACTCAATCTCTCAGGTGTGGTCTTTTTTGTGTAACCCATACCTTCCCGCGTTAAATATATTATTCTATCCCCAGCCAAAATGTGTTCTTCCTAAGTGCTAAGTATCATATCGTTAATTATCACAATACAATGAGTCAGTGTAGACGATGATTTGACTCCACGTAAGATATTAAGATTAGGCAGTTAAATCATGAAATATCTACAATTTCGGGATTAGGTCTATCATGTGAGTAGCACTAATATCCGAGCGAAACCGTAATTCTACACGTTTACCGGACTTTCAGGAGTGAAATACACTAAAACAACAGCCTACCATCCAACAGTGAGTGGTTTGGTCCAGAGATTTAACCGCCAACCGAAAATCTCGCTAATGTCAAGGGCTGATATATCAGAATGAAGTGATGCTCTACCATCTGCACTCCCTGGAATTCACTCAACCATCGAAGTTATAAGTTGAACATCTATGGTACGATCTCAGTCTTGCCAGAACAATTGGTCAACTCTGACGAAGAAACATCAAGTGATCCATCACTTTTCGCAAGCCGTTTATTACAGACTATGAAGCGGATTAAAAAGATACCCCAACGTGAACGTAGACTCCAGGTACAGCTTGACAAAAATCTGCAAATGTGTAAATTTGTCTTTGTCCGAGTTGACACCGTTAAAGAGCCGTTAATGCAACCGTACGAAGGACATTGTCGAGTGGTTAAACGAACAGCTAAACACTTCATCATTAAAAAAACAAAAAGAAGTAAACTATCTCCACGGAGAGAATTAAACCTGCCTTCTGTGATGACCAACAAGGTAAAAAAATACTACCATAGACAACAAATACTATGAAATGGGAGGATGATGAATAACTGAGCAATAATTCTACATATTTAAGACGTCCAGGCAGAAGTGTAAAGAAGCCCAGACGTTATGTTCATTTTGCAGGCCAAAAAAATAAATGAATAAAATGAAATAAACAGTTCATTTTTTGTGAGATTACCAATAGTCATGTATTTCGGTTTTATTAGCAACCTAAGACACCATTATTGGTTGCATTTGCATTTCCATTACGTTCAACTACATTCACATAACTCTGTACAGCACCACACTGTAAACTACCAACATGCATATCATATTCTATGCTATCCATAAATCTATTGCCGAAAATTGTTTTTCCGTAAAACATAAACGCATATCAACTTTGGCGTTTCCATTGCTTTTATATTTGTTTGCATGCATTGTTCTCCTCCCTCATTTGTTTCGTATGCCAGTGTTACCTCGGGACACTCAGGTGGATCTTTGTGAGGATAGTTAATATGGACCCATTTTTCAGTAGGTTTTTGCACTTGTTTGTATTTCCTCAATAATTATTATCATCTGTAGAGTTGTTGTTATTGACTGTAAAACAGTGGTTTAAAAAAGCCTTCATCAACGACGACTAATTCCGTCAGCAATCAACGATAGTCCATGGATGTTTTTTCATTTACTAACCTGTCATCTTATTTTGTAGCATGTGATTTCTTCCACAACTATCTCTGACAGTTTGCTACGTGCCCTCAAGAGAGTGTGAGAATGTGGAACAAGAATATCTGAGGAAGTGCCGCGAGCGGGCTACCCAACACCATGTTGGTGAGGTACGATTTTTCCATGCTCAGATCGGCTATCAGGTGTTTACTCACCTGCCTCTTGAGTCGCCCTCAAGTAAAAAGTAGAGAAGAATCTAACACAAAGGTAATGATGAAAATCAATCAAACCTGAAGAACTGCTCCACTGCCTGCATAAAATAATAGGATACAAAATGGGAATACATAAATATAATTGATAATTGTTCGGTTCCACGTAAGTGCTTGGCCTCCAGAACGGATTGGTATTCTGGAAGGAAAAAGACATAGTGTAGACATCTTGTGTACAAAAAAGTGTGAAAACAAAAAGAACTCTTTTATAATGCATAAATGTAAGAGTGTAAACTTGTTAGAAGTTGAACTCATTGTCAAGCCCAATCAAATGTATGACCTTGGGTCTATGACGACTGCCTTTTATGACCAGGTACGTAACCAAGGGTGCATAAGAGTACTCCACAAAACGGGAAAGTATATAAGGTTAAGGAGGAAAAGGAATTGTGTAGAATATGAGGATCAAGTACAGTAATGTCAAATACTATTTTCTGGTTTGATTTAGGTATGCATGATATGTTGAAGCAATATTTCGTCAATTCATCCAATTAACGAATTGGTCTGCACCTTAGAAGTGTGTAAGTCTTATTACGCATTAGTATTATGAATGATTAATCGATGTAAGGAAATATTGAAGCCACTTCTCCCGTGATCTGATGTGGTTTATTGGCTACGCACGCGGTATTGCATTCAGGAGGGCACAGGTTCGAGTGCGTGTGGGGCCTGCGTTTTTGTTCGCCAAACCCACCTTCAATACGACGTTTGTTGCGACTTACGGGCGTAAGTCGCTCAGATATGAGAGAAAAATGACAAGAGGACAGATTGATATGTCAAAGTGCCATATTGGAACAGTAAAGGTTCTTTGTTTATATTAATAGTAATACTGTAGAAAGATAACTAAAAGTTTGGTAAATTTCCATTTTACGTTATACTTAAACCAACGAAATATATATATATAATAATAATTTATTCTCAAATAACAGTTTGTTACATGAGGCATACCAGCTTACAGGCAAGATCGAATTTTTACAAATGATGCAATACCCACTGTAGTAAATTACATAGCTGGGTTGATAATTCATGAGATATGAATGTAGATGGTTTTAAGCAGTTCTACAGTTAGCGCGCTTCATGAAAGTTGCGTTACAAATGTGCAACTGATGGTCAAGGATAGGCCCATTGAAGGTATGAGCTTCTAGAAATCGCAACCTTATGTCCCTTTGGAATGTCTAAGGCTTTGAGGATGGTGCAGGATGAAGTCACCCGTCCCATATCTCAAGAAGGCTGAAAGGGGGAGCAAGTAAAAGAAAGGACGAGAGGCAGAGTAGCCAATATTCATGAAGGAATGTTTAAGGTATGATTACTCAGTCTAATTTTCTTTATTAAGGTATTTGTTAGGAAAGAGCATTTTGATAAGTTAAAGAAAATAAGTGTTAACAAGGTGTGAGTAGACATACAACTGACAAATGGAGGCAATTCGGAAAGGAGCTGAGAGTATGGGATCATGTGTGGTTATAAAATATAGTGCTAAATCAGTACTGTGATATACAATTTGCTGTCTTCCTTTTATTATCGAAGCTATTAGAGCCCCTTTCGTTTTTCTGTATTATTATTTTTTTTCAGGTATTATGGGGTCTTGAGTAGGCTTCGTATATTAGCGAATTGTCTAGTTTGCTTGTAATAGGATTTCTGGGTAGGAAGTGTAACCAATTCAACGATCGTAACACGATTTAAAGAGGTATTTCGCGTGATAAATCAGCATCAATATCATAAGTTCGTGACATCCCGAGTGACCATAAGGAGCCGTGATTTTAAAAAATGTTCCGCGCTACAAACATGGGTGGATGAAATCTCCCTCCCCACCATCATGTTTGCTGGTTAATAAAACCACCCCTCCTCTTTTTGCGACGTTAGGCTCTCTTACGTTTGTGGTGTGTATGAATATTTTCCTAACCTAAGCTCGCCGAAGGAAAACACTGTCCGTACTAGTTTCATGTTACAAGCAAATCAAATAGTTAAAACATTTGTAATATGGGTTAGATATCCTTTAGTATATCACATTGGTATCAAGATAACTAATGGTAAAAGTTGAAAACACAGATCAGATTATATGTGGTTTAGAGATGTTAGGGATAGATAGTTAATCAAAGAATATGCAATAGTTTGGAAATGCGAAATTTTCGGAGTAAGAAAACAAAACATTGAGCAGCTCACAAGAGTTAAGAACACTATGAACTTCTTATGATCGGCAATAGTTGCTCAGCATCCGTGAGATTAGTGAGTTATCTGTCTAATTGTAATAGGAAAAATCGGACATGACATTTAGGAAGAATAATTCAATTTAACCATTAGAGGGATTCGGAATCAGAAAATGAAGAGTAGGAGCATAAGGACATAACTAACAATCAATGAATAATGTGAGATGGTTAACCATGTGTTCTATCATTTGGTTATATTCATATTAATGATAACAGGAGTCTGTTATATTTATGATCGGTCCAGATATTAGGCGGTTCATAATAAAATGCCTCATTGGTGGACGGAGTTTCAGGGAATAATCGATGAAACTCTTTAGTATCAAGTAATAGAGTTAATAGTCTTTTGAACTTGATGATAGTGTCACAGTTACGGATTAGTATTGCCATCCTATTCTATAATAAACTATGCTGTTAAAATCTTACAACGCAATGGTTTTTGGTGTTTTACTGTAAGCAATTTATGTGGGTTGTTTCTGAGTCTGTAGACTGGATTACGGATCATGATTATGCAGGAGGTTAGAAATGTGACTGCATGTATTGCTTTGTATAGAAATATTAGATTGTTCCTTAGCCGACTATACTGTACCGGTTCTAAGGAGAGGTGCTTACATCCATCTATGTAGTTGAGAGTGATGTCAAATCCTAGCAGTTGGCGTGTGAAGCGTCTTTGGACATCTACTCTTATCTTGTCTGTAGTACTCATGTTTCAGAAGATACGGTCCATGAGCAGCAAGTATCTACAGACAAAAACTCCCCACCCTTTTACTTCATATCCATTCCACAGTGTTAAGTTCGCTTGTTTGGAAGACTTAAGTACCAATTTTAAAAACCTGGTTTTTTTATGATTAAAGTCCGTATGACTTGAGCCTATAAACATTTAGCAAGGTGACCTCAGGCGTATTTTAGGGATTAGTTGTTTTGTCAACTTGTGTTGGACCAAGAATATATCAGTTCCAATAATAAAGTTTTTACGAAAGGAAACTGATGTATCGATACATTGGATATATCTATACACAAGAAAAATATACAGCACGTTACTTAAATTGTCAGAAGTTGGCGTGGTCGATTTCTTGTGGCCTTGTAACCCACAGTTATATGTATTTTATAATTCCAATCACAGTTTTTATAGTTGGAAATTTATATCCAGATAAAGCATGTAGTGAAGATGTCACTGTGATCTGTAAGCATATATAGCAAATACATTAAAGTTCTGTTATCATAACAGTAAGTAATTGAGAACAAAAGGCACATGAGTGTAACAGTGTATTTGTGAGCGATAATCAGTGTGTCATGCTATGGGGTATTCGAAAAGTGTACAGAAAATCAAAGGTCATGCCTTTCTAAACAACGTTTTCACAGTCATTTGTAGTAAATGTTCCAATTAAGGGAACTAATGAAAGAAATGAAAGTATTAGCAAAAAATAATTACAAAATAGGTCTGTGATAACTAACTCCACAAAATTCTTATCATGCTAAAAACAAGTTTTAGGCTACGAGTTTCCACTCCCCTTAACTCTAGGAAAGATAACTGATCTGTCGCTATGATAAAGTTTTAACCTCTCAGCTATTTTTAAAGGGTTAGTTTTTCTTTAATAATATTATGTCGTTCCTTATTCTCGACCTGAACCCATTCATCAACTTCTGATATGGTAGCTACCACAGTCGTGCGAAACACACTATGAGGTTCAAGGTGATTGCTAATGACCTGGACAGTCAGCTTGTTTTTTTCCTGACAGAAATATATCTAGCCGTACGATTAGGTTTTTTAGGCGTTTCCTGCTGGCTGTCATTTGGAAGATGGCAGACGGAAGAAACTTCCATTCTTGGGCCTTTATTTCGGATAGACCTCTTTGAAGTCGACCTTTTCTTCTTTGATCCACATAAGTCAGTCAATAATGACTTTGGTGGGGGTGAATTCACATCAATCGACCGAGCAAGTACTATCTGACGTGTCTCGACTATGTTTTCTAACAATCTTTTAGCGATGTTTACCACTGAGATGGCCTCAGTTAGCAAGCCATCCGAGTAGCACTGCTTATGAAACCACACGCAACCACTTTTGCTGAACCGCTCAAGGGATACAGGCGTTAGATTCACGCAAACTTCATGGTACCATCCATCGCACTCCTCGCTCTGCATGCCGCTTTCGACGGTGTATCAATAGCTTTTCTTGCACTGTTCAGTCATTAATCAGAGGTTTTCAGAAAGGGACTAGATACAACAGTACTGAAAGACAACAGAAACGTGTGACCAAAAAAGTGAAAAACTGTAAATTGTTAGAACTAAAATTGCTAACAAATACATTGGAAAAAATGTGCTCAAAGGTACCGACGATAAAATACACTAGAAACTAAAACGATACTCTTACCGGATACTTAACTGAAATAAATTAAGATAAAGTGAAAAAAATAGTCTTGATAAATACTAAACGATTAAAACAATAAAACTAACTCAGCGAGGTCAAAACACCACTGTACATTTAAATAGCGAGCATCCGAAATATTTGACTTGCAAAGCTATTAAATCTGCATACATTGGATTTTGGGTAATTCTTGCGTATTTGAAGGTGTTGTAAGTATCTTGGGGGCTATTATATATTTAGTTAGTCCTGTAAAATTTAAATCTAAAGCTAATGAGCATTGAGAAATGAAGAAGTTCGAACGGGCTAGGCGCACGTGTTGAATGCTGCGCAACTTTTTGACATGCAAAGCCCTATTGGGCAGTATGCTGCTCCGTCCTGTGATGTTGTGGCCCAATCTGGTATGTCTTAAAAGTGATTTCTTACCGTCATGTTTATTTACACAATAGGCCGACTCAAATGGTACTGCAACGAAATTCTCAGAAGAATCGAGGGTTCAGGACGTAAGTGCACATTATTATCGTTACATCGTTTTACAGCTATTTCAGTAATAGAGTTCAACAAAGAAGGCACACATCTGGCTTATGGAAACGCTGATGGGATTGTTAGTGTCATTGAAATTGGCCAAGCGGTTTGTAGACCTAGATTTTTGATGATAATGCTAGGATTAGGATCTTTCTGAAACAACACACCATTGTCACTCCTGTTCGAAACCCTATCAAGTTTTCTTAAGCCACGAACCAGAGTTCGACTGTCTGAAGTCTCAAGCAATAGAGGAGAAAATCAATCTTATACGCTGGCTCCCGAAATCCGGGCTTTCCCACTTCTTGTTATCTTCCAATGGTAAGCTTAAACTTTCTAATATTACTATGGAAAGAGTTGTTCGAAGACATTAGTTCATTTTTTAGTGTTCGCACTTATTAAATGAAATATCCTGATAAGTTACTCACTCTGAATTATCTTAATCCCTTCTGATGACCTTGACAATTATTTTTCTAAGATTTGGAGTTATTTTGAATAATCATAATAATGTTTTCACACGATCCGTCATGTTATGACTGAGTTGCTAGGCTATTTGTTTGAGGTCAGGAATCTTTCAAACTGATTATGTAAATCAGGTTTATAAATAAATAAATAGTATTCATCTTTACGTGTATGTAACGAACTATCGTTCGTTGGTAATCCTTAATTAGAGTATTGAATTATGGGGGAATCATTGCTTCCAAAGATAAAGATCTAGAAAGTGGACTAACTGGTTGTACCCAGTACATTTCGTCACCCTCAAACTCAAAGTCGTATTTACCAGTATGGCAAGTAAATACTTATGCTTTTCAAGCTGAAGTTTGGTAACTAGCAAATTAAAAAGGGTGATAGATAATTTTAGACACCACAGTCAATACCGGTAGTAATTCTAATTTTGCTTTACTCAGGATCCCCATTCTAATATTCCTTGTTTCCGTGTTCGATTTCGTCGAGAATAACGTATAGAAATCAATAATCATGTACATGGTCACAAATCAATGGTGCACATGAGCTCCAGTATCCTGCGGGAACAAATGGCGTATGAACCAATCGTTGGTCACCGGCTACCATGGGATTGCATCTCCTTACGATGCTCCACTGCCTTGTGGGTTAGACCTTTAGGTCGAAGGCTCGGGGTGTGGCCCCCTAAGATAACCACCTGCTTCGGTTTGGGCACCCGGGCAGTATCACAGCCCACACACAAATGATGAACTCTTTATGTCTATGGAAATTACTTTTCTCGCTTCGAAAAATAATCAATTGATTCAAATTATTATCATTACAATTATTGTCATTATTAATACTATTGTTATTATTACTACTATTGTCATTATTATTATTATTATTATTATTATTATTATTATTATTATTATTATTATTATTTTCCACATTATTCACCCTCTTTTATACTTATACAGCGGCTCGTCTTTGGTGGAAATTCGACTGTATCTAAACGTTCTCGAGTCACTGTCCGGTTGAAAATTGTATGTTACCACCGAATACGAGAACTGAAGCAGTTTTTCTGAAACCACGTGCACCATTCAAACTGGCTGCCTTCAACGTTCGCACATTTATGCAGGTCGGACAACAGATAGGGCTGGCTATGTCTTTGGAAAGTCTTAATATTGATGTTTGTTGTCTATCCGAGACCCGTATTCAAGACTCTGGCGAAGTACTACAAATTCGATCTCCATCTGTCGATTCGAAAAGCTTGTTTTACGTGCGCTTATCCGGGGACCTTGTGGCATCTTCGTCGGGCCTTGCTGGCGTTGGTGTCACACTAAGCGCTAGAGCTGAGGCAGCACTAGTCGATTGGATCCCCATTAACAGTCGGTTATGTGCTGTTAGATTAGAAAGTTCCATCAAAGTGAGAAGAAATCGGCGTGAGAAACGATGTCTTTTCGTCATCTCCGCCTATGCCCCGACAGATTGCAGCCCGGATGCAATCAAGGATGAGTTTTACCACCAGTTATCTGTTCTTCTCCAGAAAGTGCGTTCGACAGATATTGTAGTACTAGCCGAAGACTTGAATGCTCAGGTCGGGCGTCTAGGCACAGAAGAGAGTCGTTTAGGTGGCCGATGGGGACTCGTTGGTCGCAGGACAGATAACGGGGACCGTCTACTGCAACTTTGCACAGACCACAACCTGTTTCTGGCCAGCACCAACTTTCGGCACAGTCATCGCCGATGTGCCACCTGGCGTCCTCCCTCTGCATCTCAAGCCTGGACTCAGATTGATCACATCGCCATCAGCTACCGCTGGCGTGGTTGTGTACAAGACTGCCACTCCTTTTGGAGTACCTATCTGGACTCTGACCATGCCTTGGTCTGCGCCAATCTTGCCTTACTTTTCAGTGGACAACGAAGTGACCGCCATCAACGGATTGACATTAGCAAGCTGGTTGCAACTTCTGTTGCAAGTAAGTATCGAACCGAGCTAGCCTCTAGGCTAGCTACCACTCCACCGAAAAGTATAGATGAGCATTGGTTGCAATTGCATGACGTCCGAGAGATGGTGCTACACAGTGGCTAGAGACGTTATCAGATATGGCTCAGAATAGAAGCCAGTGGCGATCCTGCTGTAACCTTCTTTTACTTTCTTCATAAAAAGTGGTTGTGTCTCCCTTACCTGAAAGATTTCTTCTGACTGTACCTTTCCGTTCCCTCGTTACTACCACACTACCTTACACCAATCTCTTCGTTATTGTTCTCTTTTTCTTTTGTGCTCCTTAGTTTTTTTTCTATTTCTCTTCGAATTCTCATTGTTTTGTGTGGCGCATATATATTGGCGCTCTCTTGTACCAATATTCATGTGTTCAAATAAATAAATAAAACATGGTCCTGCCCATTCAGTCAATAGTCGATACATCGATACTTTCGCTGACCTTAAGCACAGTGAGTGGAAAGTAAAACTTGGAAATATCCGTCAGTGACCCCATCAACCATGAATATTAACAGATAACATAAACGAAAGGATTGGGTTAACTTCATAGTTGTTCGTTTTTGATAATAAGATTGTACAGATTTAGTAAGCGGAAAGTTTTGACCTTGGTGTTCAGTAACACATGTTTTGCGAGATATATTTGGCCAGTTGGGGAAGTGCCCGTGTACTATCTTACAAGTCATCAAAGTATTTTTATGAGGTTAGTAGGAACACTTCGGTCTTAAATATTTTGTGAGAATCATGTTGATATCTGTGCATAAGTTTGTCTCTTCTCCAGATGAACTTACTTCCGTGGCTAGCTGTTGTATCCATCGTTATCTTTTGATCACGAGGGATTTTCGCGTTGATAATTAGGTTTTCGCGAGGAATGTTCTCTCCACCACTGCTTATTAATCCAGATTGTTGATCACAGCTGAGAAACAATAATGGTTCTCGTCTTAAACATCTACCTGATGTTTAAACCATGAGTTATACTATTATATCTAGCGATGGAATCTAAAAACTCATTTAGAATTGGTCAGCTTAATGTATTCCAGTGCAGCTGTTTACACTAACACAAACCCCGTTAAGATTGCTAATGGAGAAACAAATCCTTATAAATCGATTGATGATATTTAGCTCATATGTATTGGTTTCAGGTACATTCACCTGAAGAGTCCCAAATAGGGAGAAACGCACATCCTCGATTCCAATGTTAGCCACCATACACCTCTGCTTAAAAATGAGTTATATTTGTTTCATAGAAGAAACCGTTAGTTTTAACCACGACTTATGCCTAATTTTTTTATTTACTTGGCCTCAAATGCCCTGGTACGGCCGAGAGTGGTGGAGTTCACTTGCCCTCTCAGAGAAAGATGGACATATTATTCATTCTCAATCCAGGAGATTGGATCGATGGGCAGAACACTTTAGGGATCAGTTCAACTGGCCTTCAGCCACACTTCGGTTTCCCACGATCTCCAGTCAACCTGAATGGCAAGTTAATGTAGGTCCTCCGTCCCTTTACGAAGTTGAAAAAGCCATAGGAAATCTGAAACGAGGGAGAGCAGCAGGCCCTGACAGGTTTACTCCTGAGATTTTTAAGGATGGTGGTCCAGTATTAGCAATGAGATTAACTGAGGTCTTAGGTAGAATTTGGGAACTGGACGTAATCCCATCTGACTGGTCTCAATCACTGATTGTGCCAGTTTTTAAGAAAGGACAAAAGTCCTCTTGTGACAATCACAGAGGAATCAGTTTGACTAATATAGTGTCTAAAATATTAGCTTCAATAATACTTCGACGCCTAACTAAAGCTCGTGAAGAGCAGACTAGAGAAAACCAGGCTGGTTTTCGACCTGGACGTGGTTGTATAGATCAGATATTCACACTACGTCAGGTTCTAGAACACAGACACACATTCAGACGCCCCACAATGGTAGTATTTCTCGACCTTAAGGCGGCATTCGACTCGATTGATCGTGAGGTTCTATGGCAGTGTTTGTCACTGAAAGGAGTACCAAAGAAGTACATTAACCTTATAAAGGCTCTCTACTCGAACACAACTGGTCGAGTGAGAGCTTATGGCGAACTGTCATCAGAATTGATCACCTCAAGTGGTGTTCGTCAGGGCTGTCCACTCTCCCCATTCTTGTTCAACTTTGTGGTCGACGTACTTTTAGAGATAACACTCTCCTCATCTAAATTTACAGGGGTTGAACTTCTACCAGGAGGTTCACTTGTTGACTTAGAATATGCTGATGACATCGTTTTATTTGGTGAAGACACTGACAAAATGCAGAGTCTTCTGGCCACTCTAAGCAACAATGCAAGCATGTTCGGGATGCGATTCGCTCCCTCGAAATGCAAAATGTTGCTTCAGGATTGGGTTACATCGACACCCGAACTAGTGATAGGGAGTGAAGTAGTTGAGTGTGTCGACCGCTTCACTTATCTTGGAAGTCTCATCAGCCCTTGTGGTTTAGTGTGTGACGAAATCTCAGCACGGATACAGAAGGCTCGATTAGCTTTTGCCAACTTGCGTCATTTATGGCGTAGGCGAGATATCCGTCTATCAACCAAAGGACGTGTTTACTGCGCAGCAGTTCGTTCCGTCCTACTTTATGGCAGTGAAACATGGCCGGTAAGAGTAGAGGATATCCGTAGGTTACTAGTATTTGATCATAGGTGTCTTCGAAACATTGCTCATATATCATGGGACCATCGAGTAAGTAACACAGTTGTTAGGAAACGGGTACTAGGTAAGGATGGCAAATCAATTGATGACGTAGTGAAACTTCATCAGTTGAGATGGCTGGGACACGTGTTACGTATGCCCAACGACCGACTGCCTCGACGTGCTATGTTCAGTGGTATAGGAGTAGGTTGGAAGAAAGCTAGGGGCGGCCAAACCAAAACATGGCACAAGTCCATGAAGTCACTGACAAGTGAACTGAGTCATGTTGGTAGGTGTAGACTACCTGGTTGGGGACCGCGAGATGACAGCAACCGTTGGTTAGAGACCCTGAATGACATGGCTCAAAATCGTTTGCAATGGCGCAGGTGCATCCACTCTCTGTGTTCTCCCAAATTCTAATCTTCTGAATTCTTCATGTCCCTTTTTTTCCTCTTTCCAAATTTCTTTCACTGGATTATACTCTTTAAATAACATCTCCAAACCCTAATCTTCCCGATTACTGCTTATACTCTTATTACCTCTACCACGACGGGATTTGAATCGACAAGTGCATCTCTGTGCTAATGTGGTGTGGCAACTCGAACTGATGTACGTACGTACGAAGTTCTACGTTGTTACTGACTGACTGACTGCCCTCTCTAAATGCTCTCACATGACCACGCGTATATAGCCTCTGCCAGGGAAGTCCTTTTCACTGCCTTCTCGTGGCGGGGGTGTTGTTTACAAAAATGAGAGGACGAAAAGCGAATGTCCGGCGCTTTTTAACCGGGTTGATGGACACGGAGAGTCCACCTAGAGGATCTGGAAAACCCTGAGCCCAAGACAGTGATGCGCATATGCTCCAGTATCCTGAGGGAACAAATGGCGTATGAACCAATCGTTGGGACTGCATCTCCTGACATTGCTCCACTGCCTTGTGGATCAGAGCTTCATGTCGAAGGCTCTGGGTGTGGCTCCCTAAGAAAACCACCTGATTCTGTTTGGGCACCCGGGCAGCATCACAGCCTTCACATATCAAATGAGATTTGTGTGGCGCATATATATTTGGCACCTCTTTGTACCAATGTCTGTGTTAAAATAAATAAATAATTTACTTGCCTTTTTAAAACGATTAACTCAGTGAATAAAAGTTTAATACTAATGCATATTGGCTGTGCAAATTTATATATATATATATATATATATATATATATATATATATATATATATATATATATATATATCCAAATCTGAAGATTTTCGGTCAGATGTTTAAAGTTTTCTAATACACACTGCATATATGGTACATGCCATCAGATTGATCAGTCCCACCATTGGTATTATTTTTACAGAACGTACTATAAAACTTTGGCAGTTGACTGAACTACCGACACAATCGTTTACAAATCTGAATTTCCCCATTGAATCCGGTTGCCGACGTAAAGTTGTTATCAGGTCATTATCCGATATCAAAGTCCCTGTCTGTTTGAAGAATTATGGAAATACAAATATACGTGTACAGAATAAAAAAGTATTTGCTCGTGCCCATGGCTTTTCAATAGTCGGTTTGTCACCCTCTGCTGACCGTGAAACTTTCTTCTCTGCCGATCCACTGAGGATTAATATGTGGAACTTAGAAGTTACTAATGAGGTGTTCAGTATCCTTTTACCAATGACTTATTTAGTCTTCATTAACCAGTTAAATTTTGTCAACTATCATTAATTCAGTTGGTATTAGTCGCTTTTATCTCGAGTTGATTCTACTTTTTCAACGTTTATCTCGTGAAAATAGATTTATATCCATAAAATTCAGAATATGAAAGTTTTTTGTCACTATTCGTACAAGCCACCAAACATTACACAGTTCAGTATTGATGTCATGTTTTCGATTGAAATCGCTGGTAAGTTCTGAGTTCCACTTCATAATATTTAAATCTCTCCAGTTCTATTCGTTCTTATCTGTGCAGCTACCTGAGTGGTGAAATCAACTCATAATGTAAACCAGAGTGGTTTATGCCAATCTGGGTCATCTTTGGTGCCTTCGTGATGTTATTCTGGCTGTGAAAGGTCGGGTATACAACGTATCAGTTAGATCAGTTTTGTTTTATGCTTGTAAAACCTGACCCCTTCCAGTTGAGAATGTTAACCGACTGACCATCGTTTTCTCCTAGGGATTGCTGGCCTTCAACGGCAACACCATGTTAGTAATGGGGAGGTTTGATAACATGTGTTCACGACAGAGATGATAATTCAATTGATGTCACTATCTTGAAATATCGACTTCGGTGGCTTGAACATGTACTGCAAATGTAGTCCCAACGAACTCCATATTCATTATTTGCGGATGCTTGGACTAGTTCAAAAAATTCGAAAGGTGGTCAGTGTATTACATGGTGTCATAGGATGAAAGAAAGCTGAAGAGAAATGACATCTGTGGGATCTTTAGGACTCCCTTTTTTGGGTCCTTGAGGTGCTACACCACAGTAGCTTGAAATGTTATCAGAAATGACTTGGAATAAAAGCTAGTGACGATCCTGATGTATTTTTGTTTTACTTTATTCATAAACGTAGAAGTGACTTTTTAACTGGAAAATTTCTTTATGATTATATTTTTCCTAACTGGACTGCTTCTCCCATTATTATTACTGCTCTCATTCTCATACACTAATTTCTATGGATTGTTGTTCACTTGTATTATACTCACTTTACTTTTTATACCTCTTCACAACCTTATTTTTATTGTGTGGCCCATATATCTTTGGCGCCCCTATACACCAATGTTTATGTGTTCAAATAAATAATCCACAATAAACTTATGGAAGGCATTAACTTTAGAGAAGCTCGTACTTGAAAATCGGTTCATTATGGACCTGTATACAGCTATTATATTTTTATACCTGATTTTTTTGGTATGCAATATATTTTTCTTAACTCAAAACTCCTTGACACTGCTAATTTAAAGGTGTCATTGATCATATGCTTGATCGTTTGGACGATCGCTCACATCTGATCACTGGAATTAGTTGTAGCAATTCTTCTCCATCATTATTTGCATATGGCACTAACAGAGGTTCCATTTTTCTTTGTGATACACGGTCAAGCTCTCTTTGTGACCACGCTTCTCTTGGTAAGCATATCATTATTTTCTTATCCACTGGTTTTAAATTATACTATCAAATCACACAAAAAACTGTGGCGCATGCATTTTGGTACTCTTTTCACCAATGTTTGTGTGTTAAAATAAATAAATAAGTGGCCATTCACTAGTAGCCCACGAATATCTATTTTTAACGGCCATGTTTCACACCCATAAAGTAGGACGAAGCAATCTACTGCACAGTAAGCTCCCCTTTTATTTGGCAGAATGATCTCACCTACACCTCAAGTGGTGCAATTTGGCGAAAGCCGATTGAGCCTTCTGAATGCGTGCTGATATTTCGTCAGACACCAAACCACCAAGACTCGTGAGACTCCCAAGATACGTGAAGTGATTGATGCGCGCAACTATTTCACTCCCTGTTACAAATTCAGGCGATGACGTAAGCCAATCCTGAAATAACATTTTATATTTGATGAGAGAGAACCACATCCGAAACATTCTTGGATTGTTGCTTCAGGTGGTCAGAAGACTGGATTTTGTCTGCGGCTTCTCGAAACAGAAATATATGGTCTACGTATTCTAGGTCAACAAGTGAATCTCCTGGTAGAAGATCAATCTCTGAAAAGTCGGATGTCCAGAGTGTTATATCTGGAAGTATGCCTATGACGAAGCTAAATAAAAATGACTGAAGCGGACAACCTTGAAGAACATTACTTAAGGTCACCAATTCCGATGACAGTTTGCCGTGGGCTCTGGCTCAACCAGTAGTGTTCGAGTAGAGAGCCTGTATAAGGTTAATGGACTTCTTTGGCATGCCTTTCTGTGACAGACGTTGCCACAAAACCCGTTGACATACAGAATCAAATGGTGCCTTAAGGTCGAAAAATACAACTATGGTTGCTGGTCGGTAGGTATGTCAGTGTTTCAGAACCTGACTAAAGGCGAATACTGTCGCCAGATCTCACTTAGGTGGCTCGATACCAAGTACAGGAGTCTATACCTGATTAAATTTTCTCATGACTACGTTTTATCTTTCTTCACACTCAGGTGTTTTTTTTCTAAAGCTTTTCATAGTCTTGCTGCAGACGAATCAGATGTGCTTACAATTCTCACTAATTCAGTTTCCGATTTGAAATTTGGCCAATGCTCCGATTACATTATATTTTCCCGTGATTATTTGAGCGTTAAAAGTAAACACTCATTTTGGATTTGTTTTTTAAAGTTTATATAACTTTTAAACTATAATTTGGATTTAAAGATATAGATGGTTTCCGGAGATTGTTCAGTTTAAAAGTTATTTCTCATCACAAACTGATATCGACCTGAGGACTGTTGGAAAGCAGTAATCTAAGCAAGTGGCTGGAGATAGTCGGAGGAAACTTCTGCTTAATCTAGGTTTCCTGCCAGTTGAAATTTGTCAACAAAGCGTACCTACACCCTTTAAAGGACTCTCCATGTGATTTGAAACCACTCCACCCAACTTCACAGTTTGGGACGTTATCGTTGAGCTTTTTGGGTCAAGACTTTTCTGTACGAGTGAGGTATTTACAATTGATTGATCACTAAGTGTTTGCCGTTTTTATGTTTGTCTAGTTCTTTAGTTCCGCCCAAATTTTATCGGTCGAGTTGAAATTTAGCCAGCGATGTAAGTGGATTTAACTTTGAGTGTACTATGTTGAGATATCATATGGTTGAAAGGATTTGGACTAGTGGCTTAATCAACAGAACTCAACCAGCCCCAAAAGAGTAGGTAAACGTAATACTAACCACTCAATGGTTAATTGGTTATAGAACCAGGTGTCAGAGAGCTGTGTTATTCTAATTTTAACTTTTCCTCTCAGCAGTTCATGTCTTTATGACACAATGGGGAGTCGAATCTAAGAACTTCAGGTCTTGATAGTAGTACAATATCTTGAGATCACCCAGTCGTAACCCAATGACAGAAGTTTTAAACTATAATAAATGCACAACATTTCTGCACTATAATTGAATGCTGTCGATAAAATATCTGTCTTACTCACTGGCTAGTGTCTCACTTCAATTTTGCAAATTATTCTTGTGGCTTGCATCTCACTAGCAAAACAAACAATTATGTTTAGCTACATGGTTTTCAAGGTTCTTTCGTTCAATTTGAAATCAATTCTTTTTATTACTACTAAGCGACATTAAGTGGATAACTTCTTAACGTGTCTGAAAACGTTGAACACATTCTCACTTTACTTTCGATCAATCACCATAAATATTGTATGTATTTTTTTAAATTTATCCCCATACTCATGATGTAGCTTGGGATTCACGAATGCCAACTCAACCAGTTGAAGTTTATCCTGTCCAACGTCATTTAAAAAAGCATTTAACTGTTTTATACGAAAGTGAATTACTTTTTGATGATTTCAAATTAACTATATCTTCAAATGATCGGTATGTGAGTAGTTAGTTAGTAGTTGATTTTTTGGTCCGGTTTTTTTAAAAGAGTAAACACATTTCTGTCCAAAAATAGTGTGAATAGATTAACAGCTTCGTTAACATAACGATCTCAAGTGCTGTTAGAAGTGTAAGAGCGGTTGTCACTTCTGGGTTGCCTACACCATAGAAGGATATATCTTCTTGACGGATCTCGAAGCCCAACCGCAGAGCCCATGAAAAAACTTCCTGAGACTGGTCACACATAGGTTTTTATGGGGTGCTTTTATTAATGTGTTAGCTCCGTACGTCAAAAAGCCCTACCACCGAAGATGGAAATCCTTGCAGTAAATGTGTGACAGTTTTTCTTTGTTGGAGGGCAGCATCGCCTCAGATGCAAGCCCAATCGCCACGTCAAAGTAGCAGCTACGGTCGAAAAATTAACAGTTTAGAGTATAGATACATATATATTATAGCTTTTCTCGTGGAGGAGTATAGGCCACCAACGTGTAGTCAACTATAAAGTAAATAATTATACAAGATATGGAAAAATTATACAGTTAACTAGTGGTTATCAATAGCGAATTTTCCTAAAAAGTAGAGGATGCGCTTCAGTTTCATCAATAGAAAATGGAAGCAATACGTTCGTACAGCCATAATCGAAGTCCAATAATCTAAAATGGTAACCACCGAAAGATGATGTTAAGTAAGACTCAATGACATCAAAGAGTTAGTCAATTCTGAAATTCTCTAGACACTTTAATAACATGATATTCGCAAATAATTCAACAAATATAGATGAAATATACGTAAATACAGAGGGTGATAGAAAAAGGACTATACGGAAAGGGAAACACCGAAATGTTGTTATTTATTTATTTATTAGTATTATTATTGAACACTGTTGGATGCCGGCTCAGTGGTTTAGTGGTAAAGCGCTCGCGCGCTAGACTGATAGGTCCTGGGTTCGAGTCACGCGAGGCGGGATCGTGGGTGCGCACTGCTGAGGTGCCCCACAATAGGGTGAGTTGGCCGTCCAGTGTGTCCAGGTTTTAAATGGTGGTCTAGCTTCCATTGACTCATGATCTCAACTATTGAAATTATTGATATTTATTGTTCATAAAACTATTTATTCATACGTTCTTTTTTCAAGTTTCGTTTTAACAGTAAAACAATTTTATTCTTTTTTTCCTAGTTGTATAATGACTGGTTCATATAATAATACTGTGAAAGTATTTGATCGACAAAATCCAATTGAATGTTCTTATAAACTTATTATGCAAGATGAAGATATGAATGCATTCCATGATGCATTTCGTACAACTGATGATAATACTTCTGTGTTTGTTTCACCTATATCATCATCAACATCATCACCCGACGGTACTGAATTAACGTGGCCACGAAGGATACATGATGATTTGATCGATATCACTGAAAACTTTACCAGATCATCATTTTCAGATAATAATATTAATGATAATACTAGTACTAATAATCCCAATGTCAATGAATCCATATTCACTGTGGATGTTGGACGTAAATGGTTGCAAGTTAGTTGGAGACCTTGGTCTACTGTAGCTGCTGTCAGTCATACAGATGGTATCCACCTTATTGAAGCAATAAATTAACAGAATAAGTGCAATTTTTATATGATATATATATATATATATAAATGTATATATATACATACGTCTTTTTTCCAGAAAAATACATTCCTTGTGTTATTTTTGTCAGCCTTGTTGTCTTTGGTCCTTATTTTTTAGGAAAAATATTTTTACAAGTAATATTATTGGCCTTATAATGATGAACTTTTTCCGACTAATAAGTTTGTTTTATTTCTCCTTGTCTTGAGCGATTTTTTTTCTTCAGCAGATAGTCACGATTAAAATTCGACGCTTTTCCTTTTCCTCATTTGTTCTCTCTTTCGTACTACTAGTACTAATACTTTTACTACAACTGTTATTGTTTGTTACTTATCTTAAAAAAAAGAAGAAAAAAGCCGTATTCTTCTCTTTTTTTAAACAGACTATTAATCAGTAAATTGTTGTATTCATCCTTCCTTCTGACCACAACCACAACAACAACGATGTACTTCATTTTGTCTGTCTTGTTTGCCGTTGGTCTGCCATGTAGTAATTGCATACCATATGCTAGGGAAAATAGACACACACACGCGCGCGCTTTGAAAAATCAACAGTTAGCTTATTCTTCCTTCCTTCCTTCCTTCTTTCCTATTCTCTTCACTACTGATATTTTGTGCCAAACACATTTCCAATGTTTATGTTATCGCTATTATTATTACTCATAATAATAGTAAAAATTATTATTATTATTATTATTTTCGTTGCCTAGATTTCAATTTATGTGTATAACATATATTTATGCGCATGTATTTTATGTACACTTTTCCCATAGTATGGTATTATTCTTCTCATTCAAAATATGAAAACAACGAAACAGATTAACCAGTTCCAAGCGGAATGAATACACAGTGTGTCTGAAAGTGTCTGTGTGTGTGACAAAGAGAGAGAGAGAGAGAGAGAACAAGACACATACACATAACCGACCATACATACTTCCTTGTTAAACCTATCTCGCTCATTCACCCTATTTTGCTTTCTCACTTCATTGATACATTATTTATAATGAGTACAATTATTGTTTTACTACTTTATTGACATATTTTAATGAGTATGATTATTATTATTTATTTATTTATTCTGAATGTTACTAAAATAGATTATGTTTCGTAATTTCTAGGATAACTTTTCTTAATTTATTTAATATTATTATTATGAAAAGAATTTGAAAAAAAGTAATTATTTAAAACAGAAATAGACTTTTACTTTTGTGTTATTTGTAATTGTGAGTCGTTTCGTAATTACGTACATCTGTTACTCCTCGTGGAGGAGCATAGACCACCTACCAGCACTCTCCATCCAACTCTGTCCTGGACAATCCTTTCCAGCTCTTTCCAGTTGTTATTCATCCTTTTCATAACTGATTCTATTTTTCGACGTAATGTGTTCTTTGACCTTCCTCTTTTCCTCTTCCCTTCAGGATTCTAAGTTAAGGCTTGCCTCGTGATGCAGTTTGAGGATTTGCGTAATATATGTCCTACTCATTTCCATCGTCTTTTCCTAATTTCCTCTTCATCTGGAAGCTGGTTTGTTCTCTCCCACAGAAGGCTATTACTTATGGTATCCGGACAATGAGTGTTGAGTATCTTGCCTGTAGCTCTTCCAGAGTTACTGCTGGTCCAAGCCCGGGTAAAGGAAGAGGGTCACATAGGTGTAGCACTCGGTATTTATATTACTCTATTTTATTTATTTAAACATAAACATTGGTACAAGGGGGTACCAAATAGATATGCGCCACGTAAATCATTCGATTTATGAGAGGGCTGGGATGCTGCCCGGCTGCCCAAACCGAAGCAGGTGGTTTCCTTAGGGGGCTACACTCGGAGCCTTCGACCTAAAGGTCTGATCCACAAGGCAGTGGAGCAACGTTAGGAGACGCAGTCCCATGGTAGCCGGTCACCAACGATTGGTTTATACGCAATTTGTGCCCTCAAGATACTGGACTCCATGTGCACCATTGGTTTGGAATGAGGGTTTTCCAACCCCCTAGTTGGACTCTTCATGTCCATCAATCCGGTTAAAGCGCCGGACATCCGCTTTTCGTTTTCTCAACTTCATAAACATCAGTGATGCCGCGAGAAGATAGTGATTAGGACTTCCCTGAAGGTGGTTGTATGTACGTATTTCAGTATTCCTTCATACATGCCTTATAATTATGTCTTTCCAAATTATATTCTGAATGTTCATTTTTGTCATCATAATTGCTACTATGTTATCTCGATTTCTTCATTGTTCACTTCGTTAGTCTCATTTCAAAATACTGTTGTGATATAGCGACGTAAGCCTATGCTCATATTTGTCAGGTCTCATGTTGGTTGACTGACTGATACATTTGGTCCATATAGTTGGAGTAGGGTTAGTGAAATAGTATTTTGTGAATCTATCAATATGATGAACAAAAGTAATGTGTTATATTGTTAAATCCGCCTGCAGCTCTTCTAGGGTTACTGCCTATCTCAAGCCCGGGTAAAGGAGTAGGGTTAAGCATAGGTTCAGCAACCTCATCCCGTAGAAAAAAATCATGCTAGAAAATGCCAACCACATTAAACAAATTAAACCATTTAAACTCCGTCCTCCAAGTTGAAGGAAACAATTATGACGCCTATTGATGATAGCCGAAATTTTTCGGAAGTCACGAGGCCGATGCCACTTCCAACAACCAGAGCGACAATTAATGTACGTACATGGAATGTCCGGACAATAGAAGATCGGAACGACTAATCAAATAGCTGCGGAAATGCGGAGATACAACTTTACGGTAAATTTATTGGACCTAAGCTGAACAGCAGAATTTAGATTAGGGAGAGATGCTTCTGTACTCTGGTCACGGAGAAGAAAATGCTCAGCACACTCAGGGAGTTATTCTGGTGCTGTTCGAAGAAGCACGAAATGCACTTATAGAATGGGAGTCTCATGGATCCAGAGTCGTCAAAGCATCCTTCAAAACAAGAAGGGAATCACAACGAATGTTATGCACCAACCAATGGTAGCAACAACGACGGTAAAGATCAGTTATATGAGAGGCGGCAATCGATCTTAGCGAAATGCTCAGGAAAGAACTTGACCATCATGATAGAAGATTTAAACCCCGAATTTGGAATAGACAACACCGGATATGAAGATATCATGGGACGGAATGGACTGGAAGAGAAAACGAAAATGGGGAAAGATTTGCAAATCTATGTGCATTCAACATATTGGTCATAGACGGCGCAATATTTCCACACAAACGCATACACAAAGCTACATGGGTCTCATCGGGTCAAGCTACACAGAACCGGATGGATTATATTTGCATCAGTAAAACTTTCACAAGGTCAATGGAAGAGGTGAGTATCAGGAGAGGGGCTGACATAGTTTCAGACCACCACCTGGTGGCTGCCAATATGAAACTGAAAATAAGGAAGCAATGGACAACTTGAGAAATAGCATCACAGAAGTTTAATGCAGCCTTCCTTCGATATACTGACAAAGTCAACCAATTCAAGATAGCTCTGAACATCAGACTTCAAGCCTTATAGGATCTACCGAAAGAAGAAATAACTATGGAGGACAACTGGAAAATTATAAAAGAAGCATTAACTTCAACATGTCAGGAGGTTCTGGGCCTCAAGAAGCATCATTATAAGGAATGGATCTCCATAGAAACACTGGACAAGATCAAAGAAAGAAAGAACAAGAAGACAGCAATTCACAACAGAATAACAAGAACAGAAAAGATCAAGGCACAAGCTGAACACTGAAGTAAACAAAAAAGTCACGAAGAGCATTAGAGCCGACAAACAGAAATATGTGAAAGACCTAGCAACGACAATGGAAAAAGCTTCAACAGAAGGAAATATCAGACAGCTCTATGATATAATGCGGAAACTGACAGGGAAATATAGTAAACCAGAGAGACCGGTCAAGGACAAGGAACGCAAGCCAATCACTGAGATTCAAGAACAGAGGAACAGATGGGTAGAATACTTCGAGAAACTCTTGAATAGACCAGCACCATTGAATCCACCGGACATCGAAGCAACACACACAGGTTTTCCTCTGAATGTCACTACCAACAATAAACATCAGGATGGCCGGCCATCTGACAAATCAAGAGTGGGAAAGCAGCAAGACCTGACAATATACCAGCTGAAGCTCTGAAGTCATACATAGGAGTAACTGCAAATATGCCCTATGTTCTATTCGAGAAAATTTGAGAGGAAGAAGTGCGGACAAACTGAAAAGAAATATAACACATGAACATACCAAAGGAGGATCTGAGCAAGTGTGGTAACTACACAGGTCTCACGCTAATATCGATACCAGGAAAATTTTTCGACAGAGTGTTGCTGAACTGGATGAAAGATTCAGTAGACGTCCAGTTTCGAGATCAGCAGACCAGATTCCGTAAGGATCGATCGTATACAACCGAAATCACGACACTTCGGATTATCGTTGAACAATCGATTGAATGGAACCCCTCACTATACATCAGGTTCCTTGACTATGAGAAGGTGTTTGACAGTGTGGATAGAAGAACATTATAAAAACTTCTCCACAATTGTGGTGTACCTGAGAAAATATTGTGGATACTATGAAAAATAGTTTATAGAAATATTTTCACTTGAGAAAAGATTTAAAGATATACTGATCTCGGAAAGAAATATGGTCTGTTTTAAGGTAATCATGATAAATTCACTGACTAAATGTAGCTACTATATACAGTTTATTTAGATTTAGAATTATAAATCTAGTGTCATCCACACTTATCAATGTTATTTAGTTCCACATGTATAACTATTCCTTTAATGTTGATCTTTCATCGTAATAAATATTCTTGTCATATATAGACGCTGGGCTGGCGACTACTGTTTCAGACTCAAGAATGAGGATAGAGAAAGGTTTGCGGATAGGCAAGCTAATAGGAGATTGGCTTACGTTAGCTTAGGGTTAGTGGTGGCAGTCGGGACATAACATTACTCAGAGTTAAGGATACTACGCTATAGACGAAATACCAGACGTGAAGTAGAATAATTATAATCGGAATAGTGAATTTAGCCAGTGATATAGATTGATGTCGGAGACACAACAAAATGTGTACACATATACCTATGGAGAGTTGAGTCTCCATAGTCTTCAAATCAGTAATCGTGATTTCTTTGCTAGTTTGTGTGAAATCCAGAACTAGAAACCTGGTTTGATCTTCCGTATGGACATTGATTTGACAGCTACGCACTAACTGAACAAAATAATCAAAAACAGTAACTCGGTAACCAACGCGTACTAATGAAAATAGAAATACCTATAAAATGTACAAATATATGATACCTCAATAGCTTCTAACCAGGTCTACACACTTTGAAAATGACGATTAAATCAGTTCAATCCGCTCCAAAAGCGAACAGTCAATTACAAGATAATAATAATTATATATCAAAGACCACACGAAAGGTTACTTGCCATTTCATTGTGAAGATGACTGATCAAAATTCCCAATGGCAATACACGTTTCTTACGGTATGCAACTTTGTGACTAGAAGTCAAACCCGGTAACCACTAAGTCACCTCGCCGATAGGAATTGTTTTAATCATTAAAACATTGGTCTAATATAAGGTATTATCATTTGCTTTGATTATGAGTGATGCTATCTGCGGTCGACTTTGAAGATCCCCCAGTTTTCTAAGTAATAGAATTTATTCTTGCTACATCTTGTGTGTTTGGAATAATACTTTTGAAGATTTTCGTAATATGCTATTTATCTGAATACTATACAGTTTGATAGCTGCCAAATTACATTTATACTTACTTACTTACTTACGCCTGTTACTCCCAATGGAGCATAGGCCGCCGACTAGCATTCTCCAACCCACTCTGTCCTGGGCCTTCTTTTCTAATTCAATCCAATTTTTGTTCATTCTTTATATAGCACTTGGTTAACTATTTGGCTACTTATACTTAAGGAGATGGGGTGGGAATTCAAACTCAGGAGTTAATGATACAAAGCTGAGTGTTGTTTTAATTACTAGACAATTGTTCTACCGAATCCGTTCATGATACTAGATTATAGACATGATAATTTTTTCAGAAATCAACTACTTCACTACCTATTTCTCAAAGGATTGTAGTGTGGCGTCGAGTCACGTTTGACTATGATCACCACTACAGGAAGACTACATGTCATTTAACCGATAAGATCCCCCGTAAGCCAAATATCAGAAGGCAGTTGATGGCTGTAGTCGAGATGTATTTGTTGGCGATCTCGTGCCAAAGGAGTACAAGTGTGGTTACTGAGCGTGACCGAATTCGTGCAAGGTCACAATCAACGGAAGAATGTATGTATTTTGGTACAGTTAAACCAACAAGTACGGCAAAACAATCCGTGGTACAATTAGTTATAATAATAATTGTTTCCATTACACCAATCACGTTCTCTTGATAAATGTAGGTCACTACAGGATAATGAAAGTCTATCAATTATGGAATTGAGCGTAACTTCTACATTAAGGAAAATCTTACTTTTATTTGAGTTTAGCCTTTAGACAGAATCAATTCGACCTATTATTTCGTTTACTCTTGTCTAATATTAATCAGTAAACAGTATTCACAATCCCAATCAGAACTGATTTGTTGCCATCAGTATGTATCTGAGGTTGTAACTCTACAAAATTAAATTCACTTGGTATTGTTTGGCTTGTATCTTCCCATTGAGGTTTAATACTGCAGTTGATAAATCTGTTATTGGCAT
Source organism: Schistosoma mattheei (assembly GCA_944470405.2). Lineage (NCBI taxonomy): Eukaryota > Metazoa > Platyhelminthes > Trematoda > Strigeidida > Schistosomatidae > Schistosoma > Schistosoma mattheei. Next base: position 41,833,548 of record OX103944.1, read on the forward strand.
ATGTGCATACTGTGCGTATGCCTCGATATTACCTTAATTCACAATCTATTTGTAAGCAATGATGGATAGTGGCTAGCAGTGGAATCTAGGACACGCATCTTCGTCCTATTTGGGGCGTTTGAAGTGAATGATACTGAGTTCGAGTTCAAGAGTGACATCAACTCTGAGATGCAGGTACATCCAGCCGACAAGTCCCGAATAGGACGAAACACGCGTCCTGGATTCCACTGCTAGCCACTATCTATCATTGCTTACAAAAAATCCACAAAATTAAATTATGCAAATTCTCTCCATAGAATATCATAGTTGTTGTTTTTTTTTTCATCGAAAGACTGATGTTCATATGTTTGTTAATGGTTGTTTTGATAGGTTGACCAGGTTAGTCAACTGATGTTTATAGCACATTTTCGTATAACTTAAATTTAATACCTACTAAGTTGGTGTTTTGTTTTATCCATTTCTTTTCTTAACTTATTAGATAACTAACAAGTTAAGATTGTCTATCTTATGTAAATGATATTCATAATGTAATCTATCAGGTAGGAATAAACAATATTCAATATGCATTTGTGTTTATATGTATATACATATATATATGTTTACAATTAAAATTAATTTCAATAGTTGAGATTATGAAGCTAGACCATCATGGAAAATTTGGAAACACTGAACGACCAACTCGTCCTATTATGAGACTCTTCAACAGTGTGCATCCACGATCCCACCTCGTGAGATACGAACCCAGGACCTATCAGTCTTGCGTGTGAACGCCTAACCTCTAGACCACTGAGCCGGCATCCAGTGGTGTTATTGTCTAACTTCAACTAATTCACAAAATTGACCGACACATCCACCATTGTCTTCAGTGAGCTGACATCTCATAACAGATCTGGTTGAACTCGATTGGTCACTACTTCTCACTAGAACTCCAAGATATCCCTCTTGAAGCCATCCAGTGCTTCTAGATTTTTCATTGTGGTCTATTAGCTTCAATTGACTCATGATCTCAACTATTGAAATGACAATCATATCCAATAAATCCCTTCTGATAAACTTAATTTATTGTTTGATATTATCAAAATAGCACATAAGTTATGTAATCACTAATAAGTGATTAAGATGATCTTATTGGAAACTTTACATAGAAGGGATTGGTTCTGTCATAGAATTTCATACAGTATAATCTCATGATCAAACACATGACATACAGTTTCTATGATTAAAATCATTTTTATTTGTTCTATTCAATTTATTATTATTTATCATGTAGAATAGACTGTCCTTAAAAAAAGTGTTATCATAAAACTGTTTATCATAATTATTGATTAAGTGTCAGTTTATATTAGAGTTAATTCTAAGAATTATTGAACGTTTCATAACCATTATTATATATATGTAATATGTTAGATGGTTAGAAACAATGGATAGAACGCTCTTTGTCTATATTTTATCCTGGTTGATATTCTTATGTAAGGCGTACTCTTACAACCTTGTGTAAATATACTCTCTGTGAGATTTGAGTTATTGTCACTTAGTTTCATAGTCGTTATCGCTAAGCAATTTGGGACTCTGTTGACTTCTTGTAAGATTGAGATACAATGATTATTCATTGAGAAGTAGTAACCAGCGTTGTGATTATCTAGCCCGTTGGTGCTGATCATGTTCTGTCAATCCATATCTTGTGCATTGTATTTTGATTTTATGTGATTAAAGTCAGATGGCATAATATTGATCTGAATCAGTGAGAAAAATGTCTTTCAACAAGGATTTTGTTTTATTCATCCAGAACATCTAGCTTTAGAAAGTTCTTCAGTTTGTGATGAAAATTACCATGAAAATATGCCAATTCCTTTTGCAATCATCCTAACTTGTTACATTTTGTTTATAACTGGAAAGCCAAATATCATGTCTCGATAATCGATTCATTTTATGTAGTGTTAAATGATGTAAGTAACGATGGGAGCGATATATATAATCATTAATATACTTAATTTCACTGTGCTCATGTGAAATGTTTCAACATGATTTGTTTCACACACTTTAGCCGGAGGAAATATCAAATATAAACAAACAGTAATCGAGACCTGTGGTTCTTGAGTTCGAGTCCATGTTGGTATGCACTAGTGCTTGTCTTCAATAAAATTTTCTTTTGAATAGTTAAAAACTTACCTTTAAAATCAGTAGATAAGGTTTTAATAGGCACAGATAGTAATCACAGAAGCTGTTATGCAGGAAATGTGCTTATCTTAATAAAACATTGCATCAATTAATATGCATAGATTCAGTCATCAATGGTATCCACGATTTCCACTTAAATGGTCTAGCAAATGTCAACTTTTACTCATGGTTCAAGATGTAGAAATACCTGTTCCACATTACTCTCTACAAAACTTGATAATCCCACAAGTGTCAGAATACTCTTACGAAAACTAGGCACATGAAAACACTAAGTTCTTAGTAATTTTCTTCCCAAAATAATCCACATGACTTTAGTTTTGATGAAACCTACAACCTAGAATTAATAGTCAATACAGAATTCAAATATAAACCCATTATCTTCTTCTTAGTTACTGAGCCACATAGTGATCATCAACTCTGGTATCTAGGTACATCTAACCAATAAATTCTAAATGAAATGAAATGAAATACGCATATTGAATCAAACCACAATCCATATTCTGTCTATTCTATGTAAATTAGTCTAATATATATGCGAAAGAATTTGAAACGTATTTTAATAGCATTACGAAATGTATGGTGAATAAAATATGTTGATTATTAATTTACAAATCTATTTAGTTTGTATATTCTTTAATGAATTACGAATCACTGTTTGGTTTTCACTTTACAAACTATCTGTCTATTGCCTGGTACTTATTCTCAAAAAAAATTTATTTATTTATTTATTTTAACTCATAGATGTTGGTACAAGGAGGCACCAAATACATATGCGCCACACAAATCTCATTCGATATGTGTGAGGGCTGTGATACTGCCCGGGTGCCCAAACCGAAGCAGGTGATTATCTTAGGGGGCCACACCCGGAGCCTTCGACGTAAAGATCTGATCCACAAGGCAGTGGAGCATCGTAAGGAGATGCAATCCCATGGTAGCCGGTGACCAACAATAGGTTCATACGCCATTTGTTCCCTCAGGATACTGGAGCCCATGTGCACCATTGGTTTGGAATCCGGGTAAAGCGCCGAACATTCTCTTTTCGTCCCCTCATTTTTGTAAACAACACCCTCGTCACGAGAAGGCAGTGAGTAGGACTTCCCTGGCAGAGGCTATTTACGCGTGTCCATGTGAGAGCATTTGGAGAGGGAGAGAGGACTCTCCCCACTCCCGGCCGTATCAGGGCATTTGGGGGCTAAAAAAAATAAACAGAAAGGATTGTTATGTTATTATAAAGTGATAGATGTGTCGGTCAATTTCATTGATGAATTGAAGTTAGATATTAACACCATTCGACGCCGACTGTCTCAGTGGTCTAGAGGTTAAGCGCTCACATGTGAGACTAATAGGTCCTGGATTGTAATCTCGTGAAGCGTGATTATGGATGCATATTTCTGAGATCTCTCACAATAAAACGAAACGGCCGTCCAATGTTTCCAGATTTTCCATGATGGTCTGGCTTCAATGAACTCATGATCTCAACTATTGAAATTAAGTTTGTATTTTTCATCAAACAAGTTTCTAAACTTGGTAATTATGGTTCAACCAATCAAGTCATAAGTTTTTTTCTTCTAATATTATCATATTTATGAACTAATTAATGAATTGATTGTTGGATTTAACATTGAATGTATCGAGCCAAAATTTAGTTTAACCAATTGTGTGTAAAGAAATAGTTATGTTTTTTTAAAAAAAAACTGACTATTATATCTTATTAACTAGAGTTTATGGCGTGACTATAATTTATAGATGAACCAATCAGGTATAAGATAACAGGCTTCGGATTTTGGCGCGAAATTTACCCATCAATTTGATTAAGTAGAGTTTTGGCATTATAGTTAATGTCAGTTCATGATGAAAAACCTTAAATCTAATCACCTAACCTTAATCATCATTTGTAAATCATAATTTGAATTCCTCACACACTGTTTTATAACCCTCATTTGGTTCCAGTTACTAGGTGGACACTCTCAAGGTCAGTTTAACGTTGTTCAAAGGTCGTCTATAAATCATAATGTCACCGCATTTGTTTATTCAAAATTCATTTTATATTGTTCAAGGTTTGTTTTTTTGTAAGTTTTTGTGTTGTTGTTCTGTTTTAGTAAATAATTATCAAATGGTAAATATACTATACACAAATAAGTATCCGTATTAGCTAGATGACTCAAAATAGAACAATGAGGATTGACTTGGTATTGTTTGACTTGTATCTTCCCATTGAGGTTTAAGACTGCAATTGATCAGTCTGTTACTGGTATATGTGCATACTGTGTGTGTGTGCCTCGATATTGCCTTAATTCACAATCTATTTGTAAGCAATGATGGATAGTGGCTAGCAGTGGAATCCAGTTTGACGCACGTTTCGTTCTATTTGGATTGGTAAATGTTGTCAGATGATTTGTGAGTGAATGAACAGATTATCCATTGGACTGATTTACAATTGACCAACTAACAACATATATTTTTAGATAATTCATAATTTTATCTATGCCCAAAGTATTTAGTTCAAAAAAACAATATTTCGTTTACATAGAATAGATATATATTTGTCTAGCAATGGAGTTCAGAACATGCATCTTGTCCTATTTGAGACTTGTCAGTTGGATGTACCTACATCTCAGAGTTGATATTCTATACCAATGTGGTGCATATTACATATATTGATAGATATAAATAATACGTAACACCGGTGAAAAGTGGAATGTTTGTCAAAAGAATGATGCGAAGATTGAATTGAAGAAAGTAGAAAGAGAAACAGTAAAGAATTGAGAAGTAGAAGAATCGTGAAAGATGTAAAGGGTAATTGATAGAATATTTGCTAATGAAGTATTTAATCTATGGTTTCCAAATTTTATCAAAGAACTCTGTAATTTTGCATTAGATAATAAATTATATACCTTCATTAAGTTTTCATTCACTAAACCAGGACTTATAATCAGTATCTTTTTCACAAAATAGTCAATATTGACATCAACAGCATAATTGTTATCCTTTCTATTAATAAAGTTACTTATTATCTCAGAAAAAATCTTCAATGAAGGATGTAAATGAACATCTCAATGCCCAATATTTTTAATTCTTCACTTTCGTTATTCGTAACATTGATCCTTATAGAGTATGTATCATTTTAGGATTAATATTCATTAACTAACTAATTACTTTTTAAGTGTTGAGATCATGAGTCAATTGAAGCAATAGACCACCATGAAATACCTGGAAGCACTGGACGGCTGTAACTAGTAGATTTCAACCAGGTCTATTGTGAGATAGTAACTCACTGATGATAATGGTGGATGTGTCGCTCAATTTCATTGATTAGTTGAAGTTAGACATTAACCCCATTGGTCTAACTGTTAAGCGCCTGCGCCCGACATCGATAGGTCTCACCAGATGGGATCGTGGATGCGCACTATTGAAGCGTCTCATAATAGGACGAGTTGGCCGTCCTGTGTTTTCAAATTTTCCATGATGGTCTAGCTTCAATTGACTTATGATCTCAACTATTAAAACTGCTATCATTACCACAGATACCCCTCCTGATATTAGAGAATTACTATTATTCTACATTATATAGATTATGTTGATTGTATTACACAAAGTTCAGTAAATTAATCCGTTCTTACTTAGTATCTAAGAGATAATGATAAGTTTCGATAGTTTCTATGCAAAAAAATATTATATTAACGCATGACTTAATATTTGTACGTATGTATATATGTGCATACAACAAAATATATACATGACCTAGATTACTTAAATCTTGATAGTATACAATGTATTATTGATTTTGTGAGATACATTATCGTCTTAACAGTATACAAAAGACGACTCAATCAATAGTGTATTTTTTTTGTTTAATCCAGGCCTTCTACACTAATTGTTATGCTTAAAACATAGAAAGTGTAGATCAGGTTCATTTAAGCTATATGATGAATTGATTATTATAACAAATGCTTTGATTAGTTATCCGATCAAGATGTTGAAACATATTACGGTTATAGGAGTACAACTAGATGTTTACAATATCCTACTATTCAGAAATGAGTTGAAAGATTAAGTCAGTTGTTAATAGGGCACTTTATACGAACATGATCCATTATAAGTGAAGATAACTAATCCTTCATTAAAACAATGTATAAACAATTGTGTCACATCTTATTATATTTATAGATTTGATTGTGTATATGGATTCTGATAAGTCTTGTGGATTGAATGCTATATTCGTCTCCTAAGCTATTCTCGTAACCCCCAAGCTAGAACTATACAGCGACCTGAACAATGAGAGAGAAGACTCAAAGTATGAGAGAAGTAGTTTACTCTAAGATTCATTTTAACACAGAAAATATAGTTTTTACAATATTTTTAAATGTCCTTGGGTTGCTCGAAGATTCTGGAATGCTACTAAACATAGTAGCAGTGTTGCAATCAGCCGATCAGAACGTCTGCATGTGACGTTTCACTTCCTTGATATTTTTGGCTAAAACTTCAAGTGAACGCTGATTGGATGAAACGCTTCTTAGTGTTTCCTGATGCTTGCTTGTCTTTTGCAAGTAATTTCCTGGATTCTTAAATGTGATTAGGGTGTGTCCAGTAGTTTGAGTGAATTGGCATCATATACACTATATTTCGATATTGTTATTGAAATGTTATGATTTACTGTTTGATTCACTTACAAAATATAGCAATCAAGAGTATTGAACTAGATAATGATTTATAGGCTGTGATCTTGATCAGATGTATAATTCACTTATTCTAATAATGTTCTTTGTTTACATTTCTGAAATGTCGTTTCATCTTGTGACAATATACAATTTATCTGAGTTTTACAACATCAAGTGATATGTTCAGACACCTTCGACTTAGAATATTAAAGCAGTTGATCCCTTTGATCAAGTTAGTAGTTTAGCAACTAAACTGTTCATCAGAATCCACTTAACAAGCCATGAATTCACTTTAAAAAAGATAAAACCAATTGTCTAATTGTCTATACAGCATTTTTTTAAAAATATCTGTTTCATAGAAGAAAGTGATAGTGATTGACTATTATTTCAAATGGACTGGTTGACTCGCAATTGATTGATCACTAGGTAGCGATCAATGTCATACGTGTCTAATCCTTATTAGTGCAGATCGAATGCTATCGACCAAGTTGCAATGTGGCCACCAGCCTAGGTGACTCGACACTGCGTGCACTATTGTGGGATTAGATGGTGGTTGGAGGTAGTCGACAGGAAACCTTGGATCCGGGCTTCGTGCTAAACGGCACCCGTCATCAAGGTGTACCTGTAATTTTGAGGGAACTGGTGCCTCTTGACGGATTCAATCCCGTGTCACCCAGCTTCACAGTCAGAGACATTACCGCTGGGCTATCCGGGCGGCGACCAACCTCCTGTAGGACTGAGATGTGATCACAATTGATTGATTGGTTGACTGGATGACAGGTATCTTATGGGTAATACATATTTCTTTACTCTTTGTATTTACTTGATCATTGTTAATACACTTGCTAGTCTTTAGTCATTTATTTATCTGAACATATAAATATTGGTATAAAGAGGCACCGAATACATATACGCCAGACAGGTCACTTATTTGTGTATGGGCTATGATACTGCTCAGGTGCCTAAACCGAAGAATGTGATTTCCTTAAGGGGCCATACTCGGAGCCTTCGACCTAAAGGCCTGATCCACAAGGTAGTGGAGCAATTTTCGGAAATGCAATCCCATGGTAGCCGTTGACCAATAATTGATTCATGCGCCATTTGTTCCTTTAGAACCCTTGAGCTCATGTACACCATTGGTTTAGAATCATGGTTTTCCAACTCTCCTAGGTGAACCCTCTGTATCCACAAACTCGATTAAAGCGCCGGATATTCGTTAGTCGGGCAAGTTGAATGTTCTTGATTTAAGTTATGTTGATACATGGTAGATTAACTCCGCCTGGAGTCCCTCCAAGGGCCACTGCCGGTCCCAAGCCCGGATCAAAGAGGAGGGTTGGACATGGGGTTAGTGACCCCATCCCGTAGAAAAAAAACTGACTCGCTAGAAAAAACGCTAACCAGATACATGGTAGATTAGTTACTGACTGAAATGAGTAAATCATATATGCTTTAAAATCATTTCATTGTTCAACCTAAACAAACAAACATCATGTTAGTATTGATAAAGTGTTGAATATACTTTGTTTTTTGGTTTTTAATCAACTAAACTTTTGTTCACTTGATATTAAATGTAAATGAGAGAGCTTAACTATTCATAATGAATCATTAATAGTCAACAATAGCAACACATTAAAACAACTAGAACCATAAAAGTACAAACGAATTCCGTGCATTTATTTATTTATTTATTTGATCTTGTCTCTTAAAATGTATAATGGAGTTATTGATAGAAAAAAATATGAGAGGAAGATAACGGAAAGAATTTTTACTAAAAAATAACTATTTCATTCGTTGAAATCATGAGTCATTTAAAGCTAGATCACCATGGAAAATCTGGAAAACGCTGAACGACTGTTTCGTACTCTTGTGGGACTCCTTAACAGTGCGCATCCATGATATTGTCTCGCGAGACACCAACGTAGGACCTATCAGTCTCACACGCGAACGCTTAACCTCTAGACCATTGAGCCGGTCGGCATTCAATGGTGATAATGTCTAACCTCAACCAATCCACGAAATTGTGCAGTTATTTTCCATTGTACTGAGGTAGATACCTGTCTCTACCCGACATGGATTAGCTTCACTGATCACAAAATTCTAAATTCCGTACATTATTTTTTATTTTGATATCGTCTCTTAAAATGCATAATGAAGTTATTGACAGAAAAAAAAACAAGGTTAGTGTTTTCTATTCAAAATTTTCCTTTTTTGTTTTTAAAAGATTGAAACGATCAATCATTGTTGTCTGTTTAATTGAGATGATATTCAAACATAAATTAATATTAGACATTTCAATGGTTAAGATCATGAGTCAGTTGAAGCTAGACCACCATGAAAGCCTGGAAGCACTGAACGACCAACTCGTCCCATTGTGGGACTACTCAGCAGTGCGCATACATGACCTCACCTCCTGAGAGATTCGAACCAAGGACCTACTGGTTTCGCGCGCGAGCGCTTAACCACTAGACCAATGAGCCGGCAACCAACAGTGTTAGTGTCTAACTTCAATTAATCCACGAAATTGAGCGACACATCCACCATTTTCATCAGTGAGTTACTATCTCACAACAGACCTGATTGAACTCCACTGATCACTACTTCTCACTAGAACTCCAGGATAAACCTCTTGAAGCCAGTCACTAGTGAGCCTATGTTGATTAATATTGGATAGGCTTTGTGGATATTAGGACGAAACGGACGTCCAGTGCTTTCAGGTTTTCCATGGTGATCTAGCTTCAATTGAATCATGATATTAACCATTGAAATTAGTATAATATCCACAAAACCCATCTGATATATAATATTAGACATTAAAATGGAACATTTACATTTAGGATCACTTGACAGTTTATAACTATGACAACATAACTATAACTAAATACAGAACATTCAGACTGTTTCAAAAGAAGGTGTAATAATTAGAAGTATTTGAATTATAGTACAAAGTAAGAATCATAGAGATAACACAATCTAACCAAGAACTATTAGATGAGCACTAATAAACGTATTGTATTTGATATTCGAAATCAAGCAGTCAACAAGTACAAAGGAATCATTAGTTTATACAAACGCTACAGAAAGATACATTTAGATTATTGGAGTCGTAATTAAGTGGATAAATAAATGGAAAAGGCAGGAATTTAGGAATTATTTTATAATGGATTATTATGTATATTTTTATCCTGTATTTATTAGATATTTGATGTGACATTATAATTTATGGACGACTATTGAGCGACGCTAAAGTGACTTAGAGAGTGTACACCTAGTAACTGGGACAAAATGAGGGTTATAAACCAGTGTGTGAGGAATTAGAATTATGATTTACAGTTGATGATTAAGGTTAGGAATTACATTTGGGGTTTTCATCATGAAATGACATTGGCTATATTGCCAAAACTTTATTTACCTAAACGTATAAGTGAATTTCGCGCCAAAATTTGATATCTGTTATATACCAGTGATCCATATGGCTTAGTTATTTACTTACTTACTTACTTACGCCTGTTACTCCTCGTGAAGGAGCATAGGCCACTCACCAGCATCCTCCATCCAACCCTGTCCTGGGCAATCCTTTCCAGCTCCTTCCAGTTGTTATTCATCGTTTTTATATCTGCTTCTTTAGTTATTTACAAATTGTAATATTTTATATATGGTGTTTAATGGTCGCGTAACTGAGCTGAATGATCATGTGAGTTTTAGGTCATAAATATACAGAGTAAATAGAGTAGCTTTTCTAATGTTCTGATTGGATAGAGGAATCCATATGATCCAACCAATGTCAGAATTCTTAATAACTAATAACATTTTGATGGAATTTTGTTCTCTGAGCTGGATGGTTTGGTCGTGGAGCTTTCATCGTTCTTCTGAACGACATCATCAGCACAAACTTCAGATAGAAGTCTTAAGTTTGTGTTGTTGATGTCGTTCAGAAGAACGATGAAAACTCCACGACCAAACCATCCAGCTCAGAGAACAAAACTCCATCCAAATCATCCACTGAGCTACAAATCTTTTCCACTATCTCAGAATCATATGAAGTAATAACATGTATTGTAAATATCATTAGTATTATTTAGTGTAAACGAATTTAATAAATCAGTAATCTTGTTTAGTAGATATTTAGAAGAGAGAATTCAAATTGAAACCATCCGAATTTTTAACTTCAATTCATTTCACTTCCGATCGGATCGACATGATGGATCATAAGTTCTAGTTAGAACTTCTGAAAATCTATACAGTTATCTATACGGACTATGCAGTAAAGGATATTTAATTACATACTATGTGGTAAGTTTTTAGGTTCAATTCAATTTTATTTTAGCAGAGAAAGTGTGTAATATGATCATTAAGTTTATTCATTTCACTGATTGAATAAAAAACGTGGTATTTCTAATCTCCCGATTTCTATAACTAGTAACCAATAAAATGCTTGTGACAATGTTGAGGACGTTAGATCCCCAGAACTCACTTGAAAATGTCCTAATTTATTCTGAAAATTTGAATTTTATGTTTTTTGCGCCAAGGGACGCTTAGTTGACCTACAGTTTACATTTCCCACTCGGAAATCCTTGACTGTTATTGATTGACGGATTTTTTAGTACGCTACTTTGAAGCTTTCATAAGGACGTTTCTATGATTATATAAATAACCTTGATTTGTGTGCTTAGTGACCTCGTATTTTCTGGGTGCTTGTAGAAATATTCTCTATGCCTCATCAAGACTTCTCGATCTAGTTAGCAGGACCGGGGACAACGAATTAGAATAGTCTATCGTGCCACAGTATCTTTGACCTTCGTTTCGTTTATTAAGGAAGGTGAACTCGTAATAGTATTCAAGCATATCAGACAATTTATAATGACGAGGTAAATGAAACTAGTATCATGGACAATACATGAGCCTAGTTATATAACCTCATATCTACTGGTTCGTATATAACCTACGACATTCGAATCCATGTCATTCAAAGTTTAAATGAAACTTAGTGCAATTACGATTCGATCAAATGTTTAGTGGAAAAATTTGTAAGACGTTATAAGGATGGATGAATGCGAAGTAAATGAATCATGTATTGAGGAGATTAATAATGATGCCTAACCAATAATAATAATACACAGATTTGTGAATAAAGATAATAAAGACAATTACATTTGATTACGAAAGGTCGTAAGTACAATAGTCAAATTAGGTCATTCGATAGCTAAGGTTACTATTGATTAATTGATTTTGAGGTTGGCCAGGGGGAGGGAGAAGCAGTTGAAGATATTTCGTTTGTACGCAGAGTTCCAGTTTCTTCCTTCAGATATCTACTGCTTTAGCTGTTTGAAGGACTTTAAGGCTGATAAGCTTTTGCAAAAATTTACTGACCCGATAAATAATCTTATTTATCGGAGTATTACATTTTATTTTATAAAACAACTCATATTTTTCTGATTACTTATTTTCAACAGTTGAGATCATAAGTCAATTGAAGCTAGACCGTCATAGAAAACCTGGAAGCACTGGGCGGCCGTTTCGTCCTGTTGTGGGACTCAGCAATGAGCATCCACGACCCCGCCTCAAGGGATTCGAACCCAGGACCTATCAGTCTCGCTCCAGGCGCTTAACCAACTAGACCACTGAGCCGGCAACCAACAGTGTTAGTGTCTAACTTCAATTAATCCACGAAATTGAGCGACACATCCACCATTGTCATCAGTGAATTACTACCTCACAACTGATTACTTATTGTCTTTTTAATAACCATTCATTGGAGTGTTATATTAATAATTCAATGATTGTAGTGCATCTACATTTGTGAATTAACTAGTTTATTTCTTAAGGCGAGCATTAATAAACTGTCAGTGGCCATCAGTGTAGTGAACGAGAACACGAGTGGGGACAATAGAATGTATTTAAGCATAAAATTAAAGAACATCTCACTAAAATCTGAGAAGCATACGGTAAATACTTCATTTACAAAATATCAATCCATTGTTTCAAACTGAACTGTTTCTTTTGCAAATATCAGTCCATTGTCTCAGACTTCATTGTTCGTGCATTTTCATATAAATTGCTTTCCGTTCCCTTTTTTTCCTTCTCGATCTTCTACTGAAATACACTCTATTCCTGACTATAGTTATATACTACCTATGTGAATATAAGTAGCTCACACCACAATCAGATGTATTTTGTGCAAAACTATGTTAGTGATCTCATCGAAAGAAACAAACCCATTGAATCATCACAGAAAAAAATCCGCTGGGTGCATTTTCCGTACTTCACTTTAGAGACTGGTAGGTTTTTATTAAATAGTTAATAAAATCCAACATTTCACTAAGCGATCTAGATCATTTGTGACAACGGAGAAATGTTCGAATGACCAGTATGCCGTACAACAATTTGTTCTGTGCTTGTATATGACAACGACATTAAGGATAAATGAAATGACCACGTGATACCTATTTATTTATAGGTATCCTGAAAATATCATTCACTAACTAGTGAACGATTGAACGGTCAATATTGTAAGTAAAATCATGGTTCTAAATAAAGAAGATAAACTAATTGAAAAGTCTATGAAACTTAGATGACTGAGTTCGTTAAGGTGTTTGTTACACCTTCCAGGTCAACATATTATAAATATATCAGTCGTATGATTACAAAAATATTTGGTTCTTTTTATTTCGAAGATTTTTCTCTTGTCTGTTTTATTACGTCCTTATGTGCCCTAGTAAAGTTCATGATTTGGACAGACGAGATTGTTATATCTTGTGCTCTAATGATACCGCCAACTAGAGAACAGTGATTTATCGACCGGACCAATGACGCATAAACCAGCAGGAGCAGTCTAGTGTCTTGACTGGTCCTGCTTCCCTCCTAGCCCTGCCTGTTAAGTCTAGAACACTAATCTCAGCTTCTGAGATATAAATAATGTATGTCAAACATACTGGGTTTATATACGAACCAGACAGATCACATCGTACCATAAAATGGAAAATAACATCTGTACAACGTCTAGGGAGAAGCGGTTGTGAATGTAGGAGACTGTAATTAATTGACTGGGCACAACTCAAGAACGGTAAATCGTATAAAGATAGTCTATGGGTCAAACTAAAGCTGTTAATAAGAGGAACATGAATATACACAGCTTAGCTACTTAATAATTATATAAAAAAATATAAGTATCGTATCGGTTCATAAATAGTTCTCAATAGTTACCATTTATAATTCTCGTCGCGATATAACAGATATTCTGCTACAGCTAACTGCTATATATACGACAATGTGTATGGAAGATGAATTTGTGTGTATGAGGGGTTGAATGTAAGCCATATCTGTAAAAGTAACATATTGAATTGATAAAACCCATATGATGAATAATATGCCCTGAAAATAATTATAACAATGTGTCCGAATGTTATCAATGATAGTGAATTAACTAGAGATTATAGATCTTCACTTCTTATCCCAAAAAGTCAGCTGATTAGTATATAAATAGAGATCTTCTGGTATATTGTTTTAGTGGGGCCCTTTACTTCGTCTTCATTTAGATCGGACGATGTTTGTTGACGGGCTCTCCACTTTAGTGGCCCGAGATCTGACTCAAAGAAGATCGTAATGGATGTTTGTTATCTCCTGTCCTCGTTTATAATCATCGACTTAAATCGCGTTAGTCAGTAACAGAATTAGATAAGTCGAATAACGAGAATGGACTTGTGAATACACATATTTTGTATATAAAGCGAATGGAGTAGAGAGAAGAGAAATGACGCGCAGCGGAGATGGCTGGTTAGCCAACTCCCATTTAACCAAACGTTAATCAGTATTTATGGTTACACAAAAGTAAGTTACAGACATGTGATGAGTAATGGGATAGGAAGTGTGCACACACCTACGCGCTCATATAAAAACAGTCAAGATTGATAAGCGAATAAATAACAAGGTCAGAATGTGACTGAAGTAGAATGAATAGAATGGACTGTCGAATGCTAGAATAAGGTATATGGGCTTAACACAATAACCGACACTCCATTGTAATCCTTTATTATCAATGGTCGTGAAGGGAAATACAAGTCAACTCTAGAATAGATCTTTTAGTTTTTATCATGCAATGATATTGGTCAGAAAATCATTGAAAACTAGGAAGCACTAGACAGCCACTTCGTTTTAATTTGAGACTTCACAACAGTGAGCATCTACAACTCCATCAGGGATCAAAAACAGGATTTTAAGGTTACATTAAGTGCTTAACATTTGTACCACTGGTTGCCATTCCGTTGTTTACATATCTAACCCCGATGAATTCAGGAGAATATACTATTACAATCACTATGACTGGGTTTGAGAAAGATTCCCAAAGTTCTAAAGGGAAGCTGTTAACGACTGAGTTCAACGACGTCTTGAAAGAAACATATACAACATTAATATTAGTCGCAGTATACGGTAAGCTAACTGGAGTTGAAATTAAAAAAATTTAACCCAAAAAATTGGTTTTTTTTGGTTAATTTTAAAAAAACCAAATTAAAATTAACCAATTTAAAAAGGAAAATTTTCCTTTTTAAATTGGTTAATTTTAATTTGGTTTTTTTAAAATTAACCAAAAAAAACCAATTTTTTGGGTTAAATTATTTTTATTTATAACAATCAACCCAATGCTCAATTTATTCGAAATTATCAAATCAAACCTTGGTAATGACACCTACAAACTCCTTGGAGTTGAAATTGTTTACAAGTGAATTTCAAATTAGAAACTAAAAGGTTATGAATGGGTATCCACTTTTGAGGAGTTTGAAACTACGACAAAATAGGTATCCAAAGGTTTTTGGTTTCTAATGGTCATCATTTTATTATCAACTCTTACTTAC
Source organism: Schistosoma mattheei (assembly GCA_944470405.2). Classification (NCBI taxonomy): domain Eukaryota; kingdom Metazoa; phylum Platyhelminthes; class Trematoda; order Strigeidida; family Schistosomatidae; genus Schistosoma; species Schistosoma mattheei. The sequence goes on from OX103944.1 coordinate 41,849,230, forward strand.
TTAATGACGCCTGTTACTGCTAATGGAGCATAAGCCGCAGACCAACATTCTCCAACCCACTCTGTCATGGGCCATTATCAACTCTGGATGAGAATTAATCTTGTAAAAAAAGACTATAACTTGCATGTCATTTATCTCAAATTAATGGAATTTATAGACATTGCAGGAGTAGTTCAATAAATGTACTTGCTTTTTGTTAACCAATCAATCAAATGGAAGAAAACAAGAACCACTTAATGATGATGAACTAATCCCTACAGTTTTTCAAGAGTTATGAAAAGTCATTGGCATTGTATAAGATTCCATGTTCTATACATTTATCTGGTCAGTTCATCATTATGTATCAATAAACATATTTGTGGAGAGCATTCTATGCAAAAAGCTAGTAGATTTGAATAATACAGAATATCCTGATAGTTCATATGCTAGAGGATTTGAGGATTAGTCTAATACATGGTAATGAACATAAAATATAATCGTTCACTGAGCTTGGACAAACAGGCACTTAGACTACTAACTATTAAATATATGATTTCCTTTCCTCGCATTAATTTCTATTCCGGACTCACTGAATGTGATTGTTTATAAAGTATTATTTGGTCTATACACTGGTTCTTTATTCTTGGTCTTGAATCCTGGATCTGATATAACGTGACGTAGTTTCATAGTAGACTCAAGCGAATGAGATGGAGAGAGAGCGAGCGAGAAATATATATGAAACTATCCATTCTATCAAAGTTAAATATCATACTATGAAATCTTTCGTATTGGTTCATCATCATTTCAATTCAAAAGAGAAATCAAATGTTTAAATAGTTTAAGAATAAACAAACGGTTTTCACAATGGGAAAAATTTGGATAATATAGAGAATAGAAGGTATTTTTAGTATAAAATTGAACTTGATAAATCAATAACTAATAGATACAATGATACTTCAACAATGATAATCATTATCCATCATGGAGGAGTATACGCCAAGCACCAGAATTCTCCTTCCAACTGTATCCTGGATTATTCTTTCCAGATGCTATTCATTATTTTCATGTCTACTTTAGATTCTCAAAGCAGTGTGTTCTTTGACCTTTTTCTTTTTCGTCTCCATTTAGGATTCTAAGTTGGCGCTTGTCTCATGATGCAGTATGATGATTTCCTTACTGTGTGTCCTATCCACTTACAACGTTTTTTCCTAATTTCCTCATCAGTTGGAAGTTGGTTTGTTCTGTCCCGTAGTAGGTTGTTGCTGATGGTATCCGGTCAACAGACATTGAGTATCTTACATAGATAATCGTCCATAAATACTTGCACTTCTTTGATGATGGTTGTAGTGGTTCTCCAAGTTTCAGCTCGGTACAGTAGAATTGTCTCGACGTTCGTATTGGAGATTCTGAGTTTGATGTTGGCTTGTGGACAGGTGTTTTGAGTTCCATATGTTCTTCGACTGTTGGAATGCTGTCCTTGCTTTACCAACTCACGCCGTTACATCTGTATCAAATCCTCCATGTTCGTCGGTGATGCAGTTGTTCAGGTACGTGATAGTTTCCACCTCTTCCACAGTTTCTCCATCAAGTTTGATTGGCTTAGTGTTCTCTGTGTTATATTTCAGGATCTTGCTTTTTCCTTTCTGTATGTTGAGGCCTACTGATGAACAAGCTTCTGCTAAAGTGGTTGCCTAGACCTGCATTTGTTGATGTGTGTGGCATATAAGGGATAGGTAATCTGAGAAGTCAAATTTATCTAGTTGCATCCAACCTGTCCATTGTATTTCGTGTTCCCCCCTCAGATGTCGAGGTCTTCATAATCCAGCCAACCACCAGAAGAAAGAGGAAAGGGGTTAGTAGACAGCCTTATTTGACTCCGATCCTTACTTGGAATGCATCTGTCAGCTGTCTTCCATGCACCAGTTTGCACTGTAGTTCGTCGTATAAAGTCCGGATGATGTTGACGATTTTCTCAGGTAATCTACAGTGTCGAAGAATTTTTTAAAGAATAACAGAAACCATTTTGTATATATATACATATAAAGAGAGAGAGAGACTAATGACAGGCTAGAAAGCCGGTATCTAAACATTCAAGGACAAAATCTACCATGACGAGAAATTAATGAAACATTCGATGCTGTATGAACTAGGGGTTGTGTTAATTCGTATTTATCGTTTACCTACTTAAATTGTATTTAAGTAACAAGATTATTTCCGGAATCAAAATTAACTAGCTCCAAAGCAGTCAAAATGATAAATATCGTTATCACTATTCTTGTTGCTTAATTAATGATTCATTTACCGAATACTGTTATTTACGATGCTTGAACGCGTATATAGTTATTTTAATCTATTGATTACTATGCTCAGTAGATAAGTGTATAGTGCATTAGCATAGGTAGCGGTACATATTAGGTTCGAGTTTCAATATAAGCATCAACACTGGAATTCAGGTACATTCATCTGTGAAGCATCACGTAGAACTAAACGATCATCTGGGATCTAACTGTTATCCACGATACATACATTTTAAAAAATTTGTATGAAAGATATATATATCTTTGACCAATGAAGATTGGTCAAAATTCAGTTTTATACATCAGCAACACGATAATCCAAATCCTTATTGATAATTAAACAAATGATAATAATAAGTAAAATAATATGTCACGACTCAGTAACTAGGTGGATAATGTGATGGAGTTTTAAGCGAACGGTACTGGGTTGGAGTCTCAGAGTGAACATCAACTCTGGGGTGCAGATACATCCAGCTGACGAGTCCCAAATAGAACGAAACGCGCATCCTGGATTCCACTTCTAGCCATTATCCATCTTTGCTTATAATGTCTGTGAATTAATGTAATATCGATGCAATACTCCCAGTATGCACATATACCAACAAAAGACTGATCAATTGCAGTCGTGAACATCAATGGTCAGATTCAAGTAAACAATACAAAGTGAATTTAAACTTCATCCCATTGTACAAGCAAGTTGCTCTCAGGTCTCAAGTAGCTAAATGGATAACGCGATGACGTTTGAAGCGGACAATACTGAATTCAATTTTCAAAGTGAACATCAACTCTGAGATGCAGATACATTCAGCTGACGAGTCTTGAATAGAACGAAACAATCATCTTGTATTCCATTGTTAACCACTATCTATCTCTACTAATAAAATACTTTATTTTTCACATCTTATTCATAGATATATTTATGAATGAATAATCACAGAACATTTGTAAATGGAATGATAACTATTGTATGAGTAGCAGAAAGAAAGAGGGGAAAAAGGAAAACAAACATAAATGAGTATCATGTCAAGAATAGGAAAAAGAAAAAGAAAAAAATCAATAAAAGTGAACCGGTAATTATGATTGTGAATGTGAAATTATGAAGAATAAAAATTCATTAAATGAGTTACTTCTCTCATGAACCAAACAAAAAGTTATTTCAAATGGTTGCTTGTTTATTAACTTTTTTCTAGAGAAGAAAAAAAAATGGAAAGAAAAATGAGAAAAATACTCTAATTTATCTTTTTTTTGTATTTTTGTTGTTGTTTTCTTTTTTCTTTTTTTTCTTTTTTTTCCCAAAAAAATCATTAAAAAAATTTATTTATTCATATTTTGTATTATCTAATTGATATAAATTAAAAAATTCACCTTTTTTAGTAAGTAATTCATTCATTTGACCATATTCAATAATATGACCATTTGATAATACAATAATTAAATCAACATTTTGAATTGTATTTAAACGATGTGCAATAATAATCGAGGTACATGTTACCATGGCATCATTTAATGATTTTTGTATTAAACGTTGATTTTCATTATCTAATGCTGATGTTGCTTCATCAAATAATAATAATGATGGTTTTCTAATTAATGCACGTGCTATAGCAATACGTTGTTTTTGACCACCGGATAATTGTGAACCATCTTGTCCAGCTAATGTTTCATATGCCTATTAAATAATGATAATAATAATAATAATAATAATAATAGAGGATTGACAATAATAACAGTTGAGGTTAGACATTAACACCATTGGATGTCTGCTCAGTGGTCTAGTTAGTTAAGAGCCTGGCGCGAGGTTGATAGGTCCTCCGTTCGAATCTTGCGGGGTGCGGGACTGTGGATGTGTACTGCTAGGGGATCCCATACTAAGACGAGTTGGCCGTCCAGTGCTTCCAGGTTTTCCATAGTGATCTAGCTTCAATTGATTCATGATTTCAATAAAAAAAAAATAATAACAGTGGTCGAACTTGATAGAAACAGTAATTAAGCCTTCAAATACCCTAGTACGGCTAAGAGTGAGGAGAGTTAGGTCTCCCTCTCCAGATACTCTTACATGGTCACGCATATACTACACTGTCAGGGAAGTCTTATTCACTGCCACCGCGTCACACGGGTATTGTTTACGAAGTTGAGAGGACGGAACGCGAATATCTGGTGTTTTAACCAGGTTGATGGACACGAAGAGTTCACCTAGGAAAATTGGAAAACCCTGATTCCAAACTAATGGTGTACATGGGATCGAGGTTCCTGAAGGAACAAATCGCGTATGAACCTATTGTTGATCACCGGCTACCATTGGACTTCATCACCTAACGTTGTGGATTAGACTTTTAGGTCGAAGGCTCCGGGTGTGGTCCTCTAAAAAAACCACCTGCTTTGGTTTAGACAGCCGGTCAGTATCCCAGCTCCCATACAAATTGAATGGTATTCAAGCCATATTCAAGCCTAGATGGTGTTTGGTTCTCGTGGAAACGAATTTAAAATTACCCTCTTCTAGGGTATATTTATATTTGCGAATGACGTAGTTTTTTCAAGCTAAGTACTTTTGAGTTGTTTCAGATATCACTTTTGAAGAATTCATGCAGTTGAATCAAATAATTGTAACATTAACACATAAACCGTTTGACTCGTCAGCTAATTAGTGATAATCAAATAGGACGTTTCGAACCATTTTTGACGACAATCGCTCAGAACTCAATCACATAGTCTGCCTCCTAAACTCCGAAATATTTGATACAATCGTGTACATATATGTATTTACTAATTTAAGTCTATCAACAGTCATCCAGATAATGAATAAAGAGATCGAAGAGCCCGAGAAACCTCAGTTGCAATATTTATTGGACAGGTAATACGTGGTATACTGCTTATATCGACATAATTAGTATGTAACGCTAGTCAAGAATAGAATGTCTGGCAGTAGAAGATTGTGAAGATCGAAGAGGGAAGAACGGGAACAGAAATCAATTAGTATAGAAAAGGAGAAACAATCAAATCCGAGACAATTAATGATGACTTTGGAGTATCATGTTGACTTTGGGGCTCGAACCCAGTACCGTTCACTTCAAACACCATCGCGTTATCCACTTAGCTACTGAGTCTCGGTAACTACTTGCTTGTGCAATAGGGTGATGGGTTCGAGTCCCAGATTGAACATCAACTGAGATGCAGGGATATCTAGCTCACGGGTCCCAAATAGGACAAAACGCTCGTCAAACTGGACTCCACCACTAGCCACTATCCATCTTTGCTTGTAATGCTTGTGACCTAAGGCAACATCGAGGCAGTCTGCACAGTATGCACATATATCAACAGGAGACTGATCAATTGCAGTCGTAAACATCAATGGTTAAATTCAAGTAAACAACATCAAATGAATTTCGGAGTATGGTTTTTTCTATCTTCTCAAGTAACTCTGTAATTTTGTACAGATATAATCGGTTGTCATCATCTGTATTCTCCTGCACTATAGTACATCTATCGAAACGAGCCCTAACTTGGAATCCTGAAAAGAAGGTCAAAGAAAACATTACATCAGGAAATAGAAGCAGATATGAAAAGGATGAATAACAACTAGAAAGAGTTGGAAAGGATTACCCCGGACAGAGTTGGATGTTTAGTGCTGGTGGTTGGCCTATGCTCCTCGACGAGGAGTAACAGGCGTAAGTTTGTAATCACTATTCAATCTATATTTAAACTTGTAACAAAACTTACATTAGGTAATGATAATATAAAATCATGTATATTAGCTAATTTTGCCGCTTCTATAATTTCATCCATTGATACAATACGACTATTATCACCATATGCAATATTATCACGTAAACTAATATTAAATAATATTGGCTCTTGTGATACAATACCAATTTGTCGTCTTATCCAACATGGAGCTAATTGACGTAGATTAATTCCATCAAAAAATATACCATTCTCTAAACCATAATCTGTTGGATCATAGAACCGTTGTAATAATTGTATAAGTGTTGATTTACCACAACAGATTGACCAACTAATGCAATTTTACTTCCCGGTTGAATAGAATATGTAAAATTCTATGATGGATTTATAAAATAGAAATGAAATGTTTAGTTAATAGAATAATAATGATCAATGTAAAGGAATTTGGAATTAAAAAAAAAGAAGAGGAATACTTACTCCAAACATACACGACTCACTTAAACCCATTGGATCGAACACACTGCGACTATATGTTTTACTCAAAGTTCACAAGACACGTCTTCGTCCAGTTTTAGATATGTATGATACATTTGATCATAAAATTGCAAAGTGGCTAGTTCGAATCCTAGATCCCTTACACAAACTAGTCATCAACAGAAACATGAAAGACATCTTGGATTTCATTTCCAAAGTGGGACATTTGAACATAAAAGGAAACGGATGATATCTCTAGATGTTCCTTCCCAGTTCACAATCAATATTGGAATTCCCGAAGTTGCTCTCAAAAAATTACTTTTGAAATGTACAACGAATGTCCATTTTGTCTTTAATGACAAATATTATTGACAAATTGATAGTATAGCGATGGGTTCACCTCTAGGTCCTATGCTTGTGAAACTAGAAACTAGAACTCTCAAAGAGGTTATCAATAAGCTTGACTTCTACTGTCGTCACGTTAATGACACTTTCATTCTTGCCGACCAGAACATCAGATAAAAGAAGAACTGTTAGAACTATTTAACAACAAACATCCAGTAATTAAATTTACATGTGAAGAGGAACTAGATAATAAACTACATTTCCTTGAAGTTTTGTTAAACAGAAAACAAAATGGTTCTATCAGTAGAAGTGCTTATAGAAAAAGCTCTTCATCAAGCCAATACACACATTTCTTAAGCATTGTACACCTTCATTATAAGAGAAACTTAGCCAAATGTCTGGCGAATAGAGCTATTAAGATATGCTCAGTCGATATAATTAATAAGGAATTAGAACTCATACATAATATGTTGATTGAAATGGGTTATCCACAAGGTTTCCTAGAGAAATACTTGCATATAAGAAACAAGAAAATAGCGACGTCAACAGCTAGTAAGAAACCTCTCTTCTTGAAGCTGCAATTCAATGGAGATGCAGCTGGTGATATACTACGTGATAGACTGACTAGAACACTAAAGAGAACGTTTAATGCAGCCAACCTCTGTCAATCGTACTCAATCCAATCTATGATGATTCCTCAACTAAATGATAAGTTACCTGGTTATGCCAATTCTATGCGTATCTACGAATGCAGCTACTCCTGTGGAGAAAGCTATATGGACGCACTACCAGACAACTGAACCAAAGAGTTAGTGAACACCTTCCTTCATGGTTAAGAAAAGATATGTCAAGACAATACGCAGCTCGGTTCTACCACACTAGATTGAAAGCGGTCATGTAGTAAACAGAAATAAGTCATTTAAAGTTATTTATCGTATTCCTGCTAGTTTTCTTTTCGATGTTCAATCACGTCTCGTACACATAACTGTCATAATTGACAAATTACTATGCCGGTTGATAACTAGTAATATCTATTGTTTTCGAGATCAGTTTTGAGATATTTTGATGACTATTTATTGAAAACACCGATCTTTATTGTCTCAAATAAGTGAAAATATAATTGTAAGAAGAACATCAAATGAACGGTTACTTTTGGGGAATCATAGTTGAGAGAGGTGAATTTCAAGAAGATAATTATAAAAGTGATGTTGAAGAACCTAGAGAATGGCTTAACTGTGAAGCTGTTATTGTCTTTTTAGACAGAGTCATCATTATTAATAGTTGGTTCATCATTTAGTAGTGACTGATGGCATATTTATCCATCTAATTTCATTATGACGTAACATCAGTCGCTACTCAGTGACCGATTAATATAAATATCTCCATCCTACATTAGGTCAATTGAGGCTCAAATAACTTAATGCTAGTATCTAAGACTATGAAGCTATGTAGCACAGGTTCGAGTCCAATAGAGAGCATCAGTCTTCTCGAGATTGCAGAGATACTCTGTGCTAATAAATACTGCCAATTATCTCTGACTACGTAACAAATAGAGTGTCTAAGCTTAGAGAACGTAGAAATTACAAATATTATCACTTTAATAATTTGAATAACCCACATAAGTGAGAGTATATGATTTAAAATTACCATTTCCCAATGACAAAGAAATAGGTATCACATAATTTTATAAAGGGAACTGTTAGACGATGACTTCAGATAGTAATCAATAACACAAAAAGTTACCGCATTATGTGTTGTTTTACATAAAAGTAAATGCATCAGCGGAAGCATCATCGATGAATAAGAAGGATCAGATGCAGACGTAAAGGCGAAGATTAGCAAAGCAAGTATTTATAAACAATTGTCTACACAAGTTACTCAGTGTCTATTGACCGGATATCATCAGTAACAACCTACTATGAGACAGAACAAACCAGCTTCCAAATGATGAGGAAATAAGGAAAAGACGTTGTGAGTGGATAGGACACACAATGAGGAAATCACCAAACTGCATCACGAGACAAGCCCTAACTTGGAATCCTGATGGGAAGCAGAAAAGAGGAAGGCCAAAGAACACATTATGTCAGGAAATATAATCAGTTATGAAAAGGATGAATAACAACTGGAAAGAGCTGGAGAGGATTGCTCAGGACAGAGGTGGATTGAGAGTGTTGGTGGGCGGCTAATGCTCCTCCATGGAGGGTAACAGGCATAATTAAGTAAGTAAATGCATCAGTAATATAAGAAGATATACAAAAAAGTATTTTTAGTACAGATTATTTATGAAATACTTTAAAGACAATGAATTAACAGTTGAACTAAATACTTTTTTGAATCACTTACTTTAAGCACTTTTGTTTCAGGTCTTGTTGGATATCTAAAATTTACATGTTTAAATTCAATATGACCACTGAATGTTTCTTTTGGTTGATCACCTTGATTAGTATCTATGGTTGGTTTACGATCGATAACAGTGAATATACGTCTCATAGCTTCTTCAGCTTCTTTTGTTTTTGTAGTAAATGCAGTGATTCGACCAAGAGCTTGTGAACACATACTAAATGTGATAAAAACTCTAAAAATAAATAATCAAAGAAAGGGTATATCCATTATTATAATGATCTCAACCAGGTGATGTTAAGGATTGGTGATAAATAGTTCATGACGTTTGGACTAGGATTTGGGATATAAATTTTAGGATCTGAGCTGATAGACAACAATAAAAGTGATGGAGAAGATTTGTAGTTCAGGTGGATGAATTTGATGGAGTTTTGTTCTCTGAGTTGGATGGTTCGGTTATGAAGCTTTCATCGTTCTTCTGAATGATGTCGAACACTTCACATCTGCCTGAAGTTTGTGCTGATGATGTCGTTCAGAAGAACGATAAAAGTCCCACAACCAAACCATCCAACTCAGAGAACAATACTCCATCAAAAACAAAAAAGGTAAAAATCACTATACTACTGTATTTTAGAAAAAAATGCTAATTATAAAAATATATGCAGAAATATTTTATCTCTAATGGGGATTATTATATGTCCACAGCTTACATCATGGACTGAATGAAAACTTGGAAACCCTACACAGGTATTTCGTTTTAATATGGTACTCCCTGATAGTCCGTACTCATTAACCTGTTAGCGATTAAACTCAGGACTTTTGGTTTCAAAGTAAGTGCTTGACCTTTAGACTAGTGAGTTGGCATCGAGTTCTTTGCATATCTAACCTCAAATAATTTGCGATATTGCACAACCATCTTCAATTGTTTGTGGTGAATAACTGTCTCACGTTTAAGGCAACAGAACTTTAATGATCATGATTTTTCACTAGAACTCCTGATATTACACATCGCCTTGCCCCATGGTTTGCAGATACTGGTGATAAGGCTTCGAAACTGAAGATCCAGAGATAGATCCCCCTGTCGGTTCGTGAATGTTCCCTCATAAAGATTTCCATGTTAAGATAAAACAGCTGTCCGGTTTTCAATCAGTGATGTCAGCTATCAAAATGCATTATTATTATTATTTTTATTATAGGAATATGTCCCCTTTAATGACAACAGTCGGTGAAAATTGACATAAGAGTCTAAATAAAATGTATATGGATCCAAGACAAGAAGCCAGATCAATAATACACGATGAAATCATCATGATGAATATAGGATCAATAGAAGTAATAGTAGTTATTTGGATGAAAGTAAAACATATTAGATATAAAGAATATGATCCAGGAAGGTATAACGAATCCGCTGAATAATATGTATAAAGTCACTTTAAAGCCCAAGATTTTAATGAAGATTAAATAAAATATACCAAAATTGAAAATACACCTAATAATGTATCAACCAGCGATTCCTTGGCTACGGTACTTGGAGTTTTATTGAGCAATCTAGGAGAATTGATTACTTAAAAAAATCTTAGTTAAACTCTAAACATCGATTCCATGCCATCGCTATTGATCTCATTAGCTTTTCAACCAAGTCATCATAATTCTAATTTGAATGGCGAAAAACTAGTAGTCAAATAGTCAGAACATAAATATCCGTTGGTAACATCAATTATGATACTGGGAGCTTGAACCTGACTAGACATATCACATGTCACGAAAATCAGGTAGTTTAACTGTCGCCTCAGAGTCAAACAGTGAGCAAGGAGTTACATTAGTGATATGTTATTACAGAAAGTAGGTAATTCCCAAGTTAAGTTCTCAACCCATATATCGTTATCTTGGTCATAGAGGACAAACGCATCAACACTCATGATTTATGTACATCATAATTCACCTTGATCATTAAAACTTCTAACTCACATAATTTCCTCATTAGCTTAGTGTGTTTCGATATACCGTACGAGGTAAATATTGTAACTGAATCAGGCTACAGAGGATAGTACATTATTATGGATCAATATGCAAACAACAAAATGTTCATTCACTGATATATACACTAACTTTACATTGCGAATATAACCACTTCAGTTGAGTTTTAAACACTACATAGTACTTAGTCAATAACAACGTAGAACTTCGTACCTACGTACGTACATAAGTTCAGGTTGTCATACCACATTAGCATAGAGATGCAGTGGTCGATTTCAAATCCCATATTGGTAGAGGTAGTAAAAGTATAAGCAGTAGTTGGAAACACTAGGGTTTCGAGATGTTATTCAAGGAGCATAATATAGTGAAATAAATTTGGAAAGAGAAAAATAAAAGGACATCAAGAAATCATAAGATTAGAATTTGAGAGAACACAAAGAGTGGATGGACCTGAACCATTGCAAACGATTTTGAGCCATGCCATTCAGGGTCTCTAACCATCGGTTGCTATCGTCTCGCTAATCAGAACCAGATAGTCTACACCTACCAAGATGGTTCAGTCCACTTGTCAATGACTTCATGGATTTGTACCATGTTTTGGTCTAGTCGCACATAGCTTTCCTCCAACCTACTCCTACATCATAAAACATCGCTCGTCTGGGCATTAGGTGGTTCGGCATACGTAACACATGTCCCAGCCATCTCAACTGATGAAGTTTCACTACTTCATCAATTAGTTTGCCATCCTTACATAGTACCCGTTTCCTAACAACTGCATTACATACTTCGGTGGTCTCAGGATATACCAGCAATGATTCGAAGGCACCTTTGATCGAATACTAGTAACTTACCAATATCCTCTACTCTTACCGGCGATGTTTCACTGCCATGAAGTAGGACGGAACGAACTGCTGCGCAGTAAACCCGTCCTTTGGTAACATTATTGGTGTTAGAAGAGGTCATAAATACAGAGTAAGAAAAATTATATCCTTAAGAGTGATGAGTTTTGATCAGTAAGGTTAAATTATTCGTAAAAGATATTTTATACAAAACAGGAAGTTGTCAGTATGGGATTGTGGAAATTATTGAATTTCATGATTTTAGACGTAAGAATTAAGAAGTGACGAGTAGCTGAAGACTTAAAAAGGATAGTGAATCAATACAACCGCATCACTCTTACAGATTATGTTCGATGTTACTGATCATCTTCAACCACATATTATAATTACTGAGTGGACTCTATTCGAGAAGTCTAAACTCTAACGGCATGACACAAGTAAATAATTAATGCATGATTTTGCTCATTTAGTTTTACATCAGCCATGCAGCCTCCCCACAACGGAAGGAAGAATTGAAGTGTGAAATCTAAAAGTACGACACCTAATTTTACTTCATGTATTTCCGGTGCCGGAAGTAAGGCTTGGAAAGTAGTTAACATAACAAAAACTTCAACAGTTGAGATCATGAGTCATTTGGAGTTAGACCACCATGGAAAACCTGGAAGCACTGGATGGCCGTTTCGTCCTGGCTCGAGACTGATAGGTCCTGGGTCCGAATCCCGCAAGGCGAGGTCGTGGATGTGCACTGCTGAGGAGTCCCACAAAAAAACTAACGGCCGTCCAGTGCTTCCAGGTTTTCCATGGTGATCTAGCTTAAATTCACTCATTATCTCAAGTGTTGAAATTACTACAATCTCCACAGAACCCCTTCTGATAATAACAAAAACTGTTCACAAAAAGGTCGTCTTAAAGTAATTGTCTCTTGGGCTTTTTGGTCACATTTGCAGCCAACAAGAGTAATAAGAACCTAATTTCCTTTTCAGGTACCATTAGAAGAAATGTCCTTTCTCAATGCAGGCAACTGGAAAAGGACGATACGTTACATACATTTGATTGTGAATGTATGAATGTAATATTGTTCAGGACTAGTAATGTTTCATGGACAATTCTTTTATTTACCTTCAATTACTATTGGATAAAGACATAGTGTTCAATGTAAGTAGGATCTATTGAGGGTACTAAACTAAGGCACGGATTCAAATAAAGATTCATTAATTATTTGTATTGGTCCTGCCACTAATATAGACTTCATGGTTTGGATCCGAGAGGTGATCTTAACCTGTAAGTAAGAGAACTTATGTGATATGACTGTAAATCGGTCACATCTCAGGGATGGTTCATTCATACTCCAACCTTAACTAATGAAAAATAATGCGAATCTATAAACAGAAGGATTGTTGATTTCGTTCGGTTATCAGAATGATCATGATCATTCTAGTTTGGCACCGACATCGGTATTATTGTTTTCAGCCTTTTGTCTCTCCCGCTCTCTCTCTCTCGAGTTGAATTTCCCCATTCTCTGTGTGTGTTTATGTTTGTGTTGATATGAATGATAACAATTTGAAGTGATGAATATTTGCATAAATTTCAGTATGATTGCTTTGCATTTCTTAAAGTAAAAATGAAAATGAACGGTAAATTTAATCACTTTAATGATTACGTTCAGATTTTAAAGTAATTAACTTCAAGACATATTGAAAAGCTTTACAAAGACATAAGATTACATCAGTTCAATAAGCATGATTGATTGATTATAACAAGAGTAAAACAGGAAATTTTTTTTGAAATATTTAGACATTTTTGATAATGGTAGCCTAAAAGTACGAGCAGGAAGATAGAATGTCGTGACGTAAATCAATAAAATGTAATTACAATTGATTTATCACTGAGTGGTGATCAATGTCATGTGTGTCAAGTCTTTCTTAGTGCAGATCGACCAAGTTGCAATGTGGCCACCAGTCTAGATGACTCGACACTGCGTGCACCATGTTGAGACTAGATGGTGGTTAGAAGTAGTCGACAGGAAACCCTGGACCCGGGTTTCATGCTAATTGGCACTCGTCAGCAAGGTGTACCTGTAATATTGAGGGGACTAGTGCTCCCTACAGGAGGTCGGTCGCGGCCCGGATAGCTCAGTGGCAACGTCTCTGACTCTGAAGCTGGGTGACACGGGATCGAATCCATCAGGGAGCACCAGTTCTCTCAAGATTACAGGTACAAATTGCTGATGAGTGCCAAGTAGCACGAAACCCGGGTGCAGGGTTTCTTGTCGACTACCTCCAACTACCATCTAATCGATAAAAAATTTTTATTCAGATAATCATGTGCTCACTGATGACTAGCTTCGTGAGGGAATTTTCGGAGTTTGGAAACTGTGACCAGTGGAGATGATTCGTTTTGGGTAGAGATAGGTATCTACTTCAGTACAACCCGACCGTTGTTGCTACCCTGACGTGGTGGTCAGGCTTGCCTATCGTGATGAAGCAACCAAGCTATACTGGCTGGAACAACCGTTCTTCAAGGTCCTACCACGTCAGAAAGGTCGGTTGAAGAGCGGTAAGACTAAAGGTAACAAACTTAAGGTACGAAGGCGAAGTCGTACTGCTGACTGTATAGAGGTGTGACAGCAGTAAGGTGTTTCCTTCAGACAACCAGCATGACAGTGATGCTGTCTTCCCACAAGGAGGGGTGGGGTTAGGAAAAGTCGACCCTAAAAATGTGCACCTTGCCTTATCCCACGGATATCCGTCTCCGGAGGTAAGGTTTCAACAATTACGGAGCTCACACAAAACTTACCCATAAAAAGGTCGTGTGTGACCGACCTCAAGCAGTTGTCCCATGGGCACTGCGGTCTCGCTCTCAGGTCACTAAGACCACGTCTAATCCAATTCCCTTTTCAGGCACCTCCAGAAGAACCCTTCAACGGTGTGGGCAACCGGGAAGTGATAACCGCCCTCATACCTCTAACAACACTCAAGACCATTGACTGACTGACTGACTTCAGTATAATGGAAGATAGTTGCTCAATTTCGTGAATTTGTTGAGGTTAGACATTAACGCCGTTGGATGCCGACCGTCTCGGTAGTCTAGAGGTTAAGCTTTCGCGTGCAAAACTTTAGGCTCCAGGTTAGAAGCTCGCAAGTGGGATCGTGGATGCGCACTGCAGAGGAATCCCACAATAGGACGAGTTGACCGTCTACTGTTTTCAAGTTTCTAATGATGAGCTAACATCAATCGGTTAATGATCGCAATCTAAAATTATTCAACTGAAATTTCATACATATTTTGGTCAACATCAAGTACTATGTGCAGTCTTTACCACAAAACGATTTACTATCTTTGCTATTTATCTTTCTGGTTAATAAGATTACCATTAGACTGTTAGAACTGAGGATATGGAATTTTGGAGTGAAAAGATATAAATCGATTTGCTGTTAAATAAAAAGATTAAAAACAGTTTCAGCTCCAAAGTTTACCTCCTTGCTATTGATGTTAATTACTAGAAGTGATCAGTTTGTATTGAAATATGTCTGTCCTAAGTGGATTGTCTTGATATTGCCATTTAGTCACAAGTTTTAATAAATTTGCATTGTGATTAACATCGAAGCGAGTTTTATCCCGTCTAGGACTTATCAGCTGGATCTATTCCTTAGTAATACTTTCATACAGTTTGAACAAGATTTAGGTATCTGAACTCAGTAATTTAATGAAAAACGAGTTAATGTTCAGAGCAGAAGTGCTGAATTGGAATGTCAGTGTGAACATCAAGACCAAGGTGCAGTTGATTAATAACAGATAAGAAGAAGCACCTATCCTAGGTTCCACTACCAGCCACAATCCAACAATGACTACAATCTATTTAGAATTATAAATGAATTGAACTAATGATACACATGCATTATATTATGTAACATGTTTTAAAGACAACACATATACACTCATATTGAAAATAAAAGTCCAAACTAACTTGAACAATGATATCATTGAAATAGCATTCTGTTGTATTAAATAATTTCCTAATGCAAAACATGCAGTTAAACTAAGAACGGGACCAGATAAAGCAATCGATTGAACTAAACCAATTTTAACAGCTTCTATTAAATGTGTACTGTAAAATTTAAATAGAAAGATCAAAATGAATTCATTTGATCGACATAAAATGAACTTGTATATTACTTACTGACTTACTTACTTACTTATGCATGTTACTCTCAATGGAGTATCAGCAGACGACTAGAATTCTCCAACACACTCTATCCTGAAACTTCCTATTTGGTTCTATCCAATTGTTGCTCATTCTTTTTATGTCAATCTACATTTCACGCCGTAATGTGTTCTTTGGTCTTCATCTCCTCTTTTGACCTTGAGGACTCCAAGTGAGGGCTTCCCTTGTGACACAGTTGGGTGCTTTCCTCAATGTGTGTCCTATCCACTTCCAGCGATTCTTCTTGATTTCTTCCTCCTCTGGCATCTGGTTTGTTCTCTCCCATAGTAGGTTGCTGATGGTAGTGTCTGGCCAATGGATCCGAATTGTTTTGTGTGGACAACTGTTAATAAGCACTTGTATCTTCTGGATGATGGATTTCGTAGTTCTCCAAGTTTCCACCCCATACAATAGAACTGTCTTGACATTTGTATTGGAAATTCTGACCTTGGTGTTGGTAAGAAGACAGTTGTTTTGAGTTGCAGATGTTCTTCAGTTGTAAATATGCTGCTCTTGCTTTTCCGATCCGCGTCTTCACATCTTCATCAGATCCACCGTGTTCATCAATGATGTTGACCAGATATGTAAATGTTTTTAAATCTTCCAAATCTTCTCCGTTAAGTGTGATTGGATTGGTGTGTGCTGTGTTGTATCGCAGAATCTCGCTTATCCCTTTTTGTATGTTGATACCCACTGCTACTGAGGCTGCTGCTACACTGGTCGTCTTCTCCGCGATAGAATAGCCAGATCGTCTGCAAAGTCTAGATCATCCGGTCGCATCCTAGCTGTCCACTGTATCCCATGATTCCCCCTGGATTTTGACGTCTTCATGATCCAGTCGATCACCAGGAGAAAGAGAAAGTGTGAGAGTAAACAACTTTGAGTGACATCGGTCTTTACTTTGAACGATTCTGTGAGCTGTCCTGAACTTGTATATATGAATATTACAAATAACACAGAGTAAAACTAAACAGATATGACTCCTGTGATGTGAATTTATTCGGGGTTTTAAAATTGTAGGGTTAATATAGGGATTTAAGTTTTTTGTTTGTTGACGTTAATTAAGAACTGATAAGTGATCCATGTAGATTGATATGTGTGGATCATCTTTTAGCTATAAGTTTTGGTGAATTTGAATTGTGTCCAGCAATGGAATCCAGGAAATATGTTCATTGAACACTTTGAATTCTTATCTCGCCATATTTAACACATACTTGGTTAAGTTGATTAATTGAGATATCGGGTTATAGACAGTTTGTAAAATGTAGTTGTCTTTGCGTTATTAATTAGTTTAGTGCCAAATGATCAACTCTTTAGCAAACAAGCTGGAAACAATTCACACAGTGTCATCTAACTGCATTTTAACAAATACTTTTCATAGTTGAGATCATGAGTCAATTGAAGCTAGACCATCATGGAAAATTCTGGAAGCACTGGACGGCCGTTTCGTACTATTGTGAGACTCTTCAACAGTGTGCACCCACAATCCCGCACCGCGAAATCTGAACTTTTCAATTAAAACTAGTAAATCTCACACAAAACTTATAATTTCTTAAAATAAATTACTATTGTCTACTAACATACATATGTATTCAGGACGTTTCTTCATAACAACATCACAGCTCAATATAAATGATTTCAATAATACATGATCATAACTGAGAAACTAATAAGAATGGATACTACTGAAATAAGCTCATGGAACTTTTGGTTTTTAAAATAAAACATTAAAAAGATATACTACTGAAGATATAAAAAGCAATAATCATCTTCAATCAAATGAAAATCAATTCAGATGTGCACAAATTCGTTGTCTAAACTTTCTTCCAGCCAGTACATTTAAATTTGTAGACGATCTTTAACGATAATTTCCGTGGTGGCAAGTGACCACAGTTGACCATATACTTATGGATTGGGTTTTTGATCGATTTTTATTGTTTTTTAGATAGCATTTTACCGTAATGATCAGTGTTGTGGATACAGAATAATATGCCAATCATTGTCATGTTAAGTCTATGGTGGCCTTGGACTTTAAATGTACATTCCCTATTGGCTATTATTTAATTCATTCGTTACATATTGTGTAAATGTTGTTTACTATTTTTATGGTACGATGTGGTTTGCTTGTTTGGTATATAAATAGAGCATGTCTGAAATACAATGATTCATATCTCCGAGGCTGTGACTTGTGTTCTGGACTCAACTGACTGGGCTAGACAGGGAAGTGAGACCAATCGAGACTCTAGGCCGTCCGTACGTGTTTATGTGTCATTGAATCGATCGATAAGTACGCTGCTCTCTAATTTTCCAGTCAAGGACACAACAATTAGCACAGGGTAAAAATCGGCCACAACTTAAAGTCATAACAATCAGACATTCGTTTACCAAGTGCCTGCTTTGTACGTTGAATATAACTTGCTTAGCAAAAACAACTAAACCGATAGGTGCACATCAAAGTGATCCAAAGAAGTAGTTTATTCTTGACACTTTCCCGTGTAATTTCCTTACTGAAGAAAACAATTCGAAGTTCTACTGGGTCCAACCGCGTTTTCACAAATCTAAATAATCTATCCTTTAGTATCTCCCCATCCGTATTTCCATTGAATTCAATGGTCATGAATGAAAATTCCTGCAGAATCATGAGAGTAATTTGAACCTAACTTGTTGATCTCAGTTTAATAACAAACAACTTAAGAGGGAAACTATTCTTCAAATAGTGTCCGTTGAATTTTATTCAGCTAATGATCAATTTCGTCTTTTCTGTATATGTCCTCTTGGTCATAAAGATAGAGAACAGATGAAATTCTGTTTCAAATCATAAGAACCATCCATCCAATTCTGGAAATTCGTATACTATCTGTTCTAAGTTGGCTTATTGCATAAATATCGTTGTGAAGATACATTTCATCTACGTTTCAATCAAACATTAACAAAACAAAATTCTGAATCCAACTTCAATTCTATTATAAAGCTAATAGGATAATGACAATTTGTGAACTCTTGCAATATTTTATTAAAATCACTCTGTTTTCGTCATAGATGATAACGATATTATCGATATATACATTATTGCTGGAATGATATAATTCTTCCAGTTAGTAAGAAAACAGCCTACTAGAAGAGGGCATAATGTAGACCTCATTGGAACACCATTTATTTGTCTAGAGAATTCTGAATTGTATGTTGCAATTGAGATATATTAATTCTTCTAAGAAATGTTTTAGAATGTTGACTTTGTCATGGTCAGTATCATCGGTGAGATTATAATTTAAGGACGACCTATGAGCAACGCTAAACTGACCTTGAGAGTATCCACCTAATAACTGGAACCAAATGAGAGTTATAAAACAGTGTGAGGAATTAGGACTGTGATTTACAATTGATGATTAAGGTTAGGTGATTAGATTTAAAGTTTTTCATCATGAACTGATATCAACTATAATGCCAAAACCTTACTTAACCAAATGGATGAGTGAATTTCGCGCCAAAATCCGAGATCCGTTATCTTATACGTGATTGGTTCGTCCATAACGTATAATCTCGTCATACAATCACAAAAAATATTAAATTGTTTCTATGACTAGAACATTTGTAAATAGAGAAGTGACATCTACCTAAATCATTTACTTTACTATTATTATTGTTATTATTATTATTATTATCAACTTTATTCAATATTATATTTTTGGTACAATGTAGAATTCTCAGCGCAAAGTATTTCAACAAGTTTCCGTTTCTTTCTTCTTGGTCGGTCCTGGCGATAAATATCGAGTGGTCGCCAGTTAGATGTTAGCAGTTCATAAATGAACATCTGAATAATGTGCATTCTTTTCGCTGTATATTGCCAGCAACTACATTGTGTCTTATTGAGTTTTTTGTAACTTTGACAACGAAAGGTTGTACACTTTTCAGAAACGCAGCAGAATAGGTTATGCGATTAATAAACATAATGATATATTAAAACAAACAAAAATAGATAACTTGTTGAAATGTCTAGATGGTAGGAACAGGTAGCCCAGATGCTCAAGCAAGCGCCCTTTTACTGACATCGATTTTTTTTAAAAAAAAGGAAAAAAAAAACACATCAAAATCCTATTTCACTTAGTTACTATTCAAAATCAAGATTAAACTATTTTTTTACCTGGCACTTTCAATACAAGTCAATTTAAAACGTTGATAAAAATATTCTTCCAATGATAAACTTTTCATAGTACGATGAGCACTAATTGATTCTTTGGCAATAGATAACCCTTTAGTAACAATTTTATCTTCCATTTTTGATGCATTTTTCATCTAAACAATAAATAAATATATATTTAGTAAACATAAATTTACTTTGAAAACTAGATAAAGAAACTGTTGATTCAATCAATAAAGAAATACATATGATTAGGTTAGGTAGTTAAAGGTAGTTGATAGGGAATTCTTTAGATTTGGCTTTGTTCTAGTCGGTACTTGTTACCATGGCTCATCTCTATCTAGAAAAACACTACATTGGAAATGCCAAGTGATCAATATATGCATATCTATATTCTTAGGATCTCAGAATGTTCTATATAATTTGTGTGTTAACTGAATACCAATGAATCAAACGACAGTAGTTTTGTTACGAATGTAAAACTATGAAATATAAATATACACACAAAATGTTATACAATTATCTAGTTTGTGTTCGAACAAAAGTCGTAGAGAGAGACAGCTATCTACCTCAGTACAATGGAAGATGGTCGCGCAATTTCGTGGATTGGTTGATGTTAGACAGTATCACCATTGGATGGTGGCTCAGTGGTTTAGTAGATCAAGCGTTCGCGCGCAAGACCGAGGGCCCTGGGTTCAAATCCCGCGAGCGTGATCGTGAATGCGCACTGTTGAGGAGTCCCACAATAGGACGAAACGGCCATCCAGTCCTTCCAAGTTTCCAAAGGTGGTCTAACATCAGTCGATTCATGATCTCAATCAAAAAGTCATAGAGTGAGGTTTTTACCAAATTTAACTTGTATCATCAAGGAATCAGAATAATATTCTGTACCTTATGGGATTGATTTTGTCAAACTACATAGTATCAGTCAGAGATATTGTTTATTGATACAAAACTAGTTGCTTGTCAGTTTCATCAGAAAGCGAACGATTTAAATCTCAAGAGTAATAGACGTTTCTAAGAACGAGGATATATACATGATTCGACTATCCCCTTGGAATAGACAAAATGAATTATTCTAATCTTATGAGAGCGAATAATGTAGTGAATATACAAATAAAGACGTCAAAAATGTTGATTTTTGCTTCGAGTAAAGATAAAGTTATTTTGAATCTAATCGATATTTACAAATCACTTAACCAAACAAAATAAGTGTTTTGTATTGTAAGAACTGACCACTATGATACTAGTAATTTCTATAGTTATACTCTGATAACAACTCGTAACCACTGAATTAAATGGTCCACAGAAGTAACTTAATGAGAAGTCTAGTTGCTGATGCATTGAATTCTGTGTTCAAGTTTTAGTAAGAATGAGAACACATTTTGAAATGCAGACAGATTCGCATAATGGGACACAAAGTATACTCCATTTAAATTTTATGTCCAACTACTATCTATTGAGTATTATCAATGCTGTGGTCAAAGTCCATAGTAGGTTAGCTATACAAATCGATTTAAATGTGAGATGGACGGTTCGGCGAGACTATAATATATGGGTGACCTTTAAATGAATCTTAAATGACCTTGAGACAATCAGTAAACAGTTAGCATAGAGTATAAATATATTATACAAAACTAAAGAATTAAAGTGGATACACTTCTCTTTACATGGTTCAAAAACTTGTTAATGTTAGAAAGAGGTTCAGAGGTTCTGAAATCGTAATGCATGTAGTAGAGGAAATCATCCATATAGCTACAGAAGAGTCGACCACTGGAGTCATGATAAGGTCGCGAGAATTCTTTCAGCTTTGAGCACATAGCTTCAATATTGTTTGTGTGCACTCCGGTTGTTGAGTACATAAAATGTCACTTGTGGATAACGATACGATGCACATAACCAAGCCTATGTAGGAGTCTGTACGCTCTCCAATCATCCCTAAATATTGTAGTACCTGGCTGAGCCAGGTATTATTATCCAGTTCGCAATAATTGTCATAATTTGCCTTAGTTGGGAATCATATACAGGGTTTTCATCACGAACTGACATCAGCTATAATGCCAAAGCTTTATTTAGCCAAATGGATGAAAGACTTTCGCGCCAAGATCCAAGATCTGTTATCTTATATTTGGTTGGTTCGTTCACAAATTATAGTCTCTCCGTTTTATTTGTTATAGCCTCTCAATTATCACGTTTTGTACAAAAATTCCCTGTGAACCGATCTTACGTTAGCATTAAGTACGGAAGTTGGCGCCGTGATCTCGAAATCCCTCAAACTGTTCTGATTGTCTCGTTCATAAATTATAGTCTTGACGAAAATATTGCAACTAAGCTTCACGATTACTAATACTGTCTAATATGAATTGACCTTCAAGTTTCAAGAAGTTTGCATTTGGATAGATTTCAAATTGTTTATTCGTCATACAAGTTATGTAATACTTAACTCCACCTGAAAATTAGTGCTTAAAGACGAATATAGCCAAAAAAAATATAAACAAAACACTTACATTTACACGAGAGGATAACAGTAATACTGGTATGAATGGAACCATAACTAAAGTTAACTGCCAACTATAAATAAATCCAATCACCAGGGAAGCAATGACTAAAACCACAGCTTCAAATGCTGTACTCAATCTGGAACCACTAATTTGAGCAACTTTTGAAGCATCTGTTGACAGAAATGCAGTAAGTGCACCAGCTCGATTTTCAGGTCGATCGAACCAACCAATCTCCTTAATTTTGATAGAAGGAAAATATCGGAGGTTTTGTGGAGATTTCAGTAATTTAATAATTGAATTCATGAGTCAGTTAAAGCTAGACCACCATGGAAAACCTGGAAGCACCAGACGACTGTTCCGTCCAAGTATGGGACTTCTCAGTGGTCTAAGGGTTAAGTGTTCGAGCGCGAGATCGATAGGTCGTGGATTTGAATCTCGCAGTAGTGTGATCGTGGATGCGCGTTGCTGAGGAGTTGCATACTAGGACGAAACGGTCGTCCAGTACTTCCATGATTTTCCATGGTGGTCTAGCTTTAATTGACTCATGAATTCAACTAAAATGAACATAGTAAAGTAACGTGGTTATACATTTTACATCTAGAAATTTATTGTAATCTTAGTAGTTGTACTGAGAATCATTACATATATTTCCTTAAGCGCCTGATTTTTGAGATTAGACTGATTTTAATCGATTGAGTATCATCAGAAACCAAGTGACGAATATTAAATTAAATGAAACGTTTCATCAGTGTACCTACAGTTGAAAATATCATAGTTAAAATTTAAGGAGGATTCTACGTATAAAGTATGCATACACTGACATAGGCTGATTAACAATGTACTCATATTCGTTGAAAGCTTAGTCTTAAGTAAACTCCCTTTAGAGAAAGTTGACAGAAACTCTTGAATCTAGGTTTTGTATTACTTGGCACTCACTAACAGTTTGTACTAGCGACTCTAAGGCGACTTATGCCTTCTAGTGAATTCAATTTCACTCATTAATGACTCCATTGCTTTATCAGTGGTTGACAAAACTGATTATCATAGATAAACAAGTTCTCCGTCACATCGTTTCCTTAAAAAATAATTGAGTTGTAGTAGTGCAATTAACTAATTACTGTTTATTTATAATCGGGAAGTGTTAAGAGAAACAGGAAATACATATTATTTATTGTTTGATCCTGTTGGTAAGCTTGCGGTAAATGAATGGCAATTAGTGAGATTGTTAATAGGAAAATCCTGATCGGCAAGAACCTCACAGACAAATGGCTGCAGCAAAAGATGGCTAGTTAAAAATTCCGATTAATTTTTGCACAGTTCAAAACAAATTATCATCTGTCAGCAGTAACATTTTCCAGCGTAGAAGCTGAAAAGGTTATTCGAACATCCAGCATTAAAAGGAACTGGTTGTTGATAAACTACGTTCAGAATTCCTTTCAGATAGTGTTATGTAACTTCTAATTGTTGTCAAGTCTAATTAAATTAGTGGATATATTTCAGTTCGGTTGATAGATGTCGACCGATGCCTAAAGAGATGTTCAGACATGGGGTTGACCAGTATTAAGTTATCAATCAGTTGTAAACATATTAGTGCTATAGGAGTCTAATCATTATTGAATAGCTCAATGGTAACGTCTTTCCCTAAAGATTAAATGTACACATTGTTGGTAGGGTCCTAACCAACAAGAAACCAAGGTCTAGGAATTCCTGTCGCCTAATTTCAACAATCTAAGATAAATATAACAATAGATTACCTGTTTCAGCATAGAGTCGAACAAGTTTGATCGTAAACGTTTAGTTAAACGTTCTGCAGCGACTCCAAATAAATAACCCTAATTTAATTTTTAAGGGAATAAAAATGTTATTGGAATTCAATAAAATAATGTTACTAAAATGAATATGTCAATTAAATTCAATGTGTACCATATGAATATACACAAATGAACTGATTATCATGAAAGTGTTGTCGTCATCCAACGATGTTTGTCTAAATTCAGTTAATCCACGAAATTGAGGGACACATCCACCATTGTCTTCAGTGACTTGCTATCTCACAACAGACCCGGTTGAACTCCACTGGTCACTGCTTCTCACTAGAACTCTAGAAATACCACTTGAAGCCAGTCACTAGTGAGCATATGTTGATTAGTATCAGAAAGTGGTTTTTGAATATTATAATATTTTATTAGTTGAGATCATGAGTCAATTGAATCTAGACCACCATGGATAACCTAGAAGCACTGGATGATTATTTAATATAAAGAATGAATACTTTCTTCTTGGTATACTGATGTATTTGAAGTCAATATATATTACAATTAGTCTTCGGAACGAAATGCTAAAGAGAATGTCGAAGTATTTAACTCAAATGATTAACATACAGATTCAAATATCGCTCCACGTATTTAAGTTTGGACAACTGGGTAATAGTATCACTAACCCTTACATAAAAAATTATACACTGAAGAAACTTAAGTAATTAGTTTTCTAACTCTAGTCACTGTTTGACTTTTTTATATAGTACATAACTGATTACTATCTATAACAGAATATCTAGATAGCGTTAAGAGCATACTTATCATAAACTGACTGAGATGAATTATATAACGATTGAGAACATCAGGGAACACATTGGAAAGGTGTTAATGTCTAGTATGAGACTTCTCAACAATATACTAACAACAATCAAACATCAAATAGAATTCAGTATTCTCATATCTTAAGGGGAGAAGATTACATTGTTATTCAGTGAATGATATACATAATTTTTATGGTTTTGCATTGTTTTGTAGCTGATATCAAGTCTTCAGTAAAAACTACCATATAAACTAATTTGAATGGTATCAAGTAATAACTGATAGTACGGAATCAAATCAGTTAACTTATATGTATATTTTTTTAATAGTTGAGTTCATGAATCAATTGAAGGTAAAGCAGCATGGAAAACCTGAAAGCACTGGACGGCCGTTTCGTCCTATCAAGGGACTCTTTAGCAGTGCGCTTCCACGATATGTATACTTCATTGAATGTTCAGAAACAGAATATTTAAGTGAATAATTGTTTTCAATAACTTTGTCATTAGACCCTACAGGAATAAGTTCATAATTATTGTATTCTTTTTACAAAAGGCCAAGTTACGGCATGGATTAGTGAACCAGACAATGTTATTACATTGAAAATGGTGAAATTTTACGTCTGTTATGGCATAAATACTTCAAAATTGTGTCATTTGTAAATTAGAAAGATCAGAACAACTCGTCACAAGGTATCCAGGTATAATGAAAATAATAATTATAACATAAATCATATGTATAACATATGTGGATAATAGGGGATATCGATAGTGTAATAAGAAGACAAAGAACTATATGATATATTACCGCAATCCATTTCGAACAATCTGATCACACATACACTTGTGAAGAACATTTATATATAAATCGATAAAGGTCAACTTGTCTAGAAATGGAGGGTAAGAGGAGATAAAGTTAACGTGATTGAAGAGGTGACATCAAGAAAATTATTATAAGAAATTCATATGGGTTAGGAACGATGAATGTATGAATTAAAAGTGGAGTTGGACAGACAAAAACATAAGGGGAATTGTTAGTAATGGGCATTTGGGAGATTGATTAATTTAATTGACCACCATTAAGATAGCCAGGAAATACTTCCAGGTTCACAATGATAGTTTAACTTAAATTGATTCATGTTTTCGATAATGGGAATTGGTTGGTAAAGGGTTTAAAATATCCAGTTTAATTTAATGGTAATACAATCCTGGATATGTCAAACATACTTCTTTTGGATACATAAGTTAAGCCTTATGGAGTTGATCCCTATGGCTTCAGTTATGTAAAGGAGTTGTAATCTTACACTTCTAAACAGATTATTTGGGGCTTAATAAAAATAGCAAAAAGTTCATTTATCTGAATATCATATTTTTAAATACAAAATGAGAAAGAATGGCTCAGTGGATGGATTTTGTGTTACCTTTTCTAAACCATGCCGTTGAATTTACTTAGTATTGTTTTACTTGAATCTTCCCATTGATGTTTTGGACTGCAAATGATCAGTCTCTTATTGGCATATGTACATTCTGTGAATATTACCTCGATACTACCTTAATTCACAAACATTCTAAACAAAGATGGATAATGGTTAGTACTAGAATCCAGGATGCGCGTTTCATTCTATTTGAGACTTGTCGGCTGGATGTACCTGTATCTCGAGTTCCAGAATGAACATCAACTCTGAGATACAGGTACATCCACCCATCCATCACGATCATGATCTCAATCGAAAGCTTGATAATCTTCACAACCCTAGACTGATATTACCATGTACTCACTAGTGACTAGCTTCGTGAGGGGGACCCCCCCTTTTTTATTTATTACGTCATTCATTATTTCAACTTCTTCTGAAGTTTAAATTACATTATCGCCATTTTTCTTTAATTCACAACTGACCGATCTCAATTCATATCTTTCTTTATATTACCATTAATCTAATCTCAGTTACTTCATTAAATAATCATCTAATGTGTTTTTTTATAATTCCATGAGTCCTAATCACTATTTCAATGTTCTAGAACCTTCCCTCCCAAACTTTATTCATCCAAAACAAACAGTTTCTATGACCTTATGAACTCTATTGAAATATTCATTACATCATGGTACATCTTTAATCATCTTCTTATATATATGTCAATATCTGTAATAACGTTGACTTGAGAATATGGAGTAATATCAGAAGTGGTTTTGTGGAGATTTTAGAAATTTCACTGATTGAAATCATGAGTCAGTTGAAGCTAGACGACCATCGAAAACCTGGAAGCACCGGATGGCCGTTTCGTCCTAGCATGGGACTCCTCAGCAGTGCGCATCCACGATCCTGCACCCTGCGAGATTCGAACCCAGAACCTATCAGTCTCGCGCTAGGTCTGTTGTGAGATATCAACTCACTGAAGACAATGGTGTACGGTGGCGCAATTTCGTGAATTGGTTGAAGTTAGACATTAACACCGTTGGATGCCGGCTCAGTGGTCTAGTTGGTTAAGTGCCTGGCGCGAGACTGATAAATCCCGGCTTCGAATCTCGCGGGGTGCGGAATCGTGGATGCGCACTGCTGAGGAGGCCTATACTAGGACGAAACGGTCGTCCAGTGCTTCCAGGTTTTCCATGATGGTCTAGATTCAACTGACTCATGATTTCAATCAGTGAAATATGAAATACGTTGTAAGCAACTGATGCAACCTAATGCAATAAAATGAATCCATTTATTATTCTGCACCAATCTTTGTTCTTGCTCTCTAATAAAGGAAACTATGTTTATGAAATAAAAAGTTTATATTTTACCTGCATAGCACCGACAATTAATTGAACAAATCCTAATCCGGCCATAATACCAGAAACTGTATTAATTCTTTCAATCATTTTATCAGGATTATTACGTAATCCAAATACCTAAAATTAATACACAATATAAAGACGATAATGTGTGTATATAGATACATATATATTGTACTTTCTCTGATACTGCTATTTTATTTCACTATATTTAAGGCACATCAATCTTATTCCATTTAAAACAACCCAAATTTTCTGTTGTACAATTGTCTTTTTATGTCTTACTTACTTACTTACTTACGCCTGTTACTCCTCATGAAGAGACATAGGCCGCTCACCAGCATTCTCCATCCAACCCTGTCCTGGGCAATCCTTTCTAGCTCCGTCCAGTTGTAATTCATCGTTTTCATATCTGCTTCTATTATCCGACGCAATGTGTTCTTTGGCCTTCCTCTTTTTCTCTTCCCTTCAGGATTCCAAGTTAGGGCCTGCCTCGTGATGCAGTTTGACGATTTGCGTAATGTATGTCCTATCCATTTCCATCGTCTTTTCCTAATTTCTTCTTCAGCTGGAAGTTGGTTTGTTCTCTCCCACAGAAGGTTATTGCTGATGGTATCTGGCCAATGGATGTTGAGTATCTTGTGTAGACAGCTATTTATAAATACTTGTACCTTCTTGATGGTGGTTGTTGTAGTTCTCCAAGTTTCAGCTCCGTACAGTAGAACTGCCTTGACGTTGGTATTGAAGATTGTCACTTTGATATTAGTTGTCAGTTGTTTTGAGTTTCATATGTTCTTCAATTGTAGGAATGCGACCCTTGCTTTGCCGATCCTCGCCTTTACGTCTGCATCTGAACCTCCTTGTTCATCGATGATGCTTCCTAGGTATGTGAAGGACTCTACATCTTCCAGAGTTTCGCCATCAAGAGTGATTGGATTGCTGTTTTCCGCTTTGAATTTGAGGACTTTGGTTTTCCCTTTGTGTATGCTGAGGCCTACTGATGCAGAGACTGCATCTATACTACTTAAAACAATTCAACATGAGTCAAGGCTTTATTAGTTTACAGTATCAATATATAATGTAAACTATTTGATGATTTTATTCTTGTCTCTGAGACACGAACGCAGTACCTATCACTTAAAATGCCCAAAACATTATCCAATAAGCTACTAAGTCCAGATGACCGCCCAAATATTCAACAAATATGATAATTATGTCATTATTAGGAAAGATTGAAATATTCCTTTGTTGATGATCTTGATTAAATTTTAATCAATCTTACCAGTCATATGTATGTATGTATTGTACAGATTGCCAAGATAAACCCATTTTGTCCCATGTGACATAAGATACTAAACACTGTTTATTAGCACTTGAAATAAAACTACGGAATATATTTGTGCAAGTTATAAATTTGAAGTCAATTGTACTGGGTTCGAGTCCCAGGGTGAACATCAACTCTGAGATGTAGATACATCAAGCTGATGAGTCTTAAGTAGAACGAAACTGGATTACGCTGCTAGCCACTATCTTTTTCTGTTTATGTATATGTGATTGAAAATCCAATAAACTGATTATCCATGAAATCCGCCCTTTTTTCCTGCTTCGAAGCTTGATAAAACCTAGGGAAGCTATTTTCATGTACTTTAGTTAATAACTTATAATTAATTTTATACATGGTGAATAATCAACCACAATTTTATATGATATAACATCAGAGATATACTGTCAACGTGTACATATGATAAGCATTCAAATGGCTTTATTTTGTCGTATCTAAGTGTGTAAAGAACTGTATACACGCTATGAAGTAAACATATACTACTCATTCATAATCATTTTAATTTTTTTTTGTGTAAGTCGTAGGCGATGTAAACCTGTTATATATGTGGATCGTTTCAATTAGTACCTTCACATCAAGACATGATGGGATTATTAAGGTGAATAGAAAAGTAGTAGACGTATCAGTGATTATAAAAGACAATATTCATAAGGAATACTGTTAAAGAAGAAAACATGAATTCTCAGAATAATTTGGGAACTAAAGATATCGAAGAAAAACAAAGAGTGAATAATATATGTGCCATCACGTCCTGCTCTTGACCGTACCACCCAACATATTCAGCCAATAGCCATGATTGTTGCGCGTAACCCCATCAGCTATTCTTTATTGGCCAGTACACAGCTCAGTCTGACAGTCAATGACTTTATGGTTTGATATCATGTTTCGATTTGGCCACCTCTAAATTCCTTCTAACAAACTCCTAAACTAGCGAATATTGCTCAGTGTAAATAATGTTTACAATTGATTAATCACTGGGTGGTGATCAATGTCATGTACGTCAAATCCTTCTTAGTGCAGATCGCATCCTATCAGCCAAGTCGCAATGTGGCCACCAGTCTAGGTAACTTGAGATTGTGTGCACTATGTGGAGATATGATGGTGGTTGGAGGTAGTCAACAGGAAGTCAACAGTTGGGTGACACAGGATCGAACCCGTCAGAAAGCATCAGTTCCTTCAAGATTACAGGTAAACCTTGCCGACAAGTGCCAAGTAGCACGAAACCTAGATCCAGAGTTTCCTGTTGACTACCTACAACCACCATCTTATCAGTGTAAAAAGTGTTGATCAGCAGAAAGTCCTGAATCTAGGTTTGATGATAATATGAAATTGACAATAAAACATCTGAGTAACTTTAAAAGAACTGATATTTTGCTGTACAATATGAATTTGCATCACCCAGTGTTACTATCTCCTTATTTCAAGTGACAAATGCATACTATAAAGCCTATTATGAATCACATAAAACATAAAACGCACTAAACGTTCCTTTATGATACCAAATCCGACTATACAACAAGAATAGTATTTACATAGTAACTATTACAAATGAAACCACTGTTATATGTTACCTGATAAACTTCAGCGTAAAGAAGTGAAAAAGCTGGTTGTAATAGTCCTGATATAATTGAACAGAAACAACCCATTGTAATGTAAATCATTTCTGGTTGATTAATGCTTAAAAGACGCAAGTATAAAGAATTGTGAACTCTACTAATCTGAAATAAGTTTAAAGAAGGAAAATTAAAAAAAATACTGAAGACAAATTAAATCGTGGTTTATTACGTAACTATTCAGTATAACAATAGAACACATTAAATAATCTAATGGTTTTGTGAATTGTTACCATGGTAACTTGAACATCGATATTCAAATGAGTAGTCAATGATTCATGATAATTTACTCAGTATCTTTATGTGAAAAGGCAAAGTACCGTGTTGTGGTGTAATATTAAAAAAAATTATATGGAGATTAATTAAACAGTAACATTCAGTATTCTTTAGTTGAATAAGAATTTCGACTTTCCATCATCACTATTATAGATACAAGAAATTGTATCACTTAAAGGTGTTTAGATGGTAACTAATCAAAGTGTAGAAAAAAATTACATTTATTTCAAGTGGTAAATTTTTTTTGTATACAATGTCAGGCCCCTCTTAATGCAGATCGAATACTGTCAACCAAGTTGCAATATGGTCACCAGTTTAGGCGACTCGACATTGAGTGCACTATAGTAAGAAAAAATGGTGGTTGGAAGTAGTCAACAGGAAATCCTAGACCTAGATTTCGTGCTGTTGGGCACACATCAGCAAGATGTATCATTTATACTTGAGCGAACTGATGCTTGAAATATTTTCAAGTGTCTTACAGTCTTACTACTGATTGAAAAGATGTGTCATATTTCATTTAGAATTAAGCTCAACAGTCAAGATTGAGTACCTTAGAGACTGATCAATCCACTGAATTGATAATTGATAACTGATTTATAACAATCTAATCATCATATGATTTCATTGTAAATAACTTTATTCTAAGAAAATCTGTTCTTCTGGTTAATAATCATCTTCTCTTATTACATCAATATATATATCGTCGATCGATCAAGATTTCATATTAACAAACGAAAATTCATATCTCAAATCATTGATACTTCCATTTAAAGATCATTCTTGTGATTACTTATGGAAAGTTTCATGTTCTGTTCAATCAGTCAGTCAGCTACAACGTAGGACCAGGCACATATATGCATCGGTCCAGGTTGCCATACCGCATTAGCACAGCAAGATGAACACCGGATTCATAGGAGTGGTTAGGTCAAAGGTGGTAATATATAGGAGAAAGATTGCATATAAGGATATAGTACAGGAAGAAAGAATTAATTCGTAGAAAGAAAGATATGAAGCGATTTTAATCTCTTAGTTTAAGGGAAGACAAAGAGTGTATACACCTACGCTATTGTGATTGATTCTGAACCAAGTTAACCAGAATGACCAACCATCGGTTACGATAGTCACATGGATCCCAACCGAGTAGTCTGTATCTATTAACATGGCTCAAACTAGAAGTTAATGACTTCAAACACTGATGCCACGTTTTGGTTTGGCCGCCCCTAATTCTGTTACTAACAAGTGGTAAGAATTAAAGTGTGTTTATGTGTGTATGTGTATATGTGTCTATATGAAACTAGATTATAAAGTAATTACTAACCTCTGTGTTAATATTTGTTGCAATCCATACTACAGTTTTATTATGTAAAGAACTCGTTGTAACACTCTACAATGTATAATAGAAATTAATTATCAGTTTTTACTAGAGAGTAAATGAAATAATTAAGAGAGTTAAGGGATCAAATCAATCTGTAATTATAATCAGAAGGAGTTTTGTGGAGATTTTAGTAATTTTATAGTTGAATTCATGAGTCAATTAATGCTAGACCACCATGGAAAATATGGAAGCACTGGATGACCACTTCGTCCTATTGTGGAACTCCTCAGCAGTGAGTATCCACGATTCCGCCTCGCCATATTCAAATTCAGGACCTATCAGTCTCGCGCCTAACTTCTAGACCACTGAGCCGCTCGGCATCCAACGGTGTTGATATCTAACTTTAAACAATCTACGAAACTGAGCCACCGTCAATATATAAAGACAAACATGTCTAACTATAATAAAAACAGGAGGTTATCTTATTTATTATCAAAATGTACTTCAATTTTGATTCTAACAATCGACTGTTTCATAATTATGTCAAAAAACTCCTGTGATGGTTTAGTCTAGTTCTTGACCAAACAACTGGATAATTGAATCGAATATGTAATATAATCAGGTATCCTAATGTTGTATCTAGTTATAGTGACACGAACAATTAGATCCATTTTTCGTTATAACAAAAGAACATACAGGTAGATGTTTAGTTTTAGATGAAGAACTTTTAACTGATAGTAGTTTACATCAGGGACTGACTTCATTTAAGAAACCTTGGTACATTTATAAGCATTGGACAAGGTTTCATCTAAGTATTGTGTTCCTCAGCATCAAGACTTCAAGAAATTGTTGTGGATCAAATATAAGACCATAAAACCTCTGAGTTCATGAAATTATCATTGACGATATCTGACTTATTCCAAGCCAGTGTGACGCCTATATCTTTGATCACCGATTGATTTGAAAGATAATGTATCAACTTTCTACATTAAAAACAATTCTGATGTATAAGATCTCGTTTTTGCCAAAAAAAGAATTCTTCACTGTGAGTCTTTGACTTTGCATTGTAAACGAGTTCTCATTTTTGAAATCCATTCATGTTGATACCAACCATGGGTAACGCTGATTTATTTATCTAGAGTAGTGCAATTCATTATGTTTTTTTTCCTTAATATCTTACAGTTTATGTCATTTGACTATTTTTCATAGATAAATATCTTGATAAGTAAACATTATTTACTTATTTACTTAAGCCTGTTACTCCTCGTGGAGGATCATATGCCGCCCACCAGATAAATATCTTAATAAGTAAACATGTGATCAGACTATTGTTTGAAATGTATTACGCTTACATGTTATTATGTAGTTCTGATGAATCTAAGTAAGATGTATACTTCATGCAACTATTATTATTTCTTCCTTATAATAGAATATATATCATTTAAAATTTACATTAAAACATACATTACATTCGGAATAATCATCTTTTGGAAAGGGAGATGGAAGTTGATTAGTTAAATGTCTTTTTGCTTCATCATTTTCATTGTAATTGTCTTCATCATCTGTAGAATCATCTTGTTCTTTATCGATCCTTTCCTTTTAAATCAAAACAAAAATAAAGAATATGGTGTTTGAATTGTGTTTGATAATTGAATTTAAGACATATGCATCATTCCTATAAAAGGATTCATTAGTTCGATCTATCTGTGTATATATCCTACTTATCGAAAGTTGAAGTGCTAAGGATTGTGGATGAGCACATATCATTCAGACTGACCATGAGAGGCGCTGAGTCGAGTAGGGCTTTCAAGCCTACATACTTTTAGTGTGATTCAGCATTTGTAATGACACAGATAAAAGCAAGATAAGAACAGATAATGAATAGAGTAAGTGAAAAACAGAAATATTTACATATAAGAGGCAAGTATTTGACAAGAGCTAAATATGTGTACATAATGACTCAAAAATAATAAATTTGCATGCTCAAAAGTTAGAATAAATCACGTAGGCATGTATCAATCGTATTACCACACCTTTACACTGAGATCTAAACACAGTAACTACATCATGAGATCAAATAGGATACTACTGCTAGGTACATAACCTGTTTAAGGGGTACGTATCATTATTCGTGAAGTAACTGATCATCTGTATTACTGTTTATTCAAATTGGAATAAAAACAAACGTATTCTCAAAATACAAATCGCGTTCGCGCGCGAGACTGAAGGCGCTGGGTTCAAATCCCGCGGGCGGGATCGTGGACGCACACTCCTGAGCAGTCCCACAATAGGACGGAAGAGCCGTCCAGTGCTTCCAAGTTCTCACTGGTGGTCTAGCAACATTCGGTTCATGATCTCAATCAAAAGTGATATTATGATTTTATTTATAGTTATTGATCAGTCAAAAAGTTTTATGTAACTGAGTTAGAATTCAAGGTTGGTATATGAGAGATATTGATACTATTCAATTGTCTAAACTAAAC
This sequence comes from Schistosoma mattheei, assembly GCA_944470405.2. NCBI lineage: Eukaryota > Metazoa > Platyhelminthes > Trematoda > Strigeidida > Schistosomatidae > Schistosoma > Schistosoma mattheei. Next base: position 41,884,382 of record OX103944.1, read on the forward strand.
TAAATGGTGAAAAGATTTCAAACTTGTGACATATTTATTTAATATCAAGTGCTCTGAACGCTAAAACATTTGGAAGTTGTGAAATACCATTGACCTTTTACTGATGAAACAACATTTATGTATAACTAACAAATCAAGATTGTTAAGGAATACTTAGAAGTAGGTTAATGGACATCCATTATTGATTAGATAAAATGTGTAATAATTATTTACTCAGAAATCAGGTTATCAAGGCAAACAATGTGCCTAAAGTGCAATCTTGAAATTACTAAAAATAGATAGTTACTTCAGGATAGTACACCAGAACAGACTGATTAAAACATTATATATATATATATATAATTCCGCCTGAAACTCTTCTTAGGTTACTGTCTATTCCAAGCCCAGATAAAGAAGCGTTGGGCATAAGGTTAGTAAATCCATCTCGTAAACACAGGTGTAAGTAATATAAATTTCATTCATCTTATCATCAGCAATCAGGTGCCTTTAAGGTTTAAGTAATTAAATCACAATCAAACTTAACACGTTGTCTTAGATCATGTTTGGAAATAATCGACAGAAATTACTTAATACAATATACGTTAAAAGAATTGTATACATGGCACAAGTCCATGAAGTCACTGACAAGTGGACTGAGCCATGTTGGTAGATGTAGACTGTCTGGTTCTGATTAGCGAGACGATAGCACCCGATGGTTAGAGACCCTGAATGACATGGCTCAAAATCGTTTACAACGGCGCAGGTGCATCCACTCTTTGTGTTCTTCCAAATTCTAATCTTATGAATTATTGATGTCCTTTTATTTTTCTCTTTCCAAATTCACTATATACTCTTGAAACCCTATTGTTTCTAACTACTGCCACCATCTTATACTTTTACTACCTCTACCAATATGGGATTTGAATCGACAAATGCATCTCTGTGCTAATGTGCTGTGGCAACTTGAACTGATGTACGTACGTAGGTACGAAGTTCGACGTTGTTACTGACTGACTGATACAATATGAAGATGATCATTTTATTTGATTGATTATTTCTCGTAGTTTATTGATTACTTCTGTGATGATAATAATTGTAACAGAATGATAACAATATAAATGCTAAGTAAACTTCAAAAGGGTACTACATTTTCATTTGTTCATTTGTGTATTACATTTTTTAAGATCGTAATTGCTATCACTTGGTAAATGAATGAAAAATTTCATTCACAAATGACTCATATGAGTATTGTGATAACAGAACAACCATATACAAGATGAAGTGTTTTCTTTGAAAAGAAACTGGTTACTGATTTCAACTGTTTAAAATACACTTGAAAATGTAACAGAATGATGCACATATCATTATTTATATATTTATGTATCTTAGCAATTATATGTACTGGTTAGGATTTCAAATTCCTCCTGTAGCTCTTCTAGAGTTACTGCCGGTCCCAAGCCTGGGTAAAGGAGGAGGATTGGGCATGGGGTCAGCGGCCCCATCCCGTAGAAAACTAACTCGCTAAGAAAATGCTAACCAGAAAACATAATTCATGCGCTAGGATTTCATAAACATTCGTTAATTGATTCAATCAGGTTTTTCTCAAGTTTCAATCTAAAGTTATTTTGGTGGAGTTTTGTTCTCTGAGCTGAGAGAACAAAACTCCACCAAAATCATCCACCTGAGCTACAAATCTTCTCCACCATCTCAAATCTAAAGTTATTTTTGAAAAAATAAGTTTCGACAAAAAAAGATCTTGGCATGTTTGTTGGTATTTGACCATAGATACTTTAGAAATATTGCTCACCTTTGCTGCGATCAGTGGGTAAGTAATAGTGAGGTTAGACGCAGGGTATTAGGGAATGATGGGTAATCAGTTGATGAGGTTGTGAGTCTTCGTCGACTGAGATGGTTGAGCCACGTGTTACGTATGCCTGAACACCGATTATCACGACACATAATGTGGACTAGTGTTGGTGATGGTTGGAAGAAGGCTAGGGATGGCCAAACCAAAACGTGGCATCAGTTCACAAAGTCACTAACTTCTGATCTGAGCCATGTTGGTGGATGCAGACTACTTGGTTGGAGTTCACGTGACTATCGTAACCATTAGTTGGAGATTCTGTGTGACATGACTCAGAATCGATTACAATGGTGTAGGTGTATACACTATTTACCTTCCCTCAAACCGTGAGATTAAAATTGCTTTATATGTTTTTTCTACCGTCTAATTCTTTCATCCTATACTATGTCCTTATACACAATCTTTCTTTTATATATTACCACCACTGAATTAACCACTTCTATGAATCCAGCGTTCATCATATTGTGCTAATGAGGTGTGGCAACTTAGACCGATGCATATATGTGCCCGGTCGTACGTTGTAGCTGAGTAACTTACTTTCTTGGTCTATTCTACTATTATCAGTATATGGTTGTGTAGATACAAAGTCCCGCATGCGGGACTAAAACCCAGGACCTTCATAATCTTATACTGATAATCATCATGTGCTTACTAGTTTAATAGCTTCAGAAGGTAATTCTTGGAGTTTTAGTGAGAAGCCGTCGCCAGTGGGATTCAGCTGTGTTAGGTGTTAGGTAGTTGTCTACTCAAGACGATAGAAGGCGATCGCGGAAAGTTGTGGATTAACTGATGTTGAACATTAACATCGTTTGATTACAGATCAGTGGTTTACAGGTCAAACGTTTGCGCACCTAACCGAATGTCTTAGGTACGTGCGAGGTTGAGAACATGTATTACTGAAAAGTTCCATACTAGGACGAAACGGCTGTCTAAAGCTTTCAGGTTTTCAATGGTAGTCTAAAATTAATCGTTCCATGATCCTATTTTATACTCTTGTTGATTGAAATATTTCAACTTTGATCGAGCAATGGCTTGTTAAGTTTGTACATTATTATTATTATGATTTATTCTAACAAGTGCTGCTCTAACGATACTTTGGACCAGGATACGATTGTTTCTTTCTCAACCTTAAATACTTTAAGAGAAAAAAAATTTATTTCGAGGAAGATCCCAGGAGAAATGAAATTTCACTTAAATTCATTCAGTTATGTGCTGTATAGCGGCTCATGTGCAATTGAGTTTGTTCTTATTTCATTTGGTTAAGCTCTTTTGTTAACTTATATAACAGATGGAGTCCTTCCGTACAATAACAACTTATCTTACATCATTATATCTTTATCATTGTTGCACTTGTATGAATATGCATGCTTGAGCATTGCTTACTGCCTATTCATATATTCATTCAGCTAGCCTTACTGTTAGTCACTTAATTGATTCAATGATTCATTCATTTCCTTATGTAAATTATATGCACATTTTAATCCTATTCATAGTACTCGTACTCGCTGACTCGCTCGGATACTCGCTCATTCGACTTGCACGTCCACTCGCTTACCTTGCTAGCTTTTCGGCACTACTCTTTCATGCTTGTTTAGCGTACCTGTAATTTTGGTTATCTCTACATGGTACAATAATAAACTTAATCAACATTTCATATTCACCTTCTGATTAATACACCATTGAAAACATTCTCTAGTAACCGTTATGTGGACGAACTCTATATACGACGTTTAAAGTTTATATTGATTACCGACTGTCACAACTGATTATATATAAAGAATTGATAATAACTCACTTGACCATAATACATTGTTGCATATAAACCATTTAATTTTAATAATTCTTTATGTTTACCCATTTCACGTATACAACCTTGTTCAAGAACAACAATACAATCCGCATTGATAATTGTTGATAAACGATGTGCTATAATTAGAACAGTACAACTATTCACAATTTTATCTAATGCTTTTTGTACAATTCGTTCTGATTGTGTATCCAATGCTGATGTAGCTTCATCTAATAATAATAATTTTGGTTTACGTATTAATATACGAGCTATAGCTATACGTTGTTTTTGTCCACCAGATAAACTATTCCCTTTTTCACCAACTAATGTATCATAACCCTAAGAATAAAAATAAAAATAAGATAATATAAATAATTTAGTTCAATTTGGGATCTTTTATGGTAAAAATATTAGCCGTTGGTCGGACATTATTAGCAACAACCTGCTGTGGGAAAGAACAAACCAGATCCCAGCGGATGAAGAAATTAGGAAGAAGCTCTGGAAGTAGATAGGAAACACATTGAGGAAAGCTCCTAACTGCGTCACAAGACAAACCCTCACATGGAATCCTGAAGGTCAAAGGAGGAGATGAAGACCAAAGAACACATTACGACGGGAAATGGAGATAGACATGAGAAAAATGAACAAGAATTGGATGGAACTAGAAAAGAGGACCCAATATAGAGTGTGTTAGAGAATGCTGGTCAGTGGCCTATGCTCCATTAGGAGTAACAGGCGTAGGTAAGTAAGTAAGTAAGTAATGATAAGAATGTTATATATTTTTAAAAATTTCTGAATAATCTAATAATTATATTCTTGATGAAAAAGAAATTAAGAAAAGACAATGAAGGTGGATGAGACCGACATTGTAGAAATTATCGGACTCTATATTATGAGGCAAGTGTTAACTTGCAATCCTGAGAGGAAATGGAAAAGAGGGAGACTAAAAGCAATATTGCGTAAAGAATTGGAAGAAGATATCGAAAGAAAGAATAGCAACTGGAGAACGATACTAGTGAGCGGCCTATGCTCCTCCAGGAGGATTAACAGGCGTAAATAAATAAAGTCGGTAAGTCTATTCTTGCAATTTTGTCTGTATAAAATTACTTGAACAGTAAATATTTTTATATTTAATGGGTCATAATTGAAAAGTGAAAAATTTCTGTTAAATTCACTTGGTGTTGTTTACTTGTATCTTCCCATTGTTATTTAGGACTGTAATTGATCAGTCTCTTATTGACATATGTGGATTGTGCGAACTGCCTCGATATTGCTTTAATTCACAAGCATTATAAGCAAAAACGGATAGTGACTAGCAGTTGAATTTAGGACGCGTGTTTCGTCTAATTTAGGGCTCATCAACTGGATGTACCTGCATCTAAGTAGCTAAGTGAATGACGCGATGGCGTTCAAGAGTGAACATCAACTCTGAGATGCAGATACATTCAGCTGACAAGTCGGAACTGGGGCGAAACACGCATCCTGGACTTCATTGCTAGCCACTATCAATCTTTGTACAAGTTTATGTTTGTGTCATGTAGAAAGAAATATTTTGAATTTACTCTTCGATACATTTTAATCCTCGTTATCTAACAGAATTCATCAAGACAACCTACTTAAATATCTGAGCTACCTGTTCCCACCATATGCACATTTCAACAAGTTATCTGTTTTCTTGTTTTTCACACATCATTTTGTCGCATAACCTATTCATGTGTGTTTGTGAAAAATTCAAAAAACATTTCGCTATACAAGTTACAAAACAGTCGAATCAGAGAATCTTGGTTGCCGACAATATTCATCGAAAATAATATACATTAATCTGATGTCGCTTCCTGAACTGCTAATAATGTAGTGAATAAGAACACCAGTGGGACAGTCGAATGTATTTAACACAAAATTACAGAACATCTCAATAAAATCTGACAACCATCTAGTAAAGTGTTAATGTGTAAAATATCAATCCATCATCTCAAATTTGACTGTTCCTTTGCAAATATCAGTCCATTGTCTCAAATTTCATTGTTCATACATTTTCATACCCAACTGAGTTCCGTTTCTATTCTTTGTTCATTGATCTTCTACTGAAATATATTCTATGCCTGACCACTATTATATACTACTACTTATATAGATATAAGTAACCCACACCATACTAACGTCTAACTAGCAACCACTCAATATTTATCGTCAGTATCGATCGAGATGTAAGAATCGGAAACTTGTTAACATACTTTTGTTGAGAATTCTATATTGCACCAAAAACTATAATACCGAAAAAAGCTACTACTACTACTACTACTACTACTACTACTAATAATAATAATAATAATAATAATAATAATAATAATAATGGTAATCATAATAGTAATAAGTTGGTGATAAACTACAAATTACAGTTTAGAGCTAAAGTTCGAAATTCCATTATATAAATATAAAATCTTCATTATTATTAATGTCACTACTTAAAGTGTACACGTAATGGTTAATATTACTAATTATCTATTACTAATCAGTAGTTACTTTATTGTTTCAATAATAAAACTGAACTTTAATCTTATAATTTAGAATAGTTTAATAAAATAAATAAACATTTTCAAACTTTTCCGTTTATTATCAGAAGTGGTTTTATGGATAGTATAGTAATTTTAATAATTGAGATCATGAGTCAACTGAAGTTAGGCTATCATGGAAAATCTGGAAGCACTGGAGGGCCATTTTGTCCTATTGTTGGACTCCTCAGAAGTGTACATCCGCGATCTCACCTCGTGAGATTTGAATCCATGACCTATCGGTCTCACACTTAACCTATAGACCACTGAGCCAGTCGGCATCTAACAGTGTTAATGTCTAACTTCAACTAATCCATGAAATTCAGCGACAAATCGACTGTTATCTTCAGTGTGTTATTATCTTACAACAGACCCGTTCGAACTACACTGATCACTGCTTCTCACTAGAATTCCAGGAAATACCACTTGAAGCCAGTCACTAGTGAACATATAATAATGAGTATCAGAAGAGTTTTTGTGGATATTATAGTAATTTCAATAGATGAGATCATGAGTCAAATTTTTTTCTGTTTATAATAATTGAAGACTTGAATCATAGAGTTTATCATTTCGATAAACAATTTTTTTTGTTGTTGTTGAGAATTTGAGTACAAATTTAATTTTGAGACAACTTTAAAATAATGTGTTTCGATTGAGAATATAAATGGATAAATGTTAGAACACCACTGAGAACCTTGAAGCATAGGACGACCAACTCGTTATAGTATGTGACCCCTCAGTAGTGCGCGTTCACGATCTCGAACGCAGGATTCGTATCCAGGACCTTCGGTCTCGCGCTCGAACTTCTAATTTCTGGAACACTGGGCCGGAATCCAACGATGTTAGTGTCTAACTTCCATCGGTCCATGATTTAAGAACGATTAAAAAATTTAGAGAAAAAAACATAGCTGTTTCATTCATTTTTATTTCTTTCGAAGTTATACAAAATCACACACATCCTCAACAATGTTTCATGTGATATTTTGTACTTTGAAGTGTAATAACGGATTTGAAATAGTTTAATTATGAAACTATGATCAATTTACAATATTACAATACAAATATTCAATGTTTTCTTACTTCACCTAGAAGAAAAACTCAAGAATCTTGGGGTAACTTCACTAATTTTGTGGGGTGGGTTACTTATATCTATATAAGTAGTAGTATATAACAATGATCAGGCATAGAATGTATTTCAACAGAAGATCAATAAACAAAGAATAGAAATGGAACTCAGTTGGGTATGAAAGTTCATGAACAATGAAATTTGAGACAATTTGAGAAACTACATTAGCAGTTCAGGAATCGACATCTGATTAATGTATATTATTTTCGATGAATATTGTCAGCAACCAAGATTTCTCTGATTCGACTGTTTTGTAACTTGTATAGCGAAATGTTTTTTGAATGTTTCACAGACCCACCTGAATGGGTTATGCGACAAAATGATGTGCGAAAGAAAACAAGGAAACAGGTAACTTGCTGAAATGTGCATATGGTGGGAACAGGTAGCTCAGATATTCAAGTAGGTTGCTTTGATGAATTCTGTTAGATAATAAAGATTAAAATGTATCGAAGAGTAAAGTCAGGACATTTCCAGTATCCTAAAGGAACAAATGGCGTATGAACCAATCGTTCGTGACCGGCTATCATGGCACTGCATCTCTTACCGTTGCTCTTCTGTCTTGGGGATTAGACTTTTAGGTCGAATGCTCAGGGTGTGGCCCACTAAGAAAACCACCTGCTTCGGTTTCGGCATACAAGCAGTCTCTTAGCCCTCACACAAATCGAATGATTTATATGGGGCATATCTATTTGATGCCTCTTTGTACCAAAGTAAGGCAAAACCGGTTGAAACTCATGATGATAATCAGAGCTCCTGAACCATTTCACTGAATCTAACGCATGCTGATCAAACTGATTTAACATATGGTTATAATTTCACATAATTTTTTGAAGATAAGTTTTTTATGGTCTGTTAGTCAGTCATATGCACACATAGAACCTGTCACATATGTGCATCGGTTCACGTCACCACACCACATCCGCACAGCGAGATTCCAGATTTGTATAAGCAGTAACAGAGAGTGTCCATCTTGCACAGATGGAAAATCCTGATTCCAAACCAACAGATCAAATGATAAAATGAAATTTCCCATAATGTAGTAGAAAGTTCTTTACTATGACACGCGTACGTGATTTATTCCAGCTTCTGGACAGACTTTTACAACTTCCCAATACCTCTTTTTTCGTCATCAGTACTTATAACCTTCAAAAAATATCCCTTTTTTATTCTACACCTTTCTGTCTTACGTATGCTCGTGTGTGTTTGTAGGCTTATCGTTGTATGCAATGACTATCTCCATGATAGTACCATGCATGGCTTTTTGGAGTTATACTGACATTTGTGATGAATAATACTCTGATGAGTAGACTGGATAGTCTTTATCCACGATGTATTTCTTAAGGTCTGTCTGGATAAATCAATATTTGGAATATACATGCCTGAATCATTATTCATATTCGACTTTTCATTAATACTTTGTATTAATGTTATTAATATCAGATGGGTTTTTTTGGGAGATTGTAGTAATTTCAATGGTTAAGATCATGAGTCAGTTGAAGCTAGACCACCATGGAAAACCTGGAAACACTGGACGGCCGTTTCGTCCTGGTATGGGACTCCTCAGCAGTGCGCATCCACGATCTTAACCATTGAAATTACTACAATCTCCCCAAAAAAACCCATCTGATATTAATCAACATATGCTCACTAGTGACTGGCTTCACGAGGTATATCCTGGAGTTCTAGTGAGAAGTAGTGACCAGTGGAGTTCAACCAGGTCTGTTGTGAGATAGTAACTCACTGAAGACAATGGTGAATGTGTCGCTCAATTTCGTGGATTAGTTGAAGTTAGACATTAACACCGTCGGATGCTGCCTCAGTGGTCTAGTGGTTAAGTGCTCCGGCGCGAAACCAGCAGGTCCTGGGTTTGAGCCCCGCGTGGCGCGGGATCGTGGATGCGCACTGCTGAGGGGTCCCATACTAGGACGAAACGGCCGTCCAGTGTTCCCAGGTTTTCCATGGTGGTCTAGCTTCAACTGACTCATGATCTTAACCATTGAAATTAATGTTATTAGTCAACGGAATATATGATAAGTATGTCATATCTTTCAATAATATCATATATCGTTTAATTATACGGGAGTAGGATGGGCACTAAAATATCATTGGTTATAGTCATTTCTATCTAATGGATTGGTTAATTTTAGTTGTAAACAAGTGTAAACTAACGGTTTTAATTAGTTTTCCAATTAGTATCTATCAGTTTATATATCTAAATTTTAGTAGCACGAATGAAACTCCGTATATTCAAATGATGATATTTAATGGAATACAACTTTGTTTTTTGAGCTACTTAATGAAACTAGAGGTACTTGTACAAGGGAAGACGGAAAATAACCTTAATGCAGTAACTTATTAAACGGTTAGATACAAATGAGCAGGTTAATTGTTGTATGAATAGTTTAATGGTAACTTCTCAGATTGCGAAACTAGGTGATGCTAGTTCAAATCGTACAGAAACATTAGCTCCCTGAAGATTACTTTTACACTTTGTAAAAGAACGAAATTTATTAAGTAAAGCTTCTTTACAGACTACATCAGATCACCTTAGAATACAAAACAATGTTGTATGTATAAGAAGAGGTTTTGTAGAGATTGTAATAATTTCAATAGTTGAGATCACTGTTGGATGCCGGCTGAGCGGTCTAGTGACTAAGCGCTCACGAGCGAGACTGGTAGGTCCTGGGTTCGAACCCCGGGAGGCGGGGTCATGGACGCGCACTGCTAAGTGCTTGGCGGCATTTACTGGTTATTTAAGATGAAAAAGCATTATATAACCAATCAGTAGATTATTAGTTAACAACAATATAAAATACAACTAACTTGTGGTAAACGTATTATAAATTGATGTGCATTAGCTTTGATAGCAGCCTCATAAATTTCTTCATCAGTAGCATTAAGTTTACCTAGTCTAATATTTTCACGTATTGTACCATCAAATAATACAGGTTCTTGTTGTACGCATCCTATTTGATTTCTATAATTGTGAATATTTAATTCACGTAAATCAACGCCTTGTATTAGAATCTAAAATGAAATATAAATAATAAGTAGAATAAAAAGAAAACTCAAGTTAGTTTTGAGATGGTGGAGAAGATTTGTAGCTCAGGTGGATGATTTTTGTTTTCTGAGCTGGTTGGTTTGGTTGTGTAGCTCTCATCGTTCTTCTGAACGAAGTAAACAATGACAGGTTTAAAGTCAATAAGGACCAATCAACATCAAGGTCTACAGGACAAGCTGTAAACCACATGTGGAGAAATTCGAACGCTTCATTTCCATCTGAAGTTTGTGCTGATGATGTCGTTCAGAGGAACGATGAAAGCTCCAAGGCCAAACCACCTAGCTCACAGAACAAAACTCCATCACAAGACAGTCAGTCAGCTACAATGTAGGACCAGGCACATATATGCATCAGTCCAAGTAGCCATACGTCATTAACACAACAAGATGAACACCGGATTCATAAAAGCAGTTAATTCAGTAGTGGTAATATATAAGAGAAAAAAACACAAAGTAGCTAATATTGAAAATCTGTTAACTTATTAAGTAATATTAAGGCTGTATTGTAATTTTTTGAAAGTATAAATTATGCCATTGAACAACGATTCCATGGCTTTGATGCTTAGACGTTTACCATGAGACCTGAAAATTCTGAGTACGATCTCTGTATTCTCGTTCAAGTAGTCAACTTAGGGTAAGTGCATAGCATACCATGTGTCATTATCAGATTTCGCACAGCGCACATCACAATAGGCTCGTTAGGACAAAATTCTAATAGATGTAGTTAGAATTTTCGTTATTAAGTGATGTTTGCTACCGATGATTAATCTGTCACTCTTTCTATAAAAATAGTTCGCTGACCTTTTTTAATGATCAGATTTTTAGCTTTGTAATCTGTTATCATTCGGTTAATTGGTTGAGAGACTGAATATATTGCATTTATTGGAAAATGACTTAAATAGATGACTTTTAGGAATCTCTTGACCATTTTGTGTTGACTCTAAGTAAGAAATCGGTATTACCACAAAACCAACTCTTGTACATAATCATCTACATGCACTGAACTGAGCAAAGAGAATATTGCGGTACTAGACAATTAATTAGTCTTCATGGAGATGATGAAAAACGTTATATTTCGTGGAACAGTTGTAACTTATTTTATAAGTATTTTGATTTCGTTTGTCTTAGCTTCTCTCAGATTAAGGAGATCTTTTCTTAAGTGTTTTAAAAGTCCAGTGATGATACTTGAGATGTTTTGATAATTTGTCATTCTTAGTGTGAACATCAAAAACACTGGGATGCAAGTACATCCAGTTAACAAGTATCAAATAGGACAAATGTCAGTACTTGACTTCACTTATATCCACTACCCAACTTCATTTCAAAGTAATGCTCTAGGGTTATTGATGTGCTAAAAACTTACTGATCATTTGACTTCTTAGCATTAACAACTGGGAGATTAAAAGCCTTGGGATATAAGATTACTAACCCTTTATTTTCTCCGTACTGTTCTTTGTTTATACAATGGGTGTATTTAGTTTATAATGGTGCAGTGTATGAAATTGTGGCCAACTAAACTAGTACTTGATTCGATCAGGTTTTATTCAATTTCAATCAGTTAATTAAACACCAAACTATTATTTCACTTCTCTTTCTATTTATCAAACAACAAATGGATTTTAACCCATTTGCGTTATTAAAACTTTTGACTAAAGAAAGAGTTTTAACATAATGGGTAAAATACTACTTACTTCACCTTGTGTAGGATCGTAGAAACGCTGAAGCATATGAATCAGAGTGCTTTTACCAGAACCACTAGAACCGACTAGTGCAATTGTCTGACCACTTTTAACAGTAAGACAAAAATTGACAAGAATCTAAATTATGGAAAGAAGAAATAAATATATATTAGCCAAATAAAAAACATTCAATTGAAAAGATAAATTATAGCTAGCGGTGGAATATATGATGAGCATTTTTTCGTTTCAGGGTCTCGTTAGCAGGATGTACCTACTTGTTCCAGTGGTAATGTTCATACTGAGACTCTGAATTCAGCAGTTTTTGCCTCAAACTCTTACTTACTTACGCCTGTTACTCCTTGTGGAGGAGCTTGGGTCGCTCACCAACACTCTCCATCTTACCCTGTCCTGGGCAATCTATTCCAACTCTTTCCAGTTGTTATTCATCCTTTTCATATCTAATTCTATTTCACGACGTAATGTGTTCATTGGCCTTCCACGTTTCCGCTTCTCTTCAGGATTCCAAGTTAGGGCTTGCCTTGTGATGCAATTTGGTGATTTCCTTAATGTATGTTCTATCCATTTCCATCGTCTTTTCCTAATTTACTCTTCAGCATGTTAATTTACTGAGTCAACTAAGACTGGTCAAAATAAAGTTCTGAATGTCAGTAATGAAATATCTTCAAGTGATTTTAATAAGTAATCAAACTCTTTTCTATGGACAATCTATATGGGTATGTATCGATGGTACCTTAATAAATAACCGAAGGGGAGAGAGAATTCTCTACATAAGAACAATGAGCTCATTTGTTTCTTTGATGATCGCTTTAATTACCAAGCCTTATCTGTAAGTTTTTTTCACGACTATAGAACAAGAACTGTTATTTGAATAACGATCTCAATAATGTATGACTGAAAAGTCAGTTTATTTAACAAACTATTGTTACATGATACATAGAATTAATACATTGTGGCTTATGCCATGATCCAGAACACGCATTTTTCCTTACTTCAGATTAAGTAGCTGGATAGACCTGGATCCGATTGTCAAACCTTACATCGGGGCTCGAAACAAGCGCTCTATGCGACACATATTCGGTATGTTATCCACTGAGCTACTCAATCCAGATAGTCACGAACATTTCTAACAGTTATGATGTCTATATCATCAATATTATGGATTCGAATTATCTGTTTTCGGAAAACCCTGAATGGACTTTGGTCGGTCTTCATGGGTGAATGTGTACCCTGTGCAGATTGTCTGAATTTACTCATTTTACGATAAATTTTATCGTATACACGGATTTAAAATATGCAGTAGATGATCATGTTGTTTCTTCCTTGTACTAATTTAAACAACAATATATACCAACTACGATGAATTCCAAGCAAAGATGGATAGTAGCTAGCAGTGGAATCCAGTTTGACGCGCGTTTCGTTCTGTTTGGGTCTCGTCAGCTGGATGTACCTGCACCTCAGAGTTGATGTTCACTCTGGGACTCGAACCCAGTGCCATTCGCTTCAAACCCATAGCATTATCCATTCAGCTACTGAGTCCTGATAGCCACTTGCTTGTGCAATGGGGTGAAATTAAGTTCACTTGATATTGTTTTACTTGAATCTTCCCATTGATGTTTTAGGACTTAAATTGATGAATTCCTGATGTATTTTTCTGCTTTCACTTCAGCTACTTGTAAATCAAGCAATGAATTGCTCACCAGAGGACAGTAGTTGAAAGAGAAGATTGTGATATTGAAAATAACGTTTACTGATAAAGTATTTATAAGTATCAAAAGGGGTTTTGTGGATATTATAGAAATTTGAATAGTTGAGATCGTGAGTCAATTGAAGTTAGACCATCATAGAAAACCTGGAAGCATTGGACGATCAACTCGTCCGATTGTCGGACTCCTCAACATTGTGCATCCACGATCCCTCCTCACAAGATTTGAACCCATGACCTCTCGGTCTCGCGCGCGAACGCTCAACACCTAGACCACTGAGCTGGCCGGCATCCACCATTGTCTTTAGTGAGTTACTATCTCACAACAGACCTGGTTGAACTCCACTGATCACTACTTCTCACTAGAACTCCAGGAAATCCATCTTGAAGCCAGTCACTAGTGAGCATTTGTCCTGGGTTCGAATCTCGCGAGGCGGAATCGTAGATGCGCATCACTGAGGAGTCCCACAATAATACGAAACTGCCATCTAGTGCTTTCAGGTTTTCCATGGTGGTCTACCTTCGACTGACTCACAGTCTCAACTATTAAAGTTATTTATAAATAAACAGAAAGTTCAAGAAAACATCGGAGAATTCTGGATTACGTCAGAAGTTAAGACGAAAGCTAGTATGATACAGTCAATTACAATAACTCATTGGTTTTGTAACTAAATGCCAAAATCTTTCAGAATTATAATCTTTGAAACGGCAGAAAAAATTAGCTATTTTGAACCGTGTAGACAACCTCTACATACAATAGAGATATGTCTAGACACTTCATTTACCTTGACCGATTTCATGTCCAATGAGTCAGTAGTTATTTTAACTATTGGATGATTTGATCTAACTAAGCTTCATGGATTTTCAAGAATTCTTTAATGATCATTTACGTATCTTTGTATCATTCTTAATACTTTTTTTAAAATACAAGGATGTGTAGTATAGGGGTTGTGGAGATTATTAAGTTTTTGATTGCGATCGTGAACTGATTGATGTCAGACCACCATTGAAAACCTGGAAAAATTCGATGGCCGATTCGTCTTATTGTGGGACTCCTCAGCAGTGCGCATCCATGATCCCGTTCGCGGGATTCGAATCCAGTACCATTGGTCTCGCGTGGTCAATGTCAATGTCCACGGTTTTCCGTGTCGGGCAGAGACAGGTATCTAAGTACAGTGGAAGAGACTGAAGGCCTTCTGTTCAATTCCGGCGAGCTTGATTGTGGATACACACTTCTGAAGAGTCCCACAATACGACGAATTGACCGTCCATTGCTTCGAGGTTTTCAATGGTGGTCTAACATCAATGAGTTGATGATCTCAAACACAATTTAATTTAACTATTCATCGTTCTCATTAAATTTATCTGTACGACTAACATTTTGGACATTAAACCTGCTAATAATTGTCTTATCATTCTTCAGTCTACGTGGCTATCATGCTAGAACATTCAAGCTAATATAGCTTGTCTGGATGGCTATGACTGATATAATTGATCAATGTATGTCAAAACAAAAGCTACAAAATGCTGTGTCCTGAAGCTATCAAGCTATGGAGAAATTTGTTAACGATATAATATTAAAGATCAGAGAAGATATTACATTGATCAGTATGTGACAATCGATTTGCAACAAAATAATCTTAATAAACTTCATCTTTAGGAGAAAATTGTTTATCCAAATAAATGACGTCTATCAGAATTTTCTTTTTGAAAATTGTATTTCTTTTAAAAAGGTATCATATGATTGTATGTGTAAGTAGAAATTAATTTGTCAATATAGTAGTTGTAGAAACTGTTAAGTTTTGATTAAGATCATGAACCGACTGATGTTAGACCACCACTGAAAACCTGGAAGCACTGGACGGCCGTTTCGTCCTATTGTGGGACTCCTCTGCAGTGCGCATCCACGATCAAGCTCGCCGGAATCGAATCGAAGGCCTTCAGTGTCTACCTCAGTACAATGGAAGGTGGTTGCGCAACTTCGTGGATTGGTTGGGGTTAGACATTAACACCACTGGATGCCGGCTCAGTGGTCCAGTAGGTTAAGTGTTCACGCGCGAGACTGAAGGCCTTCGGTTCGAATCACGCTAGCGGGATCGTGGATGCGCACTTCTGAGGAGTCCCACAATAGGACGAGTTGGCCATCCATTGCATTCAGATTTTCAATGGTGGTCTAAGATCAATGAGTTCATGATCTCAATCAAAATTAATTTGTATTTGATATGATGGAAAGAAAAGTCATTCTCGATTTATTTTACTCATTGTGAGTTTTGTTCAAGATTACTTCCGTTTTGATTCAATGTAATGATTAATCAATGTGGTATTCGGTTTTCTTTCCTCGTATGATATTTTATTCTGTATAATATACGATATTCTTGTATTCCATTGACATGAAGTATGCTCAGTATGTGATTTCATCCTAATTATTAATCAAAATGGGTGTATGAATCAAAATATAAATGAGTGTATTTTCTGCTAAAGTCGTCGTCGTCATCGTCGTGTTTTGGGGTTAATAAATCATCACTTATACCAGTCTTTGTGTACTTACTTTCGCGTCGTGGGAATCGCAGATGTCGCTCGTTTCTAGTATAAATGATAAGCGTTTCCGACATAACAATCAGCGAAGACCAGATACAAAAAGTAGCCTTAAAGGAGCCAAGACAATAAGCATTCAAACGACAAGTTATAACAGTATTATACACATTAGTCTTGAAATAATATTCAAGTAGACAATGGAGATTTGTAGAATGATAATGGTGAATACGGAACACCCACTTAAGACAGTTAGAAATCCCTGATTTCAAAACAATGGTGCACATGGACTCTTGGATCCTGAGCGAACAAAAGACGTACAAATCTTTTGTTAGCCACCAGTTACTATAAAACTACATCTACTAACGTTGTTCCATTACCTTGTGGATTAGACGTTTAGGTCAAAGGTTCGAGAAGTGGCTCCTTAAGAAAATCACCAGCTTTGATTTGAGCACGCGGGACAGTGTTCCAGCCTTCGTACAAATCGAATGATGAAGTGAAGCCCATATATATTTGGTGCTCCCTTGTAATAATATTTATGTGTTTAGATAAATAAATAAACAACAATATTAAGATATATATTGGATACTATGATGGAAGATAAAACTGTAAAGGAACTCTTGTAAATAGACTAACATGAAGTCAGTAAATTATAACCCATATTTGTCTAGGGAATAAATGTGCATGGGCTATTAGTTGTGACAATTCAAATGAGCAAAGTAATAGCAAATTAACAAAATAGAATAATAACATCAAGGTTAGTGGAAAGTAAACATAAAGGATGTTTCTAGATAAATATGCACATCTAATATTCAGAGTAAAGAATGTCGTTTATTTGTGTACATTATGTTGTATAGTTGAGTTGGTACCCAGTACATAATTGAACAAACATTTAATTCATTTAATGAATAAGTTATTATTTCAATAGTTGAAATCATGAGCCAATTGAAGCTAGACCACCATGGAAACCTGGAAGCACTGGACGGCCGTTTCATCCTAGTATGGGACTCCTCAGCAGTGCGCATTCACAATTCTAACCCCCACGAGATTCGAGTCCAGGACCTATCAGTCTGGGGCGCGAGCGCTTAAACATTAGATCACTGAGCCGGCCAACATCCAACGGTGTTAATGTCTAACTTCAACCAATTTTCACAAAACCCCTTTTGATAAATTAGTATTATTATTAATATTTACTTACAGGTATATCTGGACGTGAAGGATAACTGAAGTTCACATAACGAAATGTAATACTTCCATCAAAATCTGGAATAATTTTGCCTGTATCATTTTTCTCTATTACAGAAACCTACATTTACAAATTAGAAGAAAAATAAATAGAGTAAAACTTTTATCAAGAGTTTATGGTGACTGTTAAATTTTCATAGAAAATCATTTGTTCCTTGTTTGGGACCCTGCAGGAAAATGAATTCAGGATATGGATATCACATAGAGAAGGCATAAGATTTTAAACTATTAAGTCGACGTCTAAAAGTTGTACATTTGTCACTCTAATTAATTCTTGGTATTATATAACGATCTCGCAATGTTACATACTGGGTCATCGTTTCACATTTGACTCTATTGGTAATAATTTCTTGTTACAACTGTTGGAATTACATTGTGAAATTAGTCGATAGTGAGCTCAAAAATTTCTAAAAACTCTTTATAACAATAATCATAATAGTCTAGAGTCATTCGGTGGTAAAAACTATAAAACATTTAAATGAGTAAGATTGGAGGTTTACGGAGGTTATATCATTTAAAGATGGTTTCATATTACAGGATGACATCAAATGGACAATTATTGAGACCTGAAGTGAACTGAATAGCTGTTTCATTTCAGTATGGAAATTTTTAGTGAAAAGAAAGAACAAAAAACTAATAAGTGAGAATAAGATGTTTTAGAAATGAAAGGCATGAAATGCCATTAAGCTCGGCGTTTAAAGTAATCTACAAAATGTATGGAACTGAACTGTGAAGATTATTTCCGGGATTCCCCTCCCGCTCCCTTATGGGACGTTTACAATTTTAGATAGCGACTATCCGGCTGATGTCAATCAGAAAGAACTGCGCGCTTATCAACGTTGTTTATTCCAAGAAATATATCTGTAGTGAACAGAACACGGGTAACGACGATTGAATATAATGGAAACTAAACTTACAGAGTTACCTGGCAAAATAGAAAAACCATATAATAAATCATTAATTTGCAAAATATTAGTCCATTATATCAACCTGGACTGTTGCTGTTGCAACCATCAATTCATTGTCTCACATTTCATTGTTCATGCATTTTCTTACAAATTGCATTGTGTTTTCGCTCTTCCTTTCTTGATCTTTTCCCATCTTTGCTGCCAGACATTACATTTTTAAACCCGCATCATATACTACTTACATCAATATAAGTAGCACGCATCACATCCCCGCATGAACAATCAATAATTTTTTGTGGTACAGTGACGAAACATAATAAAGTTAACGAACAAAAACTCACATGATTTATTGTAGCAAATATGTCTTTGGATGATGTCACAGCTCCTAGAATATAAGGAATATTTGGTAATGCATTGCCTAGAAATATACTTCCTAGAAGAATATTGATAAAAACCTAGAAGAAATACATATAACATTAATAATCATAATAAAGAAACTTAGTACAATAATAGTAATAAAAATATTATACGAAAGAGAAAAACAAAATACGAGGAAAAGATTTCAGCAGGATGTTGTTAAACAGAATGGAGGACACCCAACTTCGAGACCAACAGGCTGGATTCCGTAAGGATCGATCGCGTACAGACCAAACCGCAACTCTACGGATCATTGTAGGGTAATCAACTTCATTGTCTACGAGAGAACATTTGATAGCGTGGACAGAACAACACTATAGAAGCTTCTTTGACACTACGCCATGCCTCAGAAGAAAGTCGATATCATACAGAATTAATATGATGGATTAAACTGCAAAATCGTGCATAGACGACAGCTCAGAGACTCGTTCGAAGTAAAGACCGGTGCCGGGCAAGTTTACTTCTCTCACCCTTTCTTTTTTTCCTGATGACCGACCGTATTAGGAAAACGTCAACATCTGGGGGTTGGTGCATGAGATATAAAGGACAGCTAGGATGCAGCTGGATGATCTAGACTTTGCAGATCATCTGGCTCTTTTATCTCAAACGCAACAACAAATGCAGGAGAAGACGACCAGTGTAGCAGCAGTCTCAGCAGTAGTAAATCTCAACATACATAGAGGGAAAAGCAAAAGTCTCCGATACAACACAGCATTCAACAATCGAATCGCACTTGACGGAGAAGATTTGGAAGATGTAAAATCCTCTACATATCTGGATAGCATCATTAATGAACACTATGGATCTGATGCAGATGTGAAGACGCAGATCGGTAAAGCAAGAGCAGCATATTTACAACTGAAGAACATTTGTAACTCAAAACAACTGTCAGCAACCACCAAGGTCAGGATTTTCGATACAAATGTCATGACAGTTTGATTGTAAGGGGTGAAACCTGGAGAATTACGAGAGCCATCATCCAGGTGTTTATTAACAACTGTCTACGCGAAATACATCGGATGCGTTGGCCAAACACTTGTGGTGGTCGTATTCGATATATCCCTTAAACTTCGTATACAATTCGTCTGATAACCGTCCTATTTAACCCCAACGGTATATTATTCAGAAGGCGAATACGAAGCGTTGATTACGTTTATTTCGAGACCACACACACAGATGTCCAAAATTACAGATGCATTAAACGAGCATTAAGAGTTGTGCCGAACGGCAAACAGGCAAGGGAGCGACTGAGCGAATATAAGCAATCGAGTACAATCAAGCGAGCGAGAAAGCAGAGTCAGCCATATGAATAACATGGACATATATATAGCATGTGAAATTAATGAGTAATCGAATCAAATAAGCGGTTAGTAGTGAGACTAGCAGAGTGAATAAATGCGTAGGCCGTAAGCAATATTCAAGCATGCGTATTTCATACAAGCACAAAATAATAATAAGGGTACAATAAATTGTTATAGTGCGGATGGCTTTGTCCGCTAAATAAGTTAGCAAAAGGGCTTAACTGAGTTAAATGAGAATGAACCCATTTGCACGTGAGTCGCTATAATCAGCGACAACTTACTGTGGGAGAGAACAAATCAGATAGCAGAGAAGGAAGAAATGAGGAATAAACGCTGGAAGTGGATAGAACACACATTGAGGAAAGCACCCAACTGTGTCACAAGGCAAGTCCTCACTTGGAATCCTCAAGGTCAAAAGAGGACATGAAGACCAAACAACACATTAAGCTTAGAAATGCATGCAGACATGAAAAGAATGAGCAACAATCGGATAGAACCAGAAAAGAAGTTTCAAGACAGAGTGTGCTGAAGAATTCTAGTCAGCAGCCTATACTCCACTGAGAGTAACAGGCGTAATAAGAGTAAATATTTGAATAATTACCATTTTATTCTACTTCAAACTAGTCAATTACATGTACCTGGGTTTTTCAATGTTATAATATTTCAACTATGATTTTAACTTATCTCTTCATATATCAATGGAGAATACATCCACATATTAACTTCAACTATTCACTAACTTATTCCTTAAGTATTTGTAAAGTATTTCAGTACCGTATTTGTTTGTAAATAAGAAGAATTTTTTTCTTAAATATTACACACGTTCGTTTCATTAACATTGTAAATACAAAGTACAGTAACATAACTATATTAATGTATAGAAATAATTTGAATTTGATAACAGGACAGAGACATTAAAGAATGTTGTCGAAGTGTTTGTATTGTCTACATACTATGAATTGTTTATAATGATGAAAGCCAAACAAAAACATACTAAATAAACAAGAAAAAAATAGAATAGTTAGTTACGTAGATTGACCTTGTAAATGTTTATTTTAACTAGAAAAAAAAAGAGATTGTCAGTCACGTTTCGATATGATCATGAAGAAGAAGAAGAAAAAGAAGAAGAAGAAAAGATTGAATACTATATAAAATGCAATGTAATAGTGAAATGAGATTATGAACTGATCAACATTGGATCATTACTGAAAACATGGAAGCATTGAACGAATAAGTTGTTCTAGTATGACACATCTCAGCAGTGTGTGTGCATTATCTCTCATATGGGATTTGCACCCATGACCTTTGGTCTCGTCCTGTAAAACAATACCATGCGAATTTAAACTTCACCCCATTACACAAGTAAGTGACTATCAGGACTCAGTAGATAAGTGGATAGTGCAATCCCGTTTGAAGTGAACGGTACTGCGTTTGAATCTCGGACTGAACATCAACTCTGAGATGCAGATACATCCAGCTGACGAGACTCAAATTAGACGAAGCGCTCATCAAACTGGATTCCGCTACTAACTACTATCCATCTTTCTCTATAATGCTTGTGAATTAGGACAACATTGAGGCACTATGAGCAGTATGCACATATGTCAGTAAGAGACTGATGATCAATTGCAGTGCTAAACATCGATGGGAAGATTTATTTAAAACAAGACCAAGTGGACTTAAAGTAAAAGTGATATATTTGTAATATCCCAATGAGTAGAAAAACTGAATTTTCTGACGTTATGTGACTGAATGTAAGTCACTTCTTCAGAGAATAAATAACCAAGTTAAATGGAGTTGTTTTAAGCTAGATCACCATTGAAAACCTGAAAGCACTGGACGACCAACTCGTCCTAGTATAGAATTCATCAGCAGTGCGTATACATCATCCCACACATGGGATTGGAAACCAGGACTTTTAGTCTCACACGCGAATATTGACCTCTAGATGACCACTGATGTGGAGTCACATACTAAGACGGAACAGCCGTCCAATGCTTCCAGGTTTTTAATGGTGGTCTAACATTGATCGGTTAATGATCTTAATTAAGACACAACAGTCTCCACAACCCCATACTGGTAATAACGAAATGGTTTGAAATACAAACATTCAAAGAAAACAACAGTTGAATTGTGGTTATGATCTATGGATTGTTGTCAAATAGGTGAAATCCAGGATGTTTCATCGTACTTGTAAATGAAATCCTTACCATTCAGTTTAAGATCATTGAAAAATCTGTGATTTCACGTTATATATTAAATTTAGAGTAGAAATATTAATAATATAAATTGTAGCCACCTAGATCTATGTTACATTTCCCAACATAACAATGACCTAGAGGTTAAGCGTTCTCAAGTGAGACCTAAGGTACTGGGTCCGAGTCCCGTGTGTGAAATCGTGGATGAGCGCTGCTAAGTAGTTCCATTCTAGGACGGAACGTCCGTCTAGTGTTTCCAAGTTTTATTAGTGATCTAGCTTAGATCGACTCATGTATTCAACTGTTACGATACTACAGTCTCCACAAACCCTCATTCCGATAATAAATTAAATAATTTAACAGCAACCCACTCGTTATTGCTAATGAGATGTAATCATCCAACTCATATTCACACACGGGTTTGTAACCCTTATTTGGGTGGATATTCTGAAAATCACTTTAGAGTTGCTTAAAGGCCGTCCATAAATTATAGTCTCACCGAAAGAAGCTTACGTTCTGAAGTGTACTTATCTAATAGTCAATCACGAAGTACTTGAGAAAATTATTTTCTTAGGTCATTTATCAATGTTAGTTCAGTATAAACATATTTTTTCGTCGGTCCCATGCGGGATCATAGGTAAAGATAGATATAACGTAATAGAAAGTTGACATGATTTAGATCAATACTTTCTGTAATAATTTAGTGTGAATTTCGGCCAGGGTGACAAGTGAGAACTTTGTTCATTTTGACGATTATATTCCCCTTATCAATTCCAGTGAACCATATTCGGTGTGTGATTTTACAGTAACCTAACGTAGTTTTTCCTAGATGTGATATTATTATGTAAAAATTATTATATAAATGATTTTATTTTGGTATAATAACGGGATGATATTCGGACTTGTTTGAGGACGTTTTTCAAGGAGTCAAAGAAATCCTCACTTCACAAGTCTTTCGTGTTTTTACTTGGTGTTTTGAGAATTGAAGTGGTTTCCGTTCCAAAGTATAAGTGGTAGGATGGAGAAATCACAGTGGTTCCTAATTGTCAAATATAAGCAGTACGACTGCAATCAGTCAGACAGTCACTCAGTTATAACGTAGGACCAGGCACATATATGCATCGGTCCAAGTTGCCATACCTCATTAACACAACAAGATGAACACCAAATTCATAGAACTAGTTAATTCAATGGTGGCAATATATAAAAGGAAGATTGCATATAAGGATACAGTACAGGAAGAAGAATTAGTTCGTAGAACGAAAGACATGAAGCGATTTTAATCTCATAGTTTAAAGGAAGACAGAGAGTGTATACACCTACGCCATTGTGATCGATTCTGAGCCATGTCACCAAGAGTCTTCAACCATTGGTTACGATAGTCACGCGGACTCTAACCAAGTAGTCTACGACTGCAGACCTAGCATGTACATTAACAGCGATGACACCCTCAGACATCAAGACGAGGACGCTCAGATAAAACCCTGGCGGTAGAAACATAACACTTTTTGTTTATTTGTATCTTACATGCAATTTGTGAATTTATACTGACCTCACAAATAAGTTACAGCAAAAGATGACTTAATCATAAGAAATTGATCAATGACGTATTTGGTGGTTGAAGGTGGTCGAGAGGAATCTCTTGTTGATCTCGGTTTTATGTCAGCTGGCGCTCATTATAGCATGGGATACCAGAATTCTTGAGGAAACTGATACTCCCCTTTGGACTACAAATGAGCACCATTCAGCTACATGGACTAAGAAGTTACCGCTAAGCTATCAAGGTAGCGATTGATATGAATAATTCAGGCAAGAGTTCAAGACTTACTGCAATGACAGCTCCAGGATCAGCATTTTCGTCTCGAATTAATTTAACACCAAACCAAAACACTGAAGCCGCTGATGAAAATATTACAAGTCCTATACACCCTCCAACTAATCAATAAATAAAGATAAGAACAGAATGAATAAATATAAATTGAGGGATTAAAGAGAAAATTACCAAATTACATCTATATAATAATTGGAAAGTATATTTGTTTTACTCAGTTAATTTATCTGAATATGTGATGACCAACCAAGTGTTAGTACAACACAAATTAAAATTAGTTGTTTATCTACAGCGAGGGATTGTAATTAGCAGTGGGACCCAGGACGCGCGTTAAGTCTGATTTAGAACTTGTCAACTGGATTTACCTTTATCGCAGAGTTGATATTCACTCCAGAACTCGAACCCAGTACCATTCGCTCCAAACTGCATTATGTTATTTATTAGGTTTTTCAGTGAACCACAACTCTGAGATGCAGGTAAATCCGGCTGAAGAATCTCAAACAAGTGTCCGGAATTCCACTGCCAGTCACATTCCATCTATTCTTTATTGTTATTAATTAGAAATAGTTGAATCAGGGAAAAGTAAATATCAAACCACAACATCCCTAGTGTTGCATTGAAAAAGTTCAGAAGCTCAGAAAACCTAATGAGAAATAGTAGTTAGACTGTTCAATGTGGCCTTTAGTTGGCATACAAACTATCATGTTCATAGATAAGAAGAATAAATGATATAGATGCTATTTCCCGTTTATAAAACGTAAAAACAATAAGTAACCGAAGTGAAATTGATATCCTGTTATTATTGAACCGTTTATCTAAACCAATAAAGGAAGATTACATTAAACAACCAACTACACTGAGATTAAGTACTTTTCTGACTGTTGTGGTTCTATTACAATGATTATATCAAAAATTTCAGCTTTTGTATACAAACTTTTATTGCATTACATTCTTCTAGAGGTACTTGAAAAGGAAATCGGGTTAGAGGTGGTCTTAGTGACCTGAGAGCGTGACCGAAGTGCCCCATGGACAACTGTTTGAGGTCGGTCACATACCACCTTTTTGTGAGCAGTTTTCATGCTAGCTCCGTACTTATTGGGACCTTAACTCTGGAGACGGAAATTCATAGTATAAGGCGAGGTGTTCATTTTTAGCGTCGACCTTTTCTAACCCCACCTTTCCTTGTGGGAAGGCAGCATCGCTGCAGATGCTGGTTGTCTGAAGGTAACACCTTACTGCCGCCACACCTCTGTACAGTCAGCTGTATGACTTCGCCCCAGGATCTTGGGTTTGTTGGTCCGTTGAGGTCTGTTTGTTTGATATATAAACACAGTACGTTTGAAATATATGATTCGCATAGTGAAAGCTGGTATTGGTGTTCTGGACTCAAGTGGACCGGCTAGGCGGACATAGGATCAATAAGGACGCTAGGCTGCTCATACCGGTCGAACGTCATTGGTTTGGCACAGTGCGAAGATTGTATAAGTCGTATTTTGATTGTTGGATAAATCAGGTGATAACTAGCCGGACATAGAGTCACAACAGACTCTATACGATTGATTAATGACTATGCTTTAACAGCAAAACAAAATTGGTGCCTTTTCTTCTAAAAGATTTTTAACGCCGTATTCGCTTATTTTAAAAACCTATCACATGAAAATGGAATTTTGTTTTTACAAACGTTTGATGTTGCGCCAAATTTATAATTAAAATTTTATAAATTCTTCAAAAATTAAACATTTGAGTTATCAGTGGTAATAAGTTTCGAATGAGTAAAGTTTGTGGTTGTTATGCTACTAATGTTTACCTCTGTTTTGAACAGTTTCAGTTGTTACGTAAGTTAATATAATAAATAAAGGCTGTAATGAATAATATCTATGGTAACTGTAAAACTCTATATTTCTAATAATCCTCTTTATTTTTGATTGAGATCATGAACTGATGCGCATTGCTGCGGAGTCCCACAATAGGACGAGTTGGCCGTCCAGTGCTTCCAGGTTTTCAATAGTGATCTAGCATCAATCAGTTCATGATCTTAATCAGTCAGTCAGTAGCAACGTAGAACTTCGTACGTACGTACGTCAGTTCGAGTTGCCACACCACATTAGCACACAGATGCAGTGGTCGATTCAAATCCTGTAGTGGGAGAGGTAATAAGGAAAGATTTGAATGTGACCAACCTGGTCTCGTGCGCTGTTACGGGTATGAGGGCTTATATCACTTCCTGGCTGCCCACATCATGGAAGGGTATTTCTTGAGGAACCTGAAATAGAAGTCGGATTAGTGTTGGTCTTAACGACCTGAGAGCGTGACCGCAGAGCCCAAGGGACAACTGCTTGGGGCCGATAGCGCACAGCCTTTTTGTGTAAGGTTTTTAATGTGTTAGCTTCGTTCTTCAAAGGGCCTTACCGCCGGAGACGGAAATCCGTGAGGTAAGGTGAGTTGTGACATTTTTAGTGTCGACCTTTTCTCACCCCACCTTTCCTTGTGGGAAGGCAGCATCGCTGCAGATGCTGGTTGTCCGAGGGAAACACCTTACTGTTGTCACACCTCTCTACAGTCAGCAGTACGACTTCGCCCTCAGACCTTGAGTTGCTGCCTTTAGTCTTACCGTTCTCCAATCGACCTGCCTGGCATGGTAGAACCTACCGGGACATATGTTCCAGCCAATATAGCTCGGTTGGGTCATCACGAAAGGCAACCCCGACCACCGCGTCAAGGTAACAGCTTCGGTCGGGCATGATCTTTTTTTTCATGATCTTAATCAAAAACTTAATAATCTCCACAACCCTATACTGATAATCTTCTTTATGATCAATTCATAGTTATAACATTTTATTTGAATACTGTAATACATGAAGATAATAGTGCTCAGAAACAAAATGAAACTACACAAATATATGTATATATCACTTACCACCACCAAATGCTGTAGCTTTTTTAATACCCATTAATTCAGCTGATGTTAATTCTTTTTGATATCTTAATGATTCACGTTTTTCACCACCGAATGCAACTACAGTTCTAATTGATGATAATACTTCATTTGATACTGTACATGCACGTGAATATGCATTAATTTCTTTATTATGAAATAATTTAAATGCAATACCAAATAAAGAGAAAGCTATCACTACAAATGGTAGTGTAGCACAAGCAACTAATGCTAATTTCCATTTCACAATAAAACCAATAATAATACCAGCTAAAAATCCACTGATATTTTGATTGAAATCACTTAATCTTGTACCAATACCAGATTCAATAGAATTTAAATTATCTGATAGATTATTTATAATATCACCAGGTGAATGTTGATCAAACCATAGTACATCTTTATGTAGAACAGCCTGATGAAATAAATAATAAAAGAAACATGAATAACAGAGAGTAGAACTTTGAAAACTGTTTATATAAATTTCAATGGTTGAAATCATAAGTCACTTGAAGCTAGACCACCATGGAAAACCTGGAAGCACTGGAAGGCCGTTTCGTCTTATTGTGGGACTCCTCAGCAGTGAGCATCCACGATCCCGCACTCCGCGAGATCCGAACCCACGACTTATCAGTTTCGCGCCAGGCTCTTAACCAACTAAACCGCTGAGCCGGCATCCGACGTTACTGATGTCTAACTCCAACCAATCCATGAAGTTGCGCCACCGTACACCATTGTCATCATTGAGTTACTATCTCACAACAGACCTGGTTGTATGTTTCATTAAAATTGGATAATGATTAGAAATGAAACTCAGAATGTATGTTTCAAACGTATGTTTGAGATTCGTCAGGTCAGGATGTACAAAGACTAATAGAGAGACTGATCAATTCATGATCAACTCAGTTAGACAAATGAACGAGACAACATTGTGTAAAAAAACTATGTTGTAATGTACTGAATAAAATATCTAGTAATTCCTGACCTTGACATGAACATTTGATTGGTGAGCCAATCATGAGCTAGGTAAATAATCCATCTACTCAATACAGCTTTTCATATTGAGCTCTGATTTTGAGTTATTATGACCTTTGCCCGGTATATCACATGACCATTAAAATTTTGGGCATCGGTTACAAAAAAAGTATTCCCGCTGACTGACCATTCAGGGTTTATGTGGTATAACTTAAGCTTGAGAGTGGAATACATTCAAGTGCAAATCGAAAAGTGAACAAAAGCTTGTTTCGAACTACCCTACTACTGGAATGCAGGGTAGTTTTGCATATGAGTGGGTGACCCCGATCGGTTAGATTGTTAATAAAATATATTACATAGAAGACAAAGAGAATTAAATCCTTAAATTTTAATATTTAGGATCATGAGTCAATTGAAGCTAGACCTTGAAGCACTGTACGGCCTTAAATTTTACTTTTTTTAAACACATAAACATTGGTACAAGGAGGCATCAAATAGATATACGACACATAGATCATTCTATTTGTGTGAGAATTAGGGTCACACCTCGAACTTTTGATCTACAGATCTAATCCACAGGGCAGTGGAGCAACGTAAGGAGATGTAGTATCATGGTAGCCGGTTACCAACAATTGGTTCAGACGCCATTTGTTTCCTTAGAATTCTGGAGTCCATGTACACCATTGGTTTGGAATCGGGATTTTCCAACTCCGCTAGACGGATCTTTTATATCCATAAATCTGGTTAAAGCGCCGAACACTCGCTTTTCGTCCTCTCAAATATCGTAAAGCACACCCGTGTTGCAAGAAGCCAGTGATTAGCACTTCTCTGGCAGTGGTTATATGCACGTGACCATGCTAGAGCATTTGGAAAGGGAGAGCTGACTCTTCTAACTCTCGACCATACCAGGGCATTTGAAGGCCCAAACAATATCTTAAGGTAATAAATAACATCGTATTATTGTTGTTGAGAAAATAAATAAGTTCAACAGACTGACTTAAATAACTGAAGTTTAGATTCACACAGCACACTATAGTTATTTGACAAAGACATTAAATTTCTTTACAATCAAATGTATTATGACTGTTTATAGTACAAAACAGTTAATGTCAACTAGTGTGGGGTAACTGTTCAGCAGTTACTCTGAACAAATAAGTGATCACTGATTTGTTGTTTAATGAAATAACGAACTCATACACTAAATTAACAAACTAAGACTAAGACAACCTTAGGTCTATATCAATCACTATACATTCGTTCCATTTCCATTTTTTTATTATTTGAAACGACTTTAGAAGCTTTTAACAGTCAGGCATTTTACACTAACTGTTTAATTCCTAGAATAATAGACATTGATGAATTTTCTGAAGTCAACGTATCATCAATCAACCGCATGGTGAATCATCAACAGGAAAGTAGGAGAGACATTGGACATTTGATTTCTTTTAGCAATAAACATACGAAGCATATGAATCTATTGAAGCTGAAAACTACAAATTGACCAATTATTTTAGTTACTATACAGTAGTTTTACTATTTTCAGTTTATAACAGAATGGAGGTTTGTGAAGATTATAGTAATTTTAATAGCTAAATTTATAAGTCAACTTAAACTGGATCGCCATTGAAAACCTGGAAGCACTGAAAAGCCGTTTTGGTCCTAGGATGGGATTTTTTAGCAGTGTATTCATTTGTATAATTAATTGGTACCATATTACGGTACACTTCATTAAAACAATTAACATAAAACTGTTTTATTTTCCTAAAAAGTAATTCTGGTTTATTTTTGGAAACGTAATCAGTGATCTAGAGGTTAAGCGTTCATGCGCGAGACCAAGAGGTCATGGGTTCGAATCCCACGAGGCGGGATCGTGGATGCACACTGTTGAGGAGTCCCACAATAGGACGAGTTACCCGTCCAGTGTTTCCAGGTTTTCCATGATGATCTAGCTTAAATTAGCTCATGGTCTCAACTATTGAAATTACTATAATATCCACAAAAACCCCTTCTGATACTAATCAGCATATACTCACTGATGACTGGCTTCGAAAGGTATTTCTTGGAGTTCTAGTGAGAAGCAGTGATCATTGGAGTTCAACCAGGTCTGTTATGAGATAGTAACTTACTGAGAACAATGGTCGATATGTCGCTCAATTTCTTGGATTAGTTGAAGTTAGAGATTAACACCGTTAGATGCAGGCTGTGTTCTAGAGTTTAAGCGCTCGCGCTCGAGACCGATAGGTCTTTGGTTGAAATATTGCAAGGTGATATCATGGATGCAAACTGTTGAGGAGTCCTACAATAGGACAAAACGTCTGTCCAGTGCTTTCAGATTTTACATGATGGTTTAACTTCAATTGACTCATGATCTCAACTATTGAAAAATAATAACATTTATTCATAGAACTTAGAAATTAACTATTCTATTACTTTGATTGATGTTTGTAGATTAAAACTTACTTAACTCTGTTATAATTAACACTTTATCATAAGAAGATACAATGAAATTATTTGATCACGAGTAGATAAAATTTGGCACTACTCATTTACTTTTTCTTGTTTTACTGACAGTTGTATATCTTGTCAGATTATTCATTTGTCGATCATTTATTTAGTTGATAATGATTCATGTAATTGAATTTGGATTGTACTGATATTATTAATATGTATATTTGTTAGTTAATCAACAAAATGTTTTTAGTTGAGATCATGAATCAATTGATGTTAGACCACCGTTGGAAACCTGGAAGCACTGGACGGCCGTTTCGTGCTTCCAGGTTTCCAACGGTGGTCTAACATCAATTGATCCATGATCTCAACCAAAAACTTAACAATCTCCACAACTCCCATACTGAAAATGTTTTTAATAGACATTCACTTAGTTAAGGTATACAAATTTTTTTATACACATATAAGCCTGATGAAGAAGATCTATAGCTTAGGTTGATAATTTATGTGGAGCTTTATTCTCTGAAATGGATGGTTTAGTCCTAGAGCTTTCATTATTTCTCTCAACAACATCATCAGCACAAACTTCAGGTAGAAGTGAAGTATTCAAATTTCTTCACATATGATTCACTGCTTGTGCTATCGATCTCGATCTTGATCAATTATTGATAACCTTTAACCTATCATTGTTTACTTCTTTACTTCGGTTGTATCAAAATCAATGGGAGATTTAATGAAAATAAAGGAGCAGGCAATAACAGGTTAAAGGTCAACAATAACCAGTCAAGACCGAGATCGATAGGACAAGGTGTAAATTATATGTGAAGAAATTTGAATACTTCACTTCTACCTGAAGTTTGTGCTGATGATGTTGTTCAAAAGAACAATGAAAGCTACAAGACTAAATCATCCAGTTCGGAGAACAAAACTCCACCTAAAACAATATCAGCCTCCTAATTGTTTAGATATACAATTATCTAGGGGATAATATGTACTTTACAATTGTTAGAATAAGCATTGAGGTTTGTCAGTTCGATATTATTTCGAAATTTCCTATTTGAAAATGTTGATAAATTGGTTTTGTAAGTTCTCTTAAAGACATAAATTGGATTGGCTGAAGTTAGACATTTATACCATCGGATGCCGGCACAGTAGTCTAGTTGTTTAAGCGCCTGGCACTAGACTGACAGGTCCTGGGTTCGAGTCTCGAGGGATGCGGGGTCCCACACTAGGACGAAACGGCCGTCCATTGCTTCCAGGTTTTCCATTGTGGTCTAGCTTCAACTGACACATGATTTCAATCTGTGATAAATTTGTTTCATTATAACAACACAATCGATTCATTAACGCTTGCTTGATTTTCGTCATAAACTGACATAAATTGATGAACCATTGTAAATTAATTAGGATTGACTATATTAAATTATAAGAATGTGGAACTTCTCATAAATGTTTATTCAAAACTTTACATAAAGTAGCAGTTAAAGTTGTTATGCCTCGAGTTACTGAATTGAATACACTTCTTGAATTCAATAAGTAACTAATATACATTCTTTTACTCATTATGATTTTTCGTTCAACATTAATTCCGTATGCTTAATCCAATGTAATGAATACTCTATGTAGTATTTAGTTTGTTTTCTTGTATGATATCTTATTCTGTATAACATACTATATTCTTGTATTCAATTAACATAGACTATATTGAACATGTGATTTATTATAACCCTGAGTATATATGTGATTTCATCCTAATTAATACTCAAAATGGGTGTACAATCAATATATGAATGAGTGTATTTTCTACTAGAGTTGTCGTTGTCATTGTGTTTTTTGTAGCTAATAAATCGTCACTTATACCAGTTTTTTTACTTTTGCATCGTGAGAACTGCGGTGGTATAAATGATAAACGATTCTGACATAATAATCAGCGACAACCAGATATAAACAAGTGGAATTCATTCAGAAAATATAATAAAAGTCATGTTCATCAGGTATCAAAGAGTGTATTACTATTTTGCCCCCAAATGCCCTGATACGGCCGAGAGTGGGGAGAGTCTGCTCTCCCTCTCCAAATGCTCTCACACGGCCACGCGTTTATAGCCTCTGCCATGGAAGTCTTACTCACTGCCTTCTCGTGGCAGGGGTGTTGTTTACGAAAATGAGAGGACGAAATGCGAACGTCCGGCGCTTTAACCAGGTTGGTGAACATGGAGAGTCCACAGAGGGGAGTTGGGAAACCTTGATTCCAAACCAATGGTGCACATGGGCTCCAATATCCTGAGGGAATAAATAGCGTCTGAACCAATCGTTGGTGACCGGCTACCATGAGACTGCATCTTCAGACCTATTGGTCGAAGGCTCAGAGTGTGGCACCCTAAGAAAACCACCTGCTTCGGTTTGAGCACCCTAACAGTATCACAGCCCTCACACAGATCAAATGAGATTTGTGTGACGCATATGCAAATATACTTAACAGGATAATCAATATTCATTAGTATTTCATATGTTGATGATGAATTCATCAAAACAGAGAGGAAGGATTAGGTTGTAAATGATAAAAAAAGGAAAAAACAATGTGTTAAAAACAAGCTGTTAACAAAAGAGTAACAATAAAAGCATCTTATTTAACATAGAATCGAAGCGAACTTTAACCATGTTAAAGAATTAACCTTCTCAAAATAATGTCAGCCAGCATCAAAGTTAAACTCTTCAGTACGAATATTAAGACAGTCCTATTGTATGAAGCTGAAACTTGAATAAAACTATACATTCAGAAGAGGTTTGTGGAGATTTTGGAAATGTTACAGATTGAAATCATGAGTCAATTGAAGCTCAACCACCATGGAAAACCTGGAAGCACTGGATGGCCGTTTCGTTCCATTATGGGACTCCTCAGCAGTGCGCATTCACGATCCCGCACAATGGTATACGGTAGCGCAACTTCGTGGATTGGTTGAAGTTAGACATTAACACCATTGGATGCCGGTTCAGTGGTCTAGTTGGCTAAGTGTCTGACGCGAGACTGATAGGTCCTGGGTCCGAATCTCGCAGGGTGGGGGATCATGGATACGCACTGATGAGGAGTCCCATACTAGGACGAAACGGCCATCCAGTGCTTCCAGGTTTTCCATGGTGGTCTAGCTTCAATTGACTCATGATTTCAATCTGGGAACTATAAATTCATCAGCAAATATGTACTAGATATTTACAAACAATTGTCTACACAAGATACTCACTGTCCGTTGACCGGATACAATCGGTAACAACCTACTATGTGAGAGAAAAAACTTCCATCTGAAGAGGAAATTAGAAAAAGATGTTGAAGGTGAATAAAACATACATTAAGGAAACTATCAAACTGTATCAAGAAGCAAGTGCTAACTTGGGATCCTGAAGGGAAGAGGTAAACAGCAAGGCCAAACAGCACATTTCACCGAGAATTGGGAAGGATTGCCCAGGACAGAGTTAGATGGAGAATGCTGGTGTTTAGTCTATGCTTCTCCATGAGGGCTAACACGTATAAGTAAGTAACTAAGTTAAAAATATTGTTTCCTCATGTGTTTTAAGTCATTTCGAACTAAACTTTATTGATTATGGAATGTTATAAAATTTTCTTGTAAACATACTACTAATGTAAATTTAGGTTGTTTGCAGCTGAAGAGAAACCTTGAATTCATTTTAATACTGTATGCCTTGTTTTTTTTTGCTTTATTCAAAATTTTATATTTCTAAATGATCAGGTATCAAACAAACCAATGTTTTACTCAAAGCACTCAGTAGTTATATACAAATGACTGTAAAGAAGATAATAGAGAATTAGGTCTATTTAGGTTCTTTTATTATTTGGTTATCTATGAAACTTAGAATTTAACAATGATATAAAGGTACCATTAAATTGTATTTTATTAACTTGGTAATAAAATATCAAAGATGGATAGTGATTAGCGGTGGAATGCAGGACACGTGTTTCGTCCTATTTGGGACTTTCATCTATATGTACTTGCATCTTAGAGTTAATGTTTGCTCTAGGACTCGAACCCAGTACCATTCGCCATTATTCGCTCCAATTCACTCATGGTTTTGTATAACTATCTCTCTATGCTATTATTAGGCAATTATTTCACACTCGGCAAGACTGAATTGAATCAGTCATTGCTTTTCATAATAATTGCTAGGATTACCTCTTAAAAATAGTTACTAATAAAGAAATGAATAATTATTTATAGTACAAAGAATTTGTGAAGATTATTGAATTTTCATAAGGCGCGGATCGGAAAAGCAAGAGCAGTATATCTACAACTGAAGAACATCTGCAACTCAAAACAACTGTCTTCTTACTAACACCAAGGTCAGAATTTCCAATACAAATGCCAAGACAGTTTTATTGTATGGGGTGGAAACTTGGAGAACTACGAAATCCATCATCCAGAAGATACAAGTGCTTATTAACAGTTGTCCACACAAAATACTTCGAATCCGTTGGCTAGATACTACCATCAGCAACCTACTGTGAGAGAGAACAACCAGATGCCAGAGGAGGAGGAAATCAAGAAGAATCGCTGGAAGTGGATAGAACACACATTGAGGAAAGCACCCAACTGTGTCACAAGGCAAGCCCTCATATGAATCCTCAAGGTCAAAGGAGAAGAGGATGACTAAAGGATACATTACACTGAAGAAAGTAGACAGACATGAAAAGAATGAGCAACAATTGGATAGAATCAGAAAGGTAGTTTCAAGACGGAGTGTATTGAAGAATGCTGGTCGGTGGTTTATGCTCCATTTGGAGTAAGAGGCGTAAGTAAATAAGTAAGTAATTGAATTTTCATAGTTTAGATTAAGTTTAAACAACCATTGAACTAACTGTTATTGATCTTTGAATCTTACGAAACTCATACTATCAGACAATTTTAATAATCGTCATATTAAAATTATAATTGAATTTTGTACCTTAGTGTAAACCATTATATTCAAGTGTGTGTGTGGGGGGTTGATAAGTAAATTGAAATGACTGAAAACAAAAATATTTAAGATCAAAGTTCTAATAATTTTTCACAATGATCAAATAGAAATAGAAATATATTTTATCAAATACATATAACTGACACTTGTGTATGTGATTCTTTGAAAATAAACATAAAATGTGATACGAATTGAGAAAGCTTGTTTGACTTTTGCCAACTTATATCATTTGTGGCGGAGGAAAGATATCCGTCTATCAGTTAAGGGACGAGTATACTATGCCGCCGTTCGTTCTGTTTTACTTTAGGCTGCGAAACGTGGTCATTAAGAGTAGAGGATACTCGTAAGTTACTAGTAGTTGATTAAAGATGTCTTAGAAATATTGACAACATCTGCTGAGATCACCGGGTAAGTAATAGTAAGGTTAGACTCAGGGTATTGGGAATGACGATGATGAGGTTGTAACTTTTCATCCACTAAGGTGGCTGGACCACCTATTATGTATGCCTGAACACCAATTACCATGACTCACAATCCTGACTAGTGTCTTGGATGGTTGGAAGAAAGTTAGAAGTGGCCAAACCAAAATATGACATAAGTCCACAAAGTCACTAAATTTTGTTCTGATACATGTTGGTAGATGTAGACTACTCGGTTGGGGTCCATGTGACTATCGTAACCAATGGTTGGTGATTCTAGTTGACGTGGTTCAGAATCCATCATGATAGCGTCGGTGTATGCATTCTTTGTCTTCCTTAAACTATGATATTAAAATTACTTTATACTTTTCCTTCTACAAACTACTTCTTTCTTCCTGTATCAAATCTTTATATACAATCATTTTTTGTATCTTATCAACACTGAAGTAACTACTCCTATCAATTTGGTGTTCATCTTGTCTTGTTAATGAGGTATGAAAACTTGAACCGATGCATGTATGTGTCTGGTCCTACGTTGTAGCTGACTGACTGAATACTCATTAATTTACAACAGTATTCTCATTTCTAAGACCATTGATGGTTTATGTATATAATAGATATAGGGTGTTATAGAGATTACGAAATTTCCAAAAACTTTAAATAATGAGCTGATCTTAGACTATAATAAAAAGCGTAGAAGGACTGGGCAGTCTGTATGTGCACTTCTGGCTTGTACCATATAAGGATGAAACAGTACTTCCAGGTTAATAATGATGATCAAGCCAATATATGTTTGCGATTTACAATATGTAAAAATTCGGCGACGTCCACAAAACTCTATTCCGGTAATTACCATATGCTCACTTGTGACTCGCTTTCAAGATCCCTGAAGTTTGAGTGAAAAGCTGTGACCGTTAGAGTTCAACTACGTACAGTGTAAGACAGTTATACCCAACAGAAAATAGGTGAGGGTTGTTCAATATTGTAAATCGACTGAAATTTCAAATTAACACTGTCTGATAACAACTCAGTGATATAAAGATTAAGCATTTGCATGCGGAACTGAAAGTCGTAAGTTTGGCTCCTTGTAACGGGTCTTGGTCGTGCATTACTGAAGAATCCCAAACTAGAACAAAACTAGGCGAATGTTTGCAAGTTTTTAATGATTGTCTAATTAACATCACACTTTAAATCTATTCATATATATATATATATATGAAACTTTTAAACTGGGACGAAAAATGTACATTTTGAGAGCATTTACCATCAACAGTCTCATCTAATATCTGATAGATATTTTGGTTAATTTAGGGATTGCTGGACAGCCAATGAGTCAGTAATAGTGACTTCATGGATTTGTGCCATGTTTTGGTCTGGTCACGCCTAGCTTTCTTCCAACCTACTCCTATACCACTGAACATAGCACGTCGAGGCAGTCGGTCGTTGGGCATACGTAACACGTGTCCCAGCAATCTCAACTGATGAAGTTTCACTACTTCATCAATTGATTTGCCATCCTTACCTAGTACCCGTTTCCTAACAACTGTGTTACTTACTCGAAGGTCCCATGATATACGAGCAATGTTTCGAAGACACCTATGGTCGAATACTAGTGACCTACGAATATCCTCTACTCTTACCGGCCATGTTTCACTGCCATAAAGTAGGACGGGACGAACTGCTGCGCAGTAAACACGTCCTTTGGTTGATAGACGGATATCTCGCCTACCCCATAAATGACGCAAGTTGGTAATAGCTAGTCGAGCCTTCTGTATCCGTGCTGAGATTTCGTCACACACCAGACCACAAGGGTTGATGAGACTTCCAAGATAAGTGAAGCGGTCGACACACTCAACTACTTCACTCCCTATCACTAATTCGGGTGTCGATGTAACCCAATCCTGAAGCAACATTTTACATTTCGAGGGAGAGAATCGCATCCCGAACATGCTTGCATTGTTGCTTAGAGTGGTCAGAAGACTCTGCATTTTGTCAGCGTCTTTACCAAATAAAACTATGTCATCAGCATGTTCTAAGTCAACAAGTGAACCTCTCGGTAGAAGTTCAACCCCTGTAAATTTAGATGAGGAGAGTGTTATCTCTAAAAGTACGTCGACCACAAAGTTGAACAAGAATGGGGAAAGTGTACAGCCCTGACGAACACCACTTGAGGTAATCAATTCTGATGACAGTTCGCCATAAGCTCTCACTCGACCAGTTGTGTTCGAGTAGAGAGCCTTTATAAGGTTAATGTACTTCTTTGGTACTCCTTTCAGTGACAAACACTGCCATAGAACCTCACGATCAATAGAGTCGAATGCCGCCTTAAGGTCGAGAAATACTACTGACTGAATAGTTAACATGCGACTCTGTTGTGAATTTGTACGGATCACTGTTGCTGCATCTTGTATCAATACGAGAAGGTTAACAAAATGAAGGGTGAAGGTGATGAATTTAGACTGAATTGGAAAAAAAATATATCATAGAATCAAAACTATGAAATATTATTAAACTTCAGATTCAAAGAAAGTTAAATAATATATACAGATGGACTGTTATGATCAGTTTAAAGCCATATTATCCAATATCACCAAATATAGAAAGTGTCTATTGTTTAAATTCTAATCAATAAGTTTACATTTCTTTTTATGGCTTTTAGAAAAGCATTATCACTTACACATTGTGATTGGAATCCATTCAGTTAGTCAGTCACTCAGCTACAACGTAGGATCAAGCACATATATGGATTGATCCATGTTGCCAAACTTCATTAGCACAACAAGATGAACACTGAATTCGTAGAAGTAGTTATAACAATTGTAGTAATATATAAAAGAAAGATTGCATATAAGGATATAATCCAGGAAGAAAGAATTAGTTCGTAAAAAGAAAGATATAAGGCAATTTTAATCTCATAGTTTAAAGGAAGACAGAGAGTGTATACACCTACGCCATTGTGATTGATTCTGAATCAAGTCAACTAGAATCACCAACCATTGGTTACGATAGTCACATGGACCCCAACCGAGTAGTCTGCATCTATTAACATGGTTCAGACTAGAAGTTAATGATTTCAAGCACTGATGCCACGTTTTGTTTTGGCCGCCCTTAGCTTTGTTTTCTCATAATCGAGAGGTAAACAGTTGACTTTTTTTAGAATATATGACTCCTCAGAAAAATAACAACGAAGGAATTTACTAAATGACATAAGTAACTTATTTTACGTACGTACCAGAAAACATTTCAGAATGTTAAGGAATATCGAGCGCTAAATTGTGACAATCATCTTTGAAATATATATTTGGTTATATCAAGTTATTAACCGTTAACATTCACCATATACATTACCTCATACACATATAGACGGATGATTTATACATATAGTATCTTCATTTCATTTGTAAATAGTGACAAAAAAATCGATATAATTTAGTAAATATTTGTTTAACACATTTTATTACATACATGATGTACAGTTATATGTACGTCAATTAGAGATTATCTAGTATAGGGGTTGTGGAGATTATTAAGTTTTTGATTGAGATCATGAACCAATTGATGTTAGGCCACCACAATTGAAAACCTGGAAGCATTGGACGGCCGTTTCGTCCTATCGTGGGACTCCTCAGCAGTGCGCATCCACGAACCCGCTCGCGGGATTGAAACCCAGGGCCTTCGGTCTCGCGCGCGAACGCTTAACAAACTAGACCACTGAGCCGACATCCAATGGTGATAGTTTCTAACATCAACCAATCCACGAAATTGCGCGACCAACTTCTGTTGTACTGAGGTAGATACCTCTCTCTACCCGACAAGAATTAGCTCCACTGGTCACGGCTTCTCACTAGAACTCCGAGAATTCCCTCACGAAGCTAGTCACTAGTGATCACATGTTGATTACTAGTATAGGGGTTGTGGAGATTATTAAGTTTTTGATTGAGATTGAGATTATCTATTTAAAAGCACTGTACAATTTGTATAACTGATGAGTAGGGAAGGAGATTCTATGAATCCAATATTGACTTATTATAAATATTTGAAGGGGTTTTGTATATATTATAGTAATTTTAATAGTTGAGATCATGAGTCAATTGAAGCTAGATCATCACTGAAAATCTGGAGGCAATGGAGTTCAACCGGGTTTGTTGTGAGATAGTAGCTTACTGAAGACACTGTTGAATGTGTCGGTCAATTTCATGAATTACTTGAAGTTAGACATTAACACCGTTGAAAGCCGTCCGGCTCAGTGGTCCAATGGTTAAGCGCTCGCGGTCCTGGATTGTAGTCTCACGAGACGGGATCTTGGATGCGCACTGTTGAGGAGTTCCACAATAGGACGATTTGGCCGTTCAGTGCTTCCAGGTTTTCCATGGTTGTCTAGCTTCAATTGACTCATGATCTCAATTATTATAAATAATCAACTACAATGTACACTTTTTTATTAAGTGTTGAGTAATATAGGAAAAATTCGGTTTAGATCAAATCAAAATATGTGATATTCTCATGAATTTCGTCAACTAATGTACTCAGTCATGTCTAAAGCTGTATATTTTATATTTGGTTTCTTTCAGATAGTTGAATTTGTTATGTATTTTCTTGTAAACCCTGAGCATATGATTATTCCATGTTTTTTTACCCCATGACAATATCTATTTCATGTTGACCAGTAAATTATGTTTTCAATTTTTCACATTTATTACCTTCTTTTGATATAATAGATGGATTGTGATCAGTAACGAAATTTGTGTGTGGTATGAAGGTACGCACTGAAGACAGTGTGACAGGATTCTGCAATACAACGGGCTGATTGGATATAGATATGTACACTACTGAATGCCGGCTTGGTGGTCTAGAGTTTGAACATCTGCACACAAGACTGAAGGTTTTAAGTTCGGTTCTTGATTGCAGGGTCATGACTCTTTATCGCTAAAGAATCTCATACTAGGATGAATCTAGACCCTCCAGTTCCGTCCACGAGTGCTTAATCTCTATACCACTAAACCAGAATCCAGTGACTTGGGTATCCAAATTCAGCTATCCAAATCATATTGCTTAACTCTCTACAATCGTCTACCATGGACATATGCTTCATAATCGAAATGATTGAACTCCACTGGTCACGACTTTTCTTTAGAACTACAGAATCATTTGTTGAAACTAGTCACTAGTAAGTCCATAATAATTACCAGTTAAGAGATTTGTGAAAATTATAGAACTTTAATTTGTAGTAGTTAGTTAAAACATTATCACTGTCCATAAGATAAACAAGGATCGTAACGAAATGAAAATTGACCAAGTCTTCTCACAAATATAATTTAAACTGATCAGCTGAAGACACTGAGACTACGTTTCAATTATTGTTTATCGAAAATTACAATACATTATGACAAGGTTATACAATGACCATTATAAGCTGTCACAATCATAGTTAAAGCTTATTAGTTTTTACATTACGTTTGTATTGCTTTTAGAGTTTCAATGACTAAAAAAAAAACTGCAAAACATGTACTACATATGCAAAAGAAAACATTCTAAGTAATTAACAGACAAAATAATTAAAATTGTGACTTGGAAAATGTATATCATATTATTAATACTTGAATTTTAATTTCGATTTATCTTTAGGCCTCAAATCTCCTGGTACGGTCAAGGGTGGGGAGAGTCAGCTCTCTCTTTAAATACTCTCAAGTGGCCACGTGGATACGACCAATACCAGAGAAGTCCTAATCACTGCCTTCTGGTGGCGGGGATGTTTTTTTTTACGAAATTGAGAGGATGAAAAGCGAATGTCCGGTGATTTAACTGAGTTAGTGGATATGGAGGATCCATCTAGGGGAATTGGAAGACCCTGACTCCGAACCAACGATGTACATAGACTCCAGTATCCTGAAAGAACAAATGGCGTCTGAACCAATTGCTGGTCATCGGCTACCATGAGACTGCATCTCCTTAAGTTGCTCTACTGCCTTGTGGATCAGACCTTTACGCCAAAGGCTCCAGGTGTGGCCCACTAAGAAAACCACCTGCTTTAGTGTGGGCAAACGGGCAGTATCACAGTTCACACACAAATCAAGTGATTTGTGTGGCGCATATGTATTCGATTTTAAGGAATTTTACGAGTTCATACCAAATTTCTTCTGTAAAATAACTGATGACTGTTAACGCACTGATTTCCGCATATAGCTCTATATAGTTAGGTGGTTTATTTTTCCCAGTCAATCACATTGTTTTCTAAATTAACATGAACCATATAGTTGAGAATATTCTCATAGTTGCTTAGGAAATATCATGGGCTTTATATTAAAAAACGATTTCTCTGTTAGACAGTTTTCTTTGTTGACTTTTTCTTAGGAAAAACATCTAAGCTGAATTCAGGTTAAGTATAGTTTTTTAGGTTCGGTCACTTTAAAGTCAATAGCTATTGACGACTTAGATTTCTTGTCAATCAATACATAATGAATACAATTAAGGATATGATATCACTAACATTTTCATAGTATCAGAAAGGTTTTTTCTTTGTGGATATTATGATAATTTCTATGGTTGAGATCATGAGTAGTCAACTGAAGCCAGATCACCATAGAAAACCTGGAGGCACTGGATGACCAACTCGTCCTATTGTAGGACTTCTCAGCATAGTAGGCAATTGTCGTAGAGATGAAATACTGGACTATAAGTCACTCAATTACAACTGGAAGTGTTGTGTATCATTCCAAAAAGTGCGTAAGCCAATGTAGTTATCTCTGACATTGTGTCTTATAAATGTTTGATAATATCATATTTTATAGTCTACAGACCGATATTAACTTGGGGTAAAAATCACTATCGAATAATGTTAACAGTCAAAATTGTATTATTGGCTATGAGACCTGAAAATTCTGGCTTAAATCAACGGAGTCATGACTGTATAATAATGAGGAACTCAGAACAAGATGAAACATTTATTCAATCTTTTCTGTTTTCCAGTGATACTATAACTAGATTATCCTATGACGAGTAAAACCTGTGAATTAAACCAATTTCCACTAAAACCCCTTCAATAAGAATAGAAATCCATGATCATTTCATGGTTGATAATGAGTACCATTTTATCTGAGCTAAGGTCATCACTAGAATTATCTTCTCAAACAAGTTTAACTTATTAATCCGACATATGCTCACTTCTGAGAAGTGTCACAATGGGAAGAGTTATCCATCCAGTGTTTTCAGGTTTTCCATGGTGGTCAAGCTTCAAACGACTCATGATCTCAACTGTTTAAATTACTACAATCTCCACAAAACCTCTTCTGATACTAATCAACATATGCTCACTAGTGACTGGCTTCAAGATATATATCCTGGAGTTCTAGTGAGAAGCAGTGACCAGTGAAGTTCAACCGGGTCAGTTGTGAGATAGTAACTCACTGATAACAATGGTGGATGTGTCACTCAATTTCGTGCATTAGTTGAAGTTAGATATTAACACTGTTGGATTCATAACCGGCTCAGTGGTCGAATGGCTAAGCGCTAGCACGCGAGACTGATAGGTCTTGGCTCCAAATCCCACGAGGCGGGGTAGTGGATGCGCACTGCTGAGGGGTCCCACAACAGGACGAAACGGCTGTCCAGTGTTTCCAGGTTTTCCACGGTGGCCTAACTTTAATTGACTCATGATCTCAACTATTCAAATTACCAAAATCTTCACAAAATCCCTTCTGATACATATCAAAAATGTTGAACGAAATGGATAATACACTTTAAAATAAAAAAAATATCAATTACCTGATAATAAAGTAGTTGAATTTGTTTTACTATACGTTTTGAAGAGAATTCAACACAAACACATTTTGACATACATAATACAAATATTAAACTGGCCATTAAGAAATACCATCCCAATAATTCATATATATTATTATTATTAGAAGAAGAAGAACTATTCAACATTCCATTGATCATAGAACGAAAAACCAATATA
Source organism: Schistosoma mattheei (assembly GCA_944470405.2). NCBI lineage: Eukaryota > Metazoa > Platyhelminthes > Trematoda > Strigeidida > Schistosomatidae > Schistosoma > Schistosoma mattheei. The sequence goes on from OX103944.1 coordinate 41,928,285, forward strand.
CTAGCTGGGAATGTTATACCCAATAATATTGCACATATATTTCCAATGATAATCAATAATTTATTACTAGTGGAAGCATATTGAAACTACAAAAAATAATGTATCATATTTCAACAAATACAAACAAACTACTTACAAGTTTTCTAAATGAAACATCATCATTCTTCTTCTTCTTCTTCTTCACATTTTCATCATGACTGAAAAGAAAAAAGAAGAAATAGTTTCAAAACAAATTACATCATTACTTTATAGATTTCTGGCTTAAATTGATTTGAGTATTGGGTAGTTGATGATTATCAGTCATTACATTGAACAAATGGAATAACAAATGAGTACAAGGATGATATATAAATGTAAATGTTATTACTATGTTAGAAATGATCAATGTTTGATTGGTTCAATTTTTTTTTTAAAAAAAAGGTATCAATGTAATTTAAACCAATAGAAGTTAACTAAATGTTTACACCAATATCAATGGTTAAGATCATGAGTCAGTTGAAACTAGACAACCATGGAAAACTTGGAAGCACTGGACGGCCAACTCGTTCTATTGTGGGACTCCTCGACAGTGCGCATCCACGACCCCACCTCGTGGGATTCGAACCCAGGATCTATCAGTCTCGAGCGCGAGCGCCTAACCATTCGACCACTGAGCCGGTCATGAATGCACTAGTGTTAATGTCTAACTTCAATTAATCCATGAAATTCAGCGACACATCGACTGTTATCTTCAGTGAGTTATTATCTTACAACAGACCCGTTTGAACTCCATTGATCACTGCTTCTCACTAGAATTCCAGGAAATACCTCTTGAAGCCAGTCACTAGTGAGCATATGTTGATTAGTATCAGAAGGGAGTCTGTAGATATTATAGTAATTTTATTAGTTGCGATCATGAGTCAATTGGGAAGTCCCACAATAAGACGAAACGGCCGTCCAGTGCTTCCAGGTTTTCCATGGTGATCTAGCTTCGACTGACTCATGTTCTCAGCTGTTGAAATTACTGCAATCCCACAAAACCACTTCTGTACTAATCATTTGGTATTTGTTTGTTTGTATCTTCCTATTGTTGTTTTTAGGTTTGTAATTGATAAATCTTTTGTTGGTATATATATATATATATATATATATATATATATATATATATATATATATATATATATATATATATATATATATATATATATCCTATACAGACTGTCTCGATGTTGTCTTAATTCACAGGTATTCTAAGCAAAGATGGATAAAGGTTAGCTATGGAATCCAGTTTGACGCGAGTTTCGTCCTATCTGGAACTTGTCAGCTGGATTTACTTCCATCTCAGAGTTGATATTCACTCTGGGACACGAATACAGTATTATTCGCTTCAAATGCCATCGTGTTATTCACTTAGCTATTGAGTCCTAATATCCTCTTTCTTTACAGTGGGCTGAAGTTTTAAATTTACTTGGTATTGTTTTACTTAAATCTTCCCATAGATGTTTAGGACTGTAATGATCAGTCTCTTGTTGGCATATGTATATCCTGTGCAAACTGCCTCGATATTGCTTTAATTCACAAGCATCTTAAGCAAAGATGAGTAGCGGCTAGCAGTGGAATCCAGTTTGATGAGCGTCTCGTCTTATTTGGAACTCGTCAAAACAAATAGTTTGACAAAAATTGGATGCCGAATATAAAGAAGCCATTATTTATGAAAATTATATTTAAATTAATGTCAATGATTGAAATTTGTAATAATTCCAACGTTTCGTCCAACAAACTTGTCTGAACTTCTTCAGGGTAATAAACTATCAAAGATAGATTACAAACATACTGCCTTAATGAAAAAACAAATGAGTTCTCAAATATTTAGACAGATCAATCGTGACATACAATAAAAACTAACTTAATCAAGAAACTAAAGTGTAAAAATGTTGAACTAAATTTGAATGAGGAAATACCAATACATAACTGTAATGTACATAATTGAGTTAAATTTCTGAATATTTACGACCGATTTTAACCTGACAATTTTTAGACTACACAGTTCAGCTATAATTTTAAGAGTTGAGATCATGGGTCAGTTGAAGCTAGACCACCATGGAAAACATGGAAACACTGGACAGCCAACTCGTCCTAATGTGGAACTTCTCAGCAATGCGCATCCAACCAAGGATCTATCAGTCTCGCGCGCTAGTGCTTAACCATTCGAACACTGAGCCGGTTATGAATCCAACAGTGTTAATGTCTAACTTCAACTAATGCACGAAATTGAGCGGCACATCCAATATTGTCTTCAGTGAGTTACTATCTCCCAACAGACCCGGTTGAACTACACTCAGCTATAATATATTTTTCCCAATTTAGTGATTATCTGATTGTCTAAATAATCAAGCCTGAATTATTGGTTGTTGAAATTTCCAATCAACTGCCCATTGGTATGCAGAATAGCTGAGTTGTTGGAATTTCTCATTAAATATGATTAGAAGAAACAGAATTTAGCGAAGAAAATTTTACTTTCAACGAAATCATTTACTTAAGCTGTACATTCGTTTATATAGTTATATGGAAATTATATGTCTATAGAAGGATAGAAAAGATTAAATCATAAGTTGATTCGAGACTCTTATTATTATCGAAACATACCGATAAAGGGAATTAAGGCCAAGGAAGAATGTGAGTTTGGACGAATCGTTTCTGCACGTAAAGTTCGGGTTTGAGTTCATGGATAGCCTTATGCCACAGCAGTGCATAAAATATTGATTCGACATCCTTTCGATCCAATTCATTTGACTGTGTAGATTACTTTAAAAGAATACTCCTTTGGAGTGATTGATAAAATACTCCTGTATAGGACTAGTAACTGTTTTACATTCTCCTTTTAAAAACCATGCCTGATAGTTTTCTGAGATGCATTTGTGCGGTCAATGTAACTTATCCCACATGAAAAAGTAAATTTATAGGTGCACATTGATGTGGTCCAAAACGAAAGTTTATCTTTAATACATACATGAATGGTAGGCCAGCTTGAGAAAGCGATTCGGAGCTTAGCTGTGTAGAACGTTTTATTCAACGATTTTGGAATCCGTTTATTTAAGATTTCAGCAGCTTTATTTCCTTTAAATTCCACATGCATAAAACGGTTTTCTTTTGTACTGTCGTTGCTTTTCATGATGATTTCTAGGTGTTAAGTTGCTATCGACGAATCTGGGAGGATAACTATTCCTCATGAGTGTCTGTCGAAGTTGAAATAGTTTTTCATCTATTATGTCAGTAGAATATATTCGTCTGATCCTTGAGAATAAAGAGTGAATTAAGTTCCTCTTTCTACTTAATCGGACTCAGCTGTAAAAATTCGAGTACTGCCCTTTCCAGGTTAATTTTCTATATGTAGATCTCTATAAAAAACCATCCGGCCTTATTTTCAATCGGACATCAAGAAAATGAAATTCATTGTTTGCCTCTACTTCTAAGGTGAATTGAATTGAGGAATGGCAATTATTGAAACTATTCAAAATTTTCATTGAGGTCCATGTCATCTTTACAAATAATAAAAATATCATCCATATATCTCTAACGTAAATGAAATCTCTCTATTATTGATCAAAGTACCAATCATCATTCAATCTAAATTGCACATTGAGATCACATCGTAGAAGTAGCTCTTTTAGTTAATGTTTTGGGATACAAATATCAAGGTTATTGTTTTCAATATAGTCACATAAAAAAACATAGTTTCTGTGAGAGAAATAGTTGTAAAAAGTGAAGTGACATCCATTGAGATCATTTTCCTACCATTTGCATTGATATTTTTAATGAAGTCGAGAAAAAGTCAAAGGAATCAAGACAGTTGTATTTAATGATATGATATTTAACGTGTTGTAAAATATTGGCTAACCATTTAGCAACCAGGTGATACGGAGAGTTGTTCATATCAAGTATAGGACATAGAGGGACATTATTCTTATGAATTTTTAGGAGTCCATATAGTCTTAGTATAACGGAACCACATAGTTTAAGATGAACATAAAGGTCACAATTGATAATAAACTCATCTTTCATCTTCTTTAGGGTTTTAATTAGCATCTGTTCCGTTTTTCAGTTGCGTCTTTTTGAACGGTTTCTTTGGAGAATTTGACAGGATCAGATAATATCGAAGACAGTTTGATGACATAGTCATAACAATCAATCAGGATAATTCCTACACCCTTGTCTGGGCGTCATAACACTAAGTCCTGATTTCTCCACAGATCAGATAATTGAGATTTATGTTCTTTTGTGAGTAATCGACTAATTGTAGGTATTTTATTTACATATTGATTACAACAGTCTACAAGAGTTGTTTTGAAATGTTCATAATCTTTATTAGATATTGGAATAAGGTCATTCGTCTGACTAATGAGGCTTTCAGATTCGATTTTAGCATTGGGTTTATTAATGTTAATTGACTCACTACAAAATTTAGAACCAAGATATAATGCTTGTAGCATTTCGGAAAAAAAGTGTGGTATTATCAAGTGGCAGTTGACTATGATCGCCACTACAGATCGATTACGTGCCAATTACCAGGTTATATCCCTCTGTAGGATAAATATTAGGATGGTGATCTTGTGGTATCGAAATAACACCAAGATCGTGCTGAAGTTTACAGGCGAGACTACCGTGCGTACGTGAGTAAGTTCAAGGTCACAAAACAAAAGAAAATGTCAGTTTTTGGTACAATTAAACAAAAGGTACAATAAACACAATCATTGGTGCAGTAGGTTATAATAATAAATGCTTCCGTTACACCAATCACATTCTCTTCATAGATGCAGATCACTACAGAACTTTGAGTCTCGGTCTGTTTTAAACTGTTCATCAATTTCTAGATCACATCTTCCGTACAACTCTTGCCAACGGTATCAATGTAATCTTTGAATTTGAAATATTGATCAAAATATGATTACATACAGTAGTGAAAAGTTTCCGAAATCGATTACTTAAACATCAGAATTAAAGATAATTAAGTTTAGTCTAGTTGGTTAAGCGCTTGGCACGAGACTGATAGGTCATGGGTTCGAATCTCGCGGGGTGCAGGGTCGTGGGTGCGCACTGCTGAGGAGTCCCATATTAGGACGAAACGGCCGTCCAGTGCTTCCAGGTTTTCGATGGTGGTCTAGCTTCAATTAACTCATGATTTCAATCTGTGAAATTAAATTTTTTATTATAGATCTAGACTACTATGTAATTTATAACAGTAAGGTAATAAAAGTAAAGAGAATTTAACGAAAAAAAGTTTCATTTTGGCGTAATCATTTACTTAAGTTGTACATTCGTACTTATAGTTTGTGGTGGTCGGTATTCGATATAATCTTTAAACTTCGTATACAATTCGTCTTGATAACCGTCACTAGATAACTTCCCAACGGTATATTAATCAGAAGGCGAATAAGAAGTGTTGATTATGTTTATTATGGGACCACATACAGATGTCCAAAATTACAGGTGCTTCAAACAAGCATGAAGGAGTTGTGCCGAAAGGCAAGCAGGCAAGTGAGCAAGCGATTGAGTTAGTGAATATGATTACGAGTAAGCGAGTACAATTAAGCGAGAGAGAGAGCAATGAACATTAACATGGACACATATATACATAGTGAAATGAATGTATTATCAAATCAGTTAAACGGTTGGTAGTAAGGCTAGCAGCTTGAATAAATGCGTAGGCACTAAGCAATGCTCAACTATACATATTCATACATTCGCAACAATAATAAAGATACTATGATATGATAAGTTGTTGTTGTACAGATGACTCAGCTCGTTAATAAGTTAACAAAATGACTTAACCGAATTAAATGTGAACCAACTCAATTGCGCCTGAGTTGCTATATGTTGTGTGGTAAATATATGTCTATAGAGGAATAGAAAATATTGGATCATTTAGCCATTCGAGACTATGATTATCAATTGACGTTGCTTAGTAATCAGGAGGTTAAAGAATAATAGGGGGATGAGAATAATTTACGGGTTAGAATTATGAAAGATAATTGTTCGCTTGACAGATGTGAAGAAAAAAACGTAAGTAAAAATGATTAAAAAAAGATGGATAATGACTAGTAGTGGAATCCAGGATGCGCATTTCGTCTTGTAAAGCAATACCAAGTGAATTGAAACTTCACCCCATTACACAAGCAAGTGACTATCGAGACTCAGTAGATAAGTGTATAGTACGATCCCGTTTGAAGGGAACGGTACTGCGTTTGAATCTCGAAGTGAACATCAACTATGAGATGCAGATATATCCAGCTGACGAGATCCAAATGGGACGAAACGCTCATCAAACTGGATTCCGCTACTAACTACTATCCATCTTTCTTTATAATGCTTGTGAATTAGGACAATATCGAGACACGAAGAGCAGTATGCACATATGTCAATAAGAGACTGATGATCAATTGCAGTGCTAAACATCGATGGAAGATTTATTTAAAACAAGACCAAGTGGACTTAAAGTAAAAGTGATATATTTGTAATATCCCAATGAGTAGAAAAACTGAATTTTCTGACGTTATGTGACTCAATGTAAGTCACTTCTTCAGAGAATAAATAACCAAGTTAAATGGAGTCGTTCTAAGCTAGATCACCATCGGAAACCTGAAAGCCCTGGACGACCAACTCGTCGTAGTATGGAATTCCTCAACAGTGCATATCCATCATTCCACACATTGGATTGGAAACCAAGACCTTCAGTCTCACACGCGAATATTTGACCTCTAGATGACTACTGATGTGGAGTCACATACTAAGACGGAACAGCCGTCCAATACTTCCAGGTCTAACATTGCTCGGTTAATAATCTCAATTAAAACTCAAGAGTCTCCACAACCCCATACTGGTAATAACGAAATGGTTTGAAATATAAACATTCAAAGAAAACAAATGTTGGATTGTGGTTATGATCTATGGATTGTTGTCAAATAATTGAAATCCAGGATGTTTCATCGTACTTGTAAATCAAATCCTTACCATTCAGTTTAAGTTGACTAAAAAATCTATGATTTCACGTTATATATATTGAATTTAGAGTAGAAATATTAAATAATATAAATTGTAGCCACCTAGATCTATGTTACATTTACCGATACAAATAACATTAGAATTGAAGCCAATATAACGATTTGAATACGTTGGTTTTCGGTAAATGGTCAGATTTAGAACTCCATTTATATTTGTTTTAACTAAGCAATCTAAAAATGGTAGCTCATCGAGTTCATTTTTATTCTCTTTCGTTAATCTGATGTAAGATGAGAGTGTACTGATCAGCTTGAAAAAAAGATCTCAAATGAGTCTTTTTTATGAAAACAAAAATATCATCGACATATCTTAACCCAATTGGTGGTTTAATGTCATTGACGAAAATATTTAATTCGATGTGTACCATAAACAGATTGGCTACAATTGGGGACATGGAGGATCTCACAGCTACTCCGTTAGTTTGCTTCTATAATGTATCATTAAAACTAAAGAAGGTTGAATTTAAGCAAAGTTATAAGGATTTCATGATTAAACTGAATACTTAAAGGACATCTGTCAGATAGAACTCAGATAGAAACCCACTGGACCCAAGCTGGACAGAAAAGGCTAGCTACGGGAGAGATGCTGCTATACTCCGGTCACGAAGAGGAAAATGCTCCACACACTCAGGGAGTCGCTCTTATGCTGTCCAAAGTAGCACGAAATGCACTTGTAGGATGGGAGTCTCACGGATCCAGAATCATCAAAGCATCATTCAAAACAAAGAAGGAGGGGATCTTAATGAATATTATCCAATGTTATGCACCCACCAATGATAGCAACGACGACATTAAAGATCAGTTCTACGAGCGGCTGCAGTCAATCATTGAGAAATGCCCAAGAAAGGACCTAACTATTCTGATGGGAGATCTAAATGCCAAAGTCGGAATAGACAACACTGGATATGAAGATATTATGGGACGACATGGACTGGGAAGAGAAACGAAAATGGAGAAAGATTTGCAAATCTATGTGCATTCAACAAATTGGTCATAGGAGGCACAATATTTCCACACAAGCGTATACACAAGGCTACATGGATCTCACCGGACCACACTACAGAGAACCAAATAGATCATATTTGCATCAACAAAAAATTCCGAAGGACAATGGAAGATGTGAGAACCAGGAGAGGTGCTGACGTAGCTTCAGATCACCACCTAGTTGTAGCCAATTTAAAACTGAAGCTAAAAAAGAACTGGACAAGTGGACAAACAGCACTACAAAGGTTCAATACAGCCTTCCTTCGAGATACTGACAAACTCAATGAATTCAAGATAGCTCTCAACAACAGGTTCCAAGCCTTACAAGATCTACTGAAAGAAGAAGAAACTACTATGGAGGACAACTGGAAAGGCATCAAGGAAGCATTAACTTCAACGTGTCAAGAGGTTCTGGGCCTAAAGAAACACCATCATAAGGAATGGATCTCTATAGAAACACTGGACAAGATCAAAGAAAGGAAGAACAAGAAGGCAGCAATTAACAACAGCCGAACACGAGCAGAGAAAGTCCAAGCACAAGCTGAATACATAGAAGCAAACAAACAAGTGAAGAGCATTAGAGCCGACAAGAAGAAATACGTGGAAGAACTAGCAACGACGGCAGAAAAAGCTGCTAGAGAAGGAAATATGAAACAGCTTTACGATACAACGAAGAAACTAGCAGGGAAATACAGTAAACCAGAGAGGCCGGTCAAAGACAAAGAAGGCAAGCCAATCACCGAAATTCAACAACAGCGTAACAGATGGGTAGAATACTTCGAGGAACTCCTGAATAGGCCGGCTCCAATGAATCCACCGGACATCGAAGCAGCACACATAGATCTTCCTATAGATGTCAACCCACCAACGACGGAAGAAATTAGAATGGCCGTCAGACAAATCAAGAACGGGAAAGCAGCAGGACCCGACAACATACCAGCTGAAGCACTGAAATCAGACATCGAAGCAACCACAAGCATGCTTACCTTCTATTCAAAAAGATTTGGGAGGAGGAACAAGTGCCGATGGACTGGAAAGAAGGACACCTCGTCAAGATTCCAAAGAAAGGAGATCTGAGCAAATGTGAAAACTACAGAGGCATTACACTACTGTCAATACCAGGGAAAGTCTTCAACAGAGTGTTGCTGAACCGGATGAAGGATGCAGTAGACGCCCAACTTCGAGATCAACAAGCTGGATTCCGTAAGGATCGGTCGTGCACAGACCAAATTGCAACACTACGGATCATCGTCGAACAATCAGTTGAGTGGAACTCATCACTATACATCAACTTCATTGATTATGAAAAGGCATTCGACAGTGTAGATAGGAGGACATTATGGAAACTTCTTCGACACTACGGAGTTCCTGAGAAGATTGTCAACATTATCCGGAACTCATACGACGGACTACAGTGCAAAGTAGTGCATGGAGGACAGCTGACAGATGCATTCCAAGTAAGGACTGGAGTCAGACAAGGCTGTTTACTCTCTCCCTTCCTCTTTCTTCTGGTGGTCGACTGGATTATGAAGACCTCAACATCTGAAGGAAAACACGGAATACAATGGACAGCTCAGAATCAATTAGACGATTTGGACTTCGCAGATGACCTAGCCCTCCTATCACGTACACACGAACAGATGCAGATGAAGACAGCCAGTGTAGCAGCAGTCTCTGCATCAGTAGGCCTCAGCATACACAAAGGGAAAACCAAGGTCCTCAAATTCAAAGCGGAGAACAGCAATCCAATCACTCTTGATGGCGAAACTCTGGAAGATGTAGAGTCCTTCACATACCTAGGAAGCATCATCGATGAACAAGGAGGTTCAGATGCAGACGTAAAGGCGAGGATCGGCAAAGCAAGGGTCGCATTCCTACAATTGAAGAACATATGGAACTCAAAACAACTTTCAACCAATATCAAAGTGAGAATCTTCAATACGAACGTCAAGGCAGTTCTACTGTATGGAGCTGAAACTTGGAGAACTACAACAACCACAATCAAGAAAGTACAAGTATTTATAAATAGCTGTCTACGCAAGATACTCAACATCCATTGGCCGGATACCATCAGCAATAGCCTTCTGTGGGAGAGAACAAACCAACTTCCAGCTGAAGAAGAAATTAGGAAAAGACGATGGAAATGGATAGGACATACATTACGCAAATCGTCAAACTGCATCACGAGGCAAGCCCTAACTTGGAATCCTGAAGGGAAGCGAAAAAGAGGAAGGCCAAAGAACACATTGCGTCGGAAATAGAAGCAGATATGAAAAGGATGAATTACAACTGGACGGAGCTGGAAAGGATTGCCCAGGACAGGGTTGGATGGAGAATGCTGGTGGGTGGCCTATGCTCCTTCATGAGGAGTAACAGGTGTAAGTAAGTATCTGTCAGATAGAGTATTGTCGTTCTCTGGTAAACACTAATACATTTTGAGCATCTATCAATGGGAATACTAGTGTATAATGATACAACATATTAGTTTACCATGATTTCATTTTCGTCGATAATTAATCCCAGTATTTTTTATTTAAAGTCATGGGAATCTTTAATTATATTATGTTGAAGTAGCTTTAAATATGTTGCTCAAATATTTAATTAATGCATATATTAGCATGTTTGTGAAGTCTACTATAGGTCTTAGTGGGATGTTTGTATGGTATTTGTATGAATTAATGAGTTCTTTGTACTTGATGACTACCTGATTTCGAATTTTAAATGAACTACATTCTTTTGTACTTATCTAGTTCTCTTTGGTCTGAAGTGAGTTATTTCGGGAATCCCAAATTCGTGCATTAATTCAATTACTTCTAATCATCACATTGGTGTCGCTATGGAACTTATGATGGAACAATTGGACACACATTCAAATTTTGATGCCTTTGAGGATTATATGAAAAGGTTCGAAATCTGGACTATGACGAAGGAAGATGTTGAGGTTGGTAATATACAACTTTCAGGGAAGTACTACTAGACCATGTGAAGCATACAAATCTTGGATGCTGTAAAGGATGAAAACTTCATAAAATGATTCCTCAGGATATCAAGAGTTCCACAACATTACTACGTCATCCTAATCAAATGCGTACTTAAGGTTATGCAGATAAGTAATTCATTGAAGAGTTGGGATGCAGTTCATGAAGATGGGCACAAGTTTGGTCAGTGTTTGTCCTGTGGCAAGTTCCACTCTTTTAATCCATGTAAATTTCGTAATTCTAAATGCTTTAAATGTGGTGATATTGGACATATTCGGTCAGTTTTTGTTACTACTGTTCATCTTGCCGCAACTAATATTAAGTCTTGTAATTCTGATTCTACTAAGTTGAGTATTTATAGTGATTATTTATCCTTATCAACGATTTCAAAAGACAGTGTAGAGTCATATAGCAGCTTAGAGTTAAGTGGAACTCAGGATCCTTGCGAGACAACAGTTTCTTGTCAATCAACTTATCATATTTCCCATTTTATTGTACAGATGTGGTTTTTCCTAATGATTCACATATTTCTGATAAAGTTCCTTGCAAATCTGAGGAAAATATGTTGAATGAACCTAGTCATGATCGAAAACCTGACGTAGTTTTGATAGATGCTGATTTTTCTAATGATCCTCTACTCTACCATGACATTCTTAACAAACTCGAGGAAAGTATTTCAGAAGAGTCAAAGCTTGATGTCATACCAAATATTATTTGTCCTCATAATGCATTTGTTTCTTGTGGGAAACTTGGTCGATGCGAAGCACGAGTATTAAATGAGTTCGATTTTGATTACAATTCTGATGATTTCATACCAACTGCTGTATATCCTTATTAGGTAGTCACTTCTAACGGATACTCCAGTCAATGCGAGGAATATGTTTTAAATGAGGCCACATCATTCATGACTTGGGGATATGAAGATCCAACATTATTTCGTAGGGGAGGATAGTGTTGGAAAATCTATGGTTCAAATTCTAGATATTAGTGGTTTCGGCATACAGCTGACACGGTGATTGCACACAACCCAAGGACCCAGGTGAGTCTGTTCCAATTTCGGTTGTTAATTCTAATGCTAATGAGTACATTCTAGATCATACAGAATCTTTATCCATACACTGTCGGATAGACACAGGATGAACTTAAGAAGAAGATGTACGATCGATTACAGACACTTAAACTCCAGTTTAAGCTGTTTCGGATGTGGTGTTTAATGAACTTGTGGTGACTCATTTTTATCGCGAGAACACTATTGGTTTATTGAAAACAATTATTATTACAACTAATTGTACCAGTGCTTTTTCAATGTGCTCTTTGTTTAACTGTGCTAATGACAGCTATATTATGCTTCCATTATTCCTCTTACACTTTTGATTGTGACCTCGCGCGAATTCAATTACTTTCTGTAACCAACCTTGTATCTTGTCACGATCTCGGTATCCTTTCGATACCCGAGATCGCCAGCGAATATATCCCGACTCGGTCCATTAACTGCCTTCTAATAATTGGCTTCCGAAGGATTTATTTGGCACATGTCTCTCTGTAGCGGTGTTTCTAGTCAACCACGACCCGACGCCACGCTACAAACTTATGATACTATTGTACTTGTTGAATGCTTGATTTCGAATTCTAAATACAGTACATTAGTTTGTGATTATCTAGCAGTTCTTGATCTGATTACGTTATTACTGGTATTCCTAGTTCATACTATAATTCAAATACTTCAAGGCATTTTATCTTATTAAGTTGAATGTTTAAAATGAATAATACTCTGATCAGATTCATGATATTGTTTTATAGAAATGCGTCGTTCTTATGGTTAAAGTATTTCTATTGGAATTATTTACAGTGACGTGGTAGATTATTGAGTGTACCAAATCCTGATCAGAATTCTGATGTGATTTTATCAGGTGCGGTTTGTTCCAATGATTCATTTATTTATAGTGAAATGTTGGTTAAATGTGAGTAACCAGTTCTCAATAAGTTGAAATCTGATTACAATCATTATGCATCGCATCATATGTTATTTGATCCCACAATGGATTTATCTCTAGTGTTATCCCTAATGAATATGACAAATATGTCCCGAATGTGTTGAATTCTAGTCATATTTTCGATTTAACTGTATCATATGTTGGATATTCTCAGAACCACTGTGTCAAATAGAATGTCCAGTTAGTGGTATGATGAATCAGATGAAATAGAAAGTTTACCCGAAGCAGTCAGAGAACCAGTTTGCCCAGGTACGACGTTTACACAGGCAGAAAATTCAAATCGAGCTCAAGATTATCTTGGTGAGTATAAGGTAGTTACATATTTTCTATTCGATAACTTTACCAGTCGATCTGGTCAACAGAATGCCAAGAAGCATTCCCAAAACTAAAACAACTGCTATCATCAAACCTTTTGCTTACACATTATGATCCAGGTATTCCGATTGTGGCCGCAACAGATGTGTCAAGTTACGGAATCAGAGCAGTGATTTTAGGTACCTACCCTGAAGTATCTGAAAAAGCAACTGCTCACGCTGCACTATCGCTGACTACGACAGGAAGTAACTATAGTCAGATAGGGAAAGAAGCCCTCTTCATTATATTCGCCACAAAAAGGTTCCTCAAGATGCTATTAGGCAGACTGTTTACCTTATTAACAGACTATAAACCGGTACTGACAGTTTTGGACCCAAGAAGGGTATCCCTGTATATACAGCAAACCGTCTACAGCGATGGACAACCACACTTCTGAACTAAGGTTTATTGATAAAGTATCGACCGGCGACCGTATTTAGATAAGCAGATGCCCTCTCAAGACTAACTGGTCCACATACAAAACAAGAAGTGCCTGTAGCTGCCGTAGATGCTGGGCTTAGGTTCAAACAGCGTTGGTAAACGCAGTTTACAGACTTCTGGTCACATTTGAACGAGTGTTTGGACTCTACATTCATTTAAGTGAAGTCGCGGTTTATAGGGATGCTTTCCAAAGTGCATGATCCCGCACTTGTTGAGGTTAAATGGTAATTGCCATTTTTCACTCCATATAGTTAAGTTATTGAGGTCCTTTTGGATCTGGGATACACTTTCGCTTAGTGTCTCAGGCTTATAGCTGTATACTATTTTGAGATCATCAGCATATAAGTATGGTTTCCCAAATTCTATGGTGTTACATATATCGTTTATATACATAAGAAACAAAAGTGGACCTAATACGCTTCCCTGGATGACTCCACTGGTGATTGGTCTAGGGGACGAGAGACAGTCATTGTACTTTACCATCTGTTTACGTTCTGTTAAGAACGAAGCAAACCATGAGTACAGTGGGTTGTGTATTCCGAAGGACTTTAGTTTGACGAGTAGCCTTTTGTGTGGGACCTTATCAAAGGCTTTCTTAAAGTCAAGGAATAGGACTGATACAAGGAGTCCGCTGTCTCGTTTCAGAGTTATATCATTCAGGTAGTCTACTAGGCATGTATCGCATGATCTGGACCTAAGAAATCCATGCTGGGAGGTCGATATGAGATTATTAGTTAGTAGATGTTGGACTACAGCCGCCTTAACTACTTTTTCCATCACTCTGGATACCACTGAAGTTATGTTTATAGGCCGGTAATTTTCAACGTTTGCTTCAGGTCCTGTTTTAATTTTGGGAATGATATGTGTAGTTTTCCAGGCAGTAGGGTAACACGCTGAAGAGAGTGATATCGCGAATAGTTTGAGAAGCAAAACACACATATCATCACCTCCACGTTTTAGCATGCTAGATGGAATACCATCTGGTCCATCAGTGTAGGAGTGTTTCAATGTACTGATTGCCTTGGAGATATTTTGTACACTGAATTCTACATTAGTAATTTCACAGGGAGTTACTGGGATTGGTTCTGAATCATTAAATGGTTTTTCGTTAGTTAGTGAGAAACAAAAATGTTCACTAAATAATTCTGTGATAAGTTTGGGATCTTCGTATACTTGTTTGCCTTTAATGAATATACTCCCTCTCAATTTGGAGCGTTTAAGTTTATTTTGGAGTAGTATGGTGAGTGCAGAGGAGTTATTATTAAGTTCAACTGCACGTTTTTCCTGTGCTACTGCTTTTTGTTTACTTATTGCCCCTGTTCGGACAAGTATTTCTGTCATCGTTACCAAAGAGGAAAAGTCATTTAAGTTGTGGAATCGAGTACAATGTCTTTGAAGACGTCTTCTTGTACTGACCGGTATATAGAGATCTTTGGAGAACGTAGGTTTACAGTATTCTAAATGTGCGATGTTGTTGATGATACTTTTGATGTTGTGATAAAATATACTGGTTAATGTGTCAGTAGTGTTCGAGGTAAAGAAAGTTCTCCAATCAGAGATGTCCACCTTCCGCGAGCTGGAAAAGTGTGCTGCAAGGTAGTCCTCTGTTTGTGACTATGAAACGCGATATTTAAAGACAAATAATTCGTGTGTTGCTAATATTTGGTGATTGGTGTCTTCGACTGGATGGTCAATGAGTGAGAATTTGAAAAGTCAGATGAAGAGTACTGTGCAAACGTGGTGAATGGACTGATGATATTGTAAATCCCAATTAAATGAGGTGACTGGTAAAGGTGTATGGTGACATGTATACTCATTGATTTTTGTAACGACAAAATAAAAACCACATTTTTTCTTTAATTTATCACACTATATATGTAACCACATTTCTGTCCAAAATCTATTGTTTTTCTGTGTCAGTTGTTAAAAAAACGTTTATAATTGTTTGGACATATATATGCTGATATACTACCGCGTTTGTTGAAATATGAACGCTATCTCCGCCATCTATTATTCTGCTTTATTGGCCGCGGCCTTTGATTGAAGATTATAACAGTGTTATAACATCGTTTTAGGCCTTCCCACACTGTTGGATTTTCGGCCCGCATTATTATTAAATAATACTATTGGATTCAATTTTTCGAATTACGCTGTTGGTGCGGCACCAACAGCCGCCAACCGAATAGCTATGCACTTATTGAACTTGACACTGAAAAGACCCACGTCAGTAATTTCTTTTATTTCAGGAATTGTGTCCGCAGAAAATTCGTCGAATTCTGCGGGTTTACTATTTCCCCAAATACACGACGTAAGGGGGTAAAAGCGACATTTCCCCTATATTTACGCTTTCGTCCGCTTTATTTCCCCTTTCTTCGCCTTTATTTCCCCTTTTTGTGTTGCTTGGGCCACCACGTGCAGAGGAATCTTTGTTGATCAAGTGAACTAATTTTTGGCTGTTATCTCAGAGACCAGCTTACAAGTAACATTCATTTCATGAAAACTTATTATCTTGTTGTTTAATATACCACATGTTTTGTAACTAATTTGTTACATTTTGCCTCACTCGTAGACGGACACCTAGGGTTTTGATGTTAACTCTTCTGGTATAATATTGATAATCTTGAGTATTGTTATATTTTGAATAAGCTCTTTTGCTGAGATCCACCACAGGTGTTGTCCATGACTAAGCACTACCTAACTTGACACCCAATATTTGCTTGCTCATGACAATTATTCTTTCTTTCCTGTGCAAGCTTACTCTCATATTTCACAAAGTGATCGATTTACAAAGTACCTAGTTTTTAGAGGTCGAAAAAAGCAACTCAAATGACTATATAATAAACTCAACTCGAGTTATATGACAAGAAAACAGCAAAGTGCCTATATTAGGGTATGAATAATTTTATGATTAACAACAATATCATACCAGTACACGTCATTTTCGCAGGCGTGATCAACATTTTAAAACACCAGTTAGCAGATAAGGTACTACCTAAGTAAGGTTATTAAATAGATAAAATCAGTACGATTTGGGATGAAAATATCCGAACAGATAAACCAGAGAGTAAGTAAATGAGTTTGTGTGTTGGTACTGTGGTGTGAGTTCTCAGTTGTTATAATCTGTTCAAGAATGGCACGCCATACAAACAACGAACGGCCCCAAATTCCACCTTTGTGTGTTACGTTCGTGGCTCTGAAAAAACGAGGGAAAAGAAAAGCAGCAGAACGAAAGATAAAAACCAGTTGATAAGACTTAGATTTAATTTTTGTGATGGGAGAAGTTAAGATGTATCTATTAGCAGGTTGAACTCAAACAAATCAACGGAGGAATTTTATATAAACCATATGAAATAAACGCAGTGTATGATGAATTGTAACTAGGAAACAAATCCTAGGCATTCAAAGATTGAAGAGATAATTGAGATAAACGCTAATTGTAACACAGGTTGTTTCGATTTCATATCACCTTAATCTTTGTTTATTTATTGATACTTTCATTGTCATCCCATTCCAACTGTCAGGTCTATGCTTAAGCGTCTAAAAATGTGTGTGATAGGACGACTTGGTAAATTAGCGAAACTAAAATAATGTGGAAAACACGAGTCTGATAGGGAGCGAACATAGAAGAACAACATCAATATTATTGAATAGTCGCTTATATTAAGGACTTTCTCATACCCCTAAACATAAACACACATATAAAAAGACCCTCCATCTAAACCTCTCAAAATTTTGAGATCCATGAACACACCCACCTCAGAGTCATGAAAAACTGAGCGGACATAATTTGCTTTACTCTGTATGATCTATTTAAGCGTTCGTTTGTCAAGGATAACTACCGGATTCAAATATTTAGTCTGAACTCGGAAAGCGACCTAAACTTAATTAATTACGCCTGTTACTCCTAATGTAGCATAGGCCGCCAACCACCATTCTCCAACAAGCTCTGTCCTTGGCCTTTCTTTAGTCCCATCCAATTATTGTTCATTTTTCTCATGTCTATCTCCGTTTCCCGGAGTAATGTGTTTTATGGTCTTCATCCCCTCCTTTGGCCTTCAGGAGTCCATGTGAGGGCTTGCCTTGTGACACAGTTGAATGCTCTCTTCAGTGTGTGCCCTATTCACTTCCAGCGCCCATTCTTGATTTCTTCCCCCTCTGGCATCTGGTTTGTTCTCTCCCACAGTGGGTTGACGTTGATAGTGTCTGGCCAGTGGATTCGAAGTATTTTGTGTACATAAGTGGTAATGAACTCTTGTGTCTTCTGGATGACATCTTTCGTAGTTCTTCTGCCCTTGTTTTTCCTACTGCTGCTGAGGCTGCTGCTACACCGGTCGTCTTCTCCTGAATTGCTTGTTGCGTGTGTGATGGAAGGGGTAGGTCATCTGCGAAGTCTAGATCGTCCAACTGAATCCAAGCTGTCCTCTGCATCTCATGCACCAACCCCCAGATGTTGAAGTCTTCATAATACAGTCGATCACCAGGAGAAGGAGAAAGGGTGAGAGTAAGCAACTTTACCCGACACCGGTCTTTACTTCGAACGAGTCTGTCAATTGTCCTCCATGCACAATTTTGCAGTTTAATCCATCATAGCAATTCTGTATGATATTGACTTTCTTCTGAGACACGCCGTAGTACCGAGGAAGCTTCCATAGTGTTGTTCTGTCTACGCTATCAAATGCTTTTTCGTAGTCAATGAAGTTGATGTAGAGTGGTGAACTGCATTCAATTGCTTGTTCCACAATGATCCGTAGAGTTGCGATCTGGTCTGTACACGATCTATCCTTACGGAATCCTGCCTGTTGGTCACGAAGTTGGGCGTCTACTCAGTCCTTCATCCTGTTTAACAATACTCCGTTGAAGACTTTTCCCGGTATTGAGAGGAGGATGATGCCCCTGTAGTTATCATAGTTGCTGAGATCACCTTTCCTTAATATTTTGATCAGAATTCCTTCTTTCTAGTCTTTTGGTACTTGTTCCTCATCATAAATATTGTTGAAGAGAATGTGGAGCATCCTTGCAGTTGCCACTACGTCTGCTTTCAATGCCTCCGCTGGAATGTTGTCTGGTCCTGCTGCTTTGCCACTCTTGATTTGTCTGATGGCCATGCTGATTTCTTCAATTGTTGGTTGGCCAACATTGATTGGGAGGTCCGTGGGTGCTGCTTCGATGTTGGGTGGGTTCAGTGGAGCTGGTCGATTCACGAGTTCTATGAAGTGTTCTACCCACCTGTTTCGTTGTTCCTCGATGTTAGTTGTTACCTTGCCTTCCTTGCTTTTCACTGGTCGTTCCGGCTTACGGTGATTTCCAGAGAGTTTTTTTGTCGTGTCATACAGTTGTCTCATGTTTCCTTCTCTTGCAGCCTTTTCCGCCGTCGTTGCTAAATCTTCCACATATTTACGTTTGTCGGTTCTGATGCTCCTCTTCACTTGTTTGTTTACTTCTGCGTATTCAGCTTGTGCCTTGGCTTTTTCTGCTCTTGTTCGACTGGTATTGATCGCTGCCTTCTTGTTCCTTCTTTCTTGAATCTTATTCAGTGTATCAACAGTGATCCATTCCTTGTGATGGTGCTTCTTGTGGCCCAGGACCTCATGACGTGTTGAAGTGATTACCTCTTTAATCCCCTTCCAGTTGCTCTCCATAGTAGTTCCTTCTCCATTGAGTAGATCATGAAAGGCCTGGAACTTGTTGCTGAGGACTATCTTGAATTTGTTGAGTTTGTTAGTATCCTGAAGAAAGGCCGTATTGAACTTTTGTGATATTGTCCGCCCCGCTGTCCAGTGCTTCTTGAGTTTCAATTTCATCTTGGCGACCAGCAAGTGATAATCTGATGCTATATCAGCTCCTCTCTTAGTTCTCACGTCCTCTATAGTCCTCCTGAACGTTTTGTTGATGCAAATATGGTCGATTTAGTTTTATGTAGTGTGATCTGGTGAGGTCCATGTGATTTTGTGAATGCGCTTATGTGGGAATACAGTTCCGCCTATGACCAGTTTATTGAAGGCACATAGGTTCGCAAATCTCTCACCATTTTCGTTTCTTTCCCCAGTCCATGTCGTCCCATGATGTCTTCACATCCGTTGTTGTCCATTCCAACCTATGCATTTAAATCTCCCATCAGAATGGTCAGGTCCTTTATTGGGCACTTCTCGACGATTGACTGCAGCCTATCGTAGAATTGATCTTTAGCGTCTTCATTTATTCGTTGATAAGTGCATTGCGTTTGATGACGTTCGTAGAAATGCCTTCTTTCTTTGTTTTGAAGGAGGCTGTTGCCAGTCCCAAGCCCGGATAAAGGAGGAGGGTAGGGCATAGGGTTAGAGATCACATCCCGCAGAAAGCTAACCAAAAAACGCTTACCAAAAAAATTGTTAAAACCAAGCGACCAAAAAGCCAAGTTTTATTCGATTATGTCGAACTACGTTCTCTGTTATGGTGTACGATGTTTATTCTAGCTACTCTAAGGCAATCACTGTATAAAAACGGAAGTTTATACGGTATCATTATGAAAGCTAAGTGTATCGAAGAATGAAAGATACCTCAGCAATGCTACTCGACCACTATACGGTAAAAGGTTTCTCGCGTACAAAGTAACGTACTGGGAATCAAGTGGACCATTCCTAACAGAACGGGATCAAACTTCTGTCTGCAAGTACCTAGTCAAACGACAAATATCTCCAGTAGGCAGCCAAAGGTTGACAACAGAAACCACTCCACACCTCAACTTTGAGTCTAGCCAAACAAGAGCTTATGGACAATGCTCCGGTATCATACAACGACAGTATGAAATAAAACGGAAACATCCTCAATAAAGACAAGCGATAAAGGTTTGTTAAGAGAAAATTGAAGGGTATGAAAAGGTGATTCTGCAGGCCCTGGATAACAGTTAGTATACAAAACAGGGGGAAAAATTCAAGAAATAACAATACGGTCAAATAAATCACCTACAAGTGGTTTTTGTGTCTTCTTTTCACACGCTGTCTGGTTGATGAAAGTCGGTTCTTATTCTACAACTCAAAACGGTTATAACGTCGAGACTTCGAACTACCATCCTTACTCTTCACAGTAGTGAAACTGATGATAAGAATTAATAATTAGTCTTTGAGACTTTTTAATAAGAGTAGCAGTTTTATTAAAATCGCGATGGGGTAAATTCTGCGTTACATGTTTGTTCGCTGCCTTGATTAGGTAGGAGCCTAACAGAAACAACCATCCCTTCCATGTTGACCTCTCAAACGTCTCTGATGCTTTGTACAATGCTGACTGTTGCATTCTGTATTAGAAACTGAATTTTGGGAGTTCAAACTAGTTATTGATGATACTTTTCTTGGATTACGTGCTGTCGCGGCTTTTAATGCTCATTAGTACCGGATTTTCTCGATAAGTGAGGTTCAGCAGAGTTTGACCATTGGGTTGCTCCGTTTTTATTGTTCACCATTGACCAAGCTCTATCGATTGTCATCTTTACCCTTTGTGCATTGTAGATCACTATGATGTCCTGTAGTTCTGTGCCACTGCATTCCATAGTTACATGCTTCTCTGTTCCGACATTTCAAAGAACGATAATTGGTAATGGTTTTCATATAATAACTCTGAAATGCATTAAAAGTGGTAAAAAAGCTATTCTGTTGACGTTAGTTTAAGAACAGGAAAAGATAATGTGTCCGAAATTTAGTTTCTTCATTAGGTACAGTCTTCAAGTTTAACAACACCTATTACAATTGAACCATAGAATATATGACGACTAAATCGGTAGGAACCTGAAATGGTACATACAGTCCAAAGACAGAAGATATATTAATTCGGTTCGCAACAGAAGTAAGCAATTCGACTACAAGATGATTATTTCGTAAGAAATGCAAGATTCATACAATTAACTAATGGTTGACAACAATAAACGTCCTTAAAATCGGAGGACTCGCTTCATTTCTACTGATATAGAGCAGAATTAGTCGATTTATATAGAAGTTCAAAAAGGAACATCATGATAATATCGTGATACTCCAAGCGACTATTCATAATGACATTTTTCAACCAACATAGCTTTCTCACTTTCAGGAGTTCCTTCCCGAACAGTTTGTAGTTTGATTATAGAATTGTTCAAAACAATTCTTGGAGTTCACTTAAAACGGCATGTAAAAAATTCCTTCTTCATATCTCTTCACGTTAAGAAGCATACTGCTCTCATGGAATGTTGTCAAAGATCAACTAAGAAGGTAATCAGACAATAGATTAGCCCTATTTAGCTGGCTTGAAAGTTCTTCTTTTACGTTCAGCATAAAGTATAATGTATGATCATGCTGTATCATAATGTCTATAGATCACTGATCCCTTTCAGTGTTAAGTCTTTCTTATGAGGATATCCGTGGAACACGAAAGATTTGGCACCGAAACTAGTGTAAACGGTTTTCCTGTTCGAATCAGCAAGTTATGGAACTCCCCACTGTAAGCTTTAGCTGTGGTACATTCCTCTGAGCCTGTTATAGGAAGGTTCAACGATTACTTCGACTGTGCAGGTACTAGGTGTAAAGTGTAATCAATAAACGAACTCAGCAATGATAACATGAAACGCTCACCACTACATTAACTTTCTTTGACCTTGTATGACTATGCCTTGTTTATTCACCAATCATAATTTTATGTTCATCATAAAACAATATTTGCTTTGTTGACTCATTTTCCTATCCTTTACTTACTGTTTGGTATGCTATTTATGTCTCTCCTCCCTGTTTAATAGACTGTATTGTTTATTTTGTATACTGACAGTGTTAACCTACGTTTTATAAAAAAATAAATGTTTTCAAGCCGAATAGCTTACTTATTCTGACTTTGGCTAAGCTAAAACTATGTGCTTGACAGTCAAGAGAATAGTTCAGAATTGCACCTGTAGGAAATTACTTCCTCCACTAGAGGAGGTTACTTTCAGTATTGTTTCCCATTAACTTCTTTAATAACTAAATTGTTTTGCCGTCAGTTTATAGAATGAATATGGCAAGAGTCCTATCTTTTCTTAACCGAATAAATAAGAAAATAATATGACAGATCACAAGGCACAAGAAGTTTACTTATTTTGCCAAGGAAATTTGAATCTGATCCTTTGAGTCTCGAATTTGAACTCAGTTTTGTCCTGAATCTCAACGAAGCAGGTTGGGTATTCCTTATGACTGTTTGAACTCTTCAGATTATATTGGCCGAGGTTTCGTCTCAAGTTATCAGTGGAAGTTTAGCTAGAAAGATTTTAGATACACATTTGTGTCGTGACGAAAGAAAGCCTATGGCATGTGTTATTCCTTTTATAGTAAGCTCCTGAGGGCATCTAGTTTTCCTTTGGATGTCATTTGAGGAGACGGATACCTTTCTCTGGCAACAGGTTCGAAGAATTAATGACTCGGTATGAAAACCTACAAGTCACGTATATTTTGTTTGATCTTGGCCTTCGTACTCACCTGCTGTGTCCTATGAGTTGCCCTGATTTGATAAGCAGAAAAAGAGGGAATAATCCAGGTCCAAAATAATTTTATACATGAAAATCAAATAACTTCTTATCTGAGGAAGGACATTACCCGTAGTCCGGTCTCATAAGGATCTAGGGGTGACACAGAGTAATGATCTTAAGACGACGGTCCATTGCCGGGAGGTCGCAGTTAAGGGGTTTCGAACCCTCTGGGCTTTAAAAAGGACATTCACTAAGTTAGATACTACCACGTTCACGACAGTATACACATCCTTAGTGAGAACTAAGTTAGGGAACTGCGTTCAGGCTGCAAACCCCTGCTTAAAAGGTGACTCAGACATACTAGAAAAAGTACAGAGGGCAGCTTCGCGTGCAAGTACGGGACTCCGGGGTTTATCATACAAAGAGCGGCTTGAAAAACTGAACCTCTTTACTCTGTCCTATCGCAGACTAAAGGGAGATCTAATATTGATGTACAGAATACTGAGAAATGATTTCGGACTTAACTTATTCTCCCTCTTTCTTCTCACTAGATCGGGACACCTCAGAAGACATAGCAGGCAAGTAGAAAAGCCAAGGACGAACAAAATACCCGTGGCATACAGGTTTTCACACCGAGTCATCAATACTTGGAAACTGCTGCCTGAAGCAGTAGTGTCCGCACCTTCAATTGACTCTTTCAAGAGAAGACTGGACACTCACAGAAGCATACTAGAGAAGGAATAACATAGGCCGTAGGCCTTCTGTCCATACTACACAAATCTGTCGGTGTAGTATCTGCTGTTACGCGACGACTCAGACAACCGACCCTGACCGACGCAAAAGTGAGATCTTTAACATTAACAAGGGGAGTATTACCACCTGGTACTGACATTGATAACAATGCATCTTTAGTGGGAACTGACGAACTGGATAAAACCATCACCGTTCCAAATAGTCCCAATGTCCTGAGGGATGAAAAATGGACTACGGTACGTAGGAAACGAAACGAAAGGAAAAAAGCTGTAGGCAGTACACAGGTAGTTAGTAACTCACTGATGGACTCTCATTGTGAGTCACAAGCTTCACTACCAAAATCCGATGGTAAGAGTGAAACCCATCCTGGCGTGACTGAGAAGAAAAATCGAATAACAGCTAGAAATAATGACTGTTTACTTGATAAGTCCTTGGTGGACTCTCAGACCAATCCGCCAAAGCTCCAAAGTAAAGCTTCGTCTAACACTGTTGTGAGTCACTCACAGGACTCTGTTACAATAAAAGCTAATCGTAAGATACCAGCGGTTAATATACAGGATCTATCGTCACGGTCGAAAGCTGTTAACACAGTTTCAAAGGAAGCTAAACCCTTCCTAGTTTAATTATTTGGAATCTAGAGGAGTCGAAAGATAACGACCCTGCTAGAAGACATGCACATGACCTGCAGTTAGTGGAGTCTGTGGTAAGAAATGTACTACCTGAAGAGGTTTCAGGGGTACATATTACAAAAGTAATACGACTTGGTAAATGGGTTGGAGGCGAGACCCAACCAAGAAGAATCCTGAAGCTGGTTCTCGGGAGTTTCGAAGAAAGAGACATATTATTGAAAAGCGCACAAAAACTCGTGACTCAAATATCCGTATTCGACCAGATTGGCCGCTTGAGGATCGAATCAAGTGGAAGAATGCTCTTACGGAGTTGAGGACTCGCAAATTAAATGGCGAAAATAACCTTACCATTAAGGGTTTTCGGGTAGTCAGGTCTTGGAAGCCAATGCTTCCGAGGCCTGTATGGGTAGAACGATTGATTTCCAAAACACCTTAAGTGTGTGCTACACGAACGCTCGTAGTCTTAGAAATAAAACGTCCGAGCTAAGTCTGATGGTGCAAGAATTATGTCCCGATATAATCGTTGTTACAGAAACTTGGTTCACCGTAGATATAGACTGTTCTCCTTTCATTGCAGGTTATATCTGTATCAGAAGTGATAGAGTTTCAAGTCGCAAGGGGGAGGTATAATATTATACGTTAGGGATCACTTTCGTATACAATCAACCATATCGGAGGCTCATATCAGTGGCACATGTGAGGTTGCATGTTGTAAGATTAAATCTAGAAATGGGTTAGTGACTATAGGGGGAATATACCGTAGTCCGTTTTGTCTTGCTGACGACTTTATCCTAAGACACATCTGTTCTTGGAGTATGGCAGAATGTTGTCTCATCATTGGGGACTTCAACGCACCGCATATCAACTGGATAGAGCTTACAGCTCCAGGTAGTGGTTTCGATAGCGACCTTTTATCTACCGTTATTCAGTGTGCACTTGTACAATGTATCACAAAACCGACACATATTGATTTCAATCATGATCCGTCACTGCTGGACCTCGCCCTCACCCACCACTGTGAGGATGTCTTTGATATTCAGCACCTTCCCCCACTAGTGAACAGTGATCACGTTGTAATTCACTTTAAGTTTAGGACACATGGTATACAATTCGTATCTGCTCCACCCCGTCCCAATATCTGGCGAGCTAATATTCCGGAAATCAGAAACTGTGCTATCTCGACTGATTGGTCGGTCGACGCGGATGGATTGATCGAAGATGAATGGAATAAGTTTAAGGCTACATTCGAGTCCGTAACGTCGCCGTTTATCCCATGGTCAGCACGTAAGCTATCACATTGCCCTCCATGGATTAATAAGGAAACCCGGAAGCTGTTAAAGCGTAGGAAACATTTCTGGGACTTATTCTTGTTGACAGGTCATGCACCATTTAAGCGTGAGTACCAAAAATACCGTAATATCTGTAAGAAAACCATAGCCAAATCCCGTACCACTTACGAACGACAGTTAGTATATGATAGCCGTACTTGTCCGAAACGATTGTTTTCGTATGTTAAACGGCAAATGAAACGTAGTGATGGTATTCCCCCGTTACTGTTACACGAAAATTCAGAATTACTAGCTGAATCAGATCGAGCAAAAGCTGAGACTTTTTCAGACTATTTTAGCGAAGTCTTCTCTACGTTTATTGTAACAAATACTTGTCCCACTCACACCGAGATACCAACCATTGAATCTGTACAGGTGACTGAGGAAACTGTCCTTCCGTTGATAACTAACCTCAAACCTGGTAAGATACCGGGCCCTGACGGGTTACATCCACGGTTGCTGTCATCTCTTGCGGACATTATTTCAAAACCGCTTGCGACACTCTTCAACATGTCCCTCTCACTCGCTCAACTCCCTAGAGATTGGAAGGACGCTATAGTTAGTCCTATATTTAAGGACGGTCAGCGACAGATAGTATCTAACTACCGGCCTGTCAGTCTAACTAGCATAGTCGTTAAGTTACTCGAAAAGATAATTCGGGTTAGGTTGCTAAGCCACATAGATTTACACAATCTGTTAGCTCCTGAGCAACACGGATTTCGTAACAAGCGTTCATGCTTGACTAACTTGCTTATTGCGAGGGAGGATTGGACAGCAGCCCTAGATCACGGTCTGTCTGTCGACGTGATATTCATAGATTTTAGCAAAGCGTTTGACAAGGTTTCACACGTAGGTCTTATGCAGAAGCTCACGAGCTTCGGAATAATAGGTACTGTACATGAGTGGATAGGAAATTTCTTATGTGACCGCAGACAGAGAGTTAGGGTCAATGGAACGCTATCCGATTGGAAGCCGGTCAAAAGTGGTGTACCCCAAGGCACCATCTTAGGCCCTCTGCTCTTCCTTCTCTACGTTAATGAGTTACCGCTGTTACTTAGGTCGTCGACATTATTGTTTGCGGATGATGTAAAAATCTGGAGAACAATAAAAAGTGCGGCTGATCATGTGGATCTTCAAGCTGATTTAGACGATTTAGTTAGATGGGCTCGAGAGTGGGGCTTAGAAATCAATGCTAGGAAGAGTGTACTAATGCACATCGGTCACGGTAATAGTTACCGTTACACTATTGAGGGTAAACCTCTTCCATGCGTTCAAGAGCATAAGGACTTAGGAGTAATATTAAGTCATGACTTAAAAACAACTGCGCATTGCAAAGCAGCCGCTGTCAAAGGTTTTCGTGCGTTATGGTCACTTCGCCGAGCGTTCAAATCTTTTGACGAGGAAACGTTTCGAATTTTATATCCCATATATGTAGAACCACATTTAGAGTACTGTATCCAAGCAGCTAGCCCGTGTCTGGTAAAGGATACTAACTCCCTTGAGCGTGTCCAGCGTGTGGGAACGAAATTAGTGAAGGGTCTTTCTAGACTCCCTTACGATGAGCGCTTAAAACGCCTAAATCTTTTCCCCTTGTCGTATCGTAGGACACGAGGTGACCTTATACTGGCATTTCGTATCTTTAATTATGATTTGGGTGTTAATATGTCTTATCTTTTTGCTCCCTCCAGCACTAATAATCTCCGAGGTCATAGCAAGAAGGTTCATAAACCACGATCTAATAAACTTAAAGTGGGGTCCCGTTTTTCTCATCGAGTAGTCAATGATTGGAACGCCTTACCCGAACAAGTGGTATCAGCCCCATCAGTGAATACTTTCAAGGAGAAGCTGGACCTTCACTGGAAAGCAGTGCGTCAGGATTAATACAGGTTCATCAACCTACTATCCTTATTACTGAAGACTGAAGACTGAATCTAAAGCGGTATAGCTTTCTAAGCCGCTCTTTATGTGGTTAGTCTGAATATAAACAGAGACATAAATCTGTTTTTGCTAATTGATTTGTATCGTAAAGGACCAGACTAGGTTACTTTAGAGTGTCATAATGTATTCGGAAAATTTGGGTGCTATAGATCCTAAAATTTAAAACCGCGAGATTCGGACAGTGCGCTTCAGGTAAGGGGAAGGCTTCAGTTGTTATGGCTTGTGGAAATAAAGGGTTATATCGGTTGCTTTGGATCCCATTTCCCTTATTTGTAGTAGCTGGTGTATCGTTGCCGTTGTTTGGCCTGATTATTTGCTTCTTTGTATCGACATACAATACTTTCGATGAGGTTACAGAATCTGTGTGTGGGGTAATTGGTGCAGTCTTAGAATTACTTTATAGGTATCCAATTTTGTTCCATCTATCAGTGCTGTGACTGGGATAAAACCTCAAATATATTTATGGCGCTACACAGTTGGGCTGCATAGTGCACCACGTCTACTCCTTGCGTTTATATATCTTCGATACCATATGTCTTATCACAAAATGTTCAACCAGTCATTGGTTTATAAAATTTTGACTGTTGTTGCATTCTGTCTCAACCTTCTAGATGTGGGTTCGTTTGTGGGAGTAGCTTTTATATCTAACCAAGAGAATTACCGTATGTTTCATCTTGTTTGTTATGAAAGATTTTGTAGCTCTCCATGAACATTTGTTCATTGTTTTCCTGATCGCTTCAACTGCCTATATGATAGTCACTCTAGTGGTTCATTGGATAATAGGAATCACTTCTTGCACTCCGAGAGTAACGTGTTTGTATCTCGTATACTAATATTTTCAGTTCAAATATTCTTTTAACCTGAAGTCCCTGTTTTTCGGACTAGATGTTTGCTTAATCCTCTTGTTAGTCCACCAGTTCTACAACCATAGGTTTACCTGTAAGGCAAACGGTAAGTTCTTTTTTTATTTGTACAACTGTCCAACTTTTATTTTACTTGTCACCACTAGAAAGTAATTTTCAAACCTAATCCAATAAATTCAAAATTAAGAAATATCAGGCACTCGTGCATGTTTTGTTGCCATATTTTTATGAAGTGTATGTATCTACATTTCATGCTGAACTAAGTTTATGAGAACTTATTGAAATTGGTTTAAATTGTAAATAAAATCCCAAATTAGTGTCTGTTTAACCTATTGTGGTTTACTCGTCTCAGTCGATGACTCGCTATATGAGTAGTTTATAATCGTGATTCTTTGTAAATATACTATATATACCTAATATTTTCGGCTATTATTGATGCCGTCACTGTTACTATTCTTGCGTTTGTCTTCATAATTTTATCGCGCTGTCAAATGTAGTGTAGTAGCTTGGATCAGTTCACATATGTACTAGGATATACGTTGCGTATGGTTGACTGACGTTTCGACTATTTTTGCCATATGGTAATGTTCACAATATAAAAGACGGATTATTTTAAAAGTTCGTAATGAATCCTGAAACTTGTTGGCCAGCTTCCTAAACTTCACGCTTCCTAAGTAGCATGAATTCATAGTTTTTGTACCATAAGATTCTCTAATGACCATGAAACTAAATTATCGACTGAGCGTTAGATTTCAAGTAATAATACTAAGGTAGTTCATAAGATTGTTGACAATATCACTTTCTTGTCTTCTCATAAGAACGTCATGTTTTTGGTGTTACTGTCTATGTTAGGTAATATATTTAAAGTAAACATTTAGTTCATGTAATTAGTTGTTTGTAGAGATCTTTAAGGCGCTTGGTATTGTTTGAATAAAACATCTAAATGTTCTCCGTTGTCTACATTCAGACGTGTTTTAATGAGAGCAAGATGAATCACGACCGTTCCTCCATAAACTAAGGAAATCTCATCTGCTGTTTATTTTTACAATGGTCAGTAGCAGTAATGTCTGTTCTCAACCTTTGTTGAACGTTTCATAGCTTTTCTTTAGCATCAATTCCTCCTCATTGTCCTTGGAGGTTACTTTACTGATTTCAGGTGTGGCACCTTGAACTGCTACAAATCTTAATGAGATTCCGTTGTGTTTATACCTGTTTATGCCTGTTAATCGTATAAAGTTACTTAAGTATTTTATTTATTTGAAAACAACGAGGTTGTGAAGGGATAGAAAACGTAAAGTGCTTATAATAAAAAGAACAACGATCAGAAATTAGTGTACGAAAGTGAAATAATAATGATAATAGTGCGACAAACAGTTCAGTTAGTAAAAATACAACAAGAAGAATTGTTTCAGTTAAAGAAATTACGTCCAATTTTAATTATCATGGATACATGTGTGGGATGGGATACTGCATAGGTGTCCGAATCGAAGCACGTGGTTTCTGTAGGGAGCAATACGCTGGGCCTCTGACCTAAGAGTCTAATCCACAAGGCAGTGGAGCGACGTTAGGAGATGCAGTCCCATGTGACTGTGACCAACAATGGTTTCATGCACCATTTGTTCCCTCAGGATCCTGGAGTTCATGTGCACGGTTGGTTTGGAATCAAGATGTTGCAACTCCCTTACGTGGATCTTCCGTACTCACCAATCCGGTTAAAGCGCGATAAGTTCGTTCTTGTCCTCTCTATTTCGTAAACGACACCCACGTTGCGAGAAATCAATGAGTAGGACTTCACTGGTAGTGTCTGTATATGCATGGCCTTGTGAAAGCGTTTGAAGATGGGGAGTATTTTACCTTCAATCCGTTAGTTCATTTGATTTGTACTTGGTTAATGATTATTTAAGAGTTTTAAATGGATATCAGTGCTTTCAACTAACTCATACTAATGATGGAATCAACAATCTGTTTGTTAATTTGAAAATAAATGTTGGTAAAAATGGGCACTGAAGTAAATATGCACCACATAATACGAAAATGAAATTTTGAAGAGATAGAGAAGAGCGAAATAAGTGAACGAGAATAGTTGATGATATCAGAAGTAAATCAGTTGTAAAATACAGTAAGGAAGGATTCTTCCAGTTAATGTTCTCACTTTATGAAGATTTTAAAGGAAAACTACATCGGAACCACAATTGGTTCCTATTTTCAACCATGTCTGATAACATCTTAAGATACCAAGTTGCACCATCTCCAGAAATCCAGCCAGGGAGTCGTGGTGAACCGATAGATACCAGTCCAAATAGACTACCGTTGTTAATATCAGTTACTCTTCATAATTTGTAGTAAATAGTAAGCTAAATTGGCCAAATTGTATTCATTTGTATTAGTTTACTCGTGTTTTACCAGTTATTCGTCATTTTATTTTAAATTACCCATAACCATGTTGATATTATATTTGTTTATTTGTTTTAAGCATTTAGTTGGTTTTCAGCTAGTGAATATGGTATCGCAATTGCTAATATGGGATTTCACCTAACTGCTGCATATGACTTTCAGGATGTGGCTTTAACAACCATAACTTTTAAACCTTCTACTGAATAGATAACGTTTTTTGATAATCTGGTATCTTTCCATTTGTTATGGAATCATTTGGCTTCCAATATTTCTACCTGTTACCTTTTAAGCATTGTAATTACAACCACTGTGCAATGCTTCTTCTCACCTTATTATTTTTATATACTCATTGATTAAATTATGTTTGATACATATCTTTCAGTTTAAAAGTTAGTTGCTTATTTTTTTTTATTGACCAGTAGTTTTTTTATTTTACCGATGTAAATTTTTGCTGGTATGATTTTCCGGAGTTTGTCTTGTGATCTTACTTTTACGTAAGCTTGTATCAGATTATTTTCGAAGTAATAGTATTACCACTATTACTATTATTATCGTATTTCCTTGTTTAGCACTATTATGTAGTCTGGTCCTTTAATAAATAAAAATTTATTAAAGTCATTTTGTTTTTTTTTCTTATTTTCATGTGATATTATTTTCAACCGTGCATGTATTTTGTAGACTAAATGGTCAATTTACCCCCGAGACATGAAGAAAAACTTGCAATCGAAAAGTAAGTTAAAGTTATCATTTTAATAAGTTTTAGTCTTTTCTAGTCATTATTATTTACTTTTTGTGAAAATCATTCATTTCCCAAACAGATAAGGTAATTCATCTACCAATTACATGTTTATATTCTTACCTTTAAGTCACAAATCTTTTGTGTAGCTTGGTAACATTACTCGATTGGTGGTAACAGTAGTTGGGTTCGAAACTGTTCCACTTATTCGTTAAAAGCCTATAAAAAGCGAATATTCACTTTTACAGTGCAAAGCTGGGATTACAATACTACAGTTCTCCAGTTGTGTACTGGCGATTTTTGTGTTATTTACTACTTTTAATTGTCAAATTGTGTTGTCTGGAACGAACTTCAAGCCTGAAAGTTCCTAATATTTAGTAATTTGGTTTTGCCATTGAAAACTGTGGACAATATATTTGAACCGGTTATTTTAGCATAAAAAGGTTGAAATAATCTAAAATATACGGTTATAAAATTCCAGAATACTGACTCACAAAATTGTTTGAACTTTCCGTAACATGCTATCGGTGAAGGTAATCGACTTCCAACTAATAAGCCGCAGTTTTGACCTCCGCTCCACCTACGTTGATTTAAGGGATCAGAGTGCTTGGTTAATCTAGATACAAACAGTGTGGTTGACAATTAAATGCATAAACTTCTACTTGTTCAGTGAGTTACATTTGGGACTTTTCAAATATATTGTTGATTAATTACTCATTAACCCTCATAAAACCTCATAGAACTGTGTGTGTAAGAATAGGGAATCTCCGACTGTATTATACGTAAAGAAACAAAAGAAGAAAAGGCTACTAGAAATAAAAAACAAACATGAAAAGAATCAAACTTCGAGTAAACGTCACGTCGACAAGAACATAATTGGAAGTAAGGAGAACAAATAGTGATGGGCAAATTCGTTTATTACATCCGCTCTTCACATACGTCTGAATAAGGCCATAACAAACATTGTTGCACAATAATATGAATTCATTATATTTCGTGGTTTCTTATCAAATGCTTACAATTCTATGTGCAATAGAAGTAAGTGTCGAGGTAAGATATGATATGAAAATCAATTGATTTAAATCATAGAAAAAAATAGAGTGCATATACATCAGCTGGAATTGGACCGAGAAGGCTACTGATTGCTACTCCATCAATTTGGTTGTACAACACATTTTTATTTGGAATTGTATATTTTTGGTACACAAGAACAGGAGCTGTTTGAATTGGTTGATTGGCAAAGGAAAGATTTCAGGATGTTCACATATGATATTT
Organism: Schistosoma mattheei; assembly: GCA_944470405.2. Lineage (NCBI taxonomy): Eukaryota > Metazoa > Platyhelminthes > Trematoda > Strigeidida > Schistosomatidae > Schistosoma > Schistosoma mattheei. Next base: position 41,961,419 of record OX103944.1, read on the forward strand.
GCCGTTTCTTACAAAGGGATCTTTGTGAAGAGAGATGAGACGTCAAAAGATACTATGAATTTATCGCAAGCATTTAAGCTGTCAAGCTTCTGTACAAATTTGAAACTATCCTTCAGGCTGTAGAGAGCTACTTTCTCGTGGACTGGTTCTAAGCACCTAGTCAACCAGCGGACGAGTTTATTGAATGGTGATTTGGTCATAGATAGTACTGGCCTCATCGGGATGTTAGGTTTGTGTATTTTGGGTAAACCGTACAAGTAAGGTAATTGTGATCCTTTCGGTTTGAGTTCATTGTGTGTAGAGTTATCGATTAAATTTCTCTTCAAGAGTTCTCTCAACCTTTTTAAAAGGTGCTTCTCAATCGCATCTGTCAGGTCTTTCAATGATAAGTCTCGAGGAATCGTTGCTAATGTATTCGTTTCTGTTTAGGAAGACTACACTGGGAACCCCTGTCTGGTCGAAGTAGCATTATTGTGTCGTCTTTCATAAGTTGTCTCAGTTCTTGCTGATGATCTTTAATCAACACCTTAGATTGTGGAACTGGTGTTGTAACGTACTGATTTGTAATATCCACTCATTTCGTTTTGAATCAACTTTGTTTTTCATCATTCATAGGTTTGGGGTCTGACAACTTGATATAAATACTCGAATTGCGTTTCGGTGTCGATTCTGTCATATTTTTTTCAGAATATGAAATTTAAATCCGGGGGAGAGTGTCTCTATTTCAATTCGACTTAGTTTTTTACTAGATAAATTCTGTATGTACTTTTCTGGATTGATAGGAAAGACGTCATGATTTACAAGGTTTTGGTTAAACTCTATGAATTTGCTGCTGGTTTTTGACTAACGTTATGAATGAAATTCGGCAGTTTGATTCGACATATAATATTTAAATTATTAACAATTTTGTCAAAAGCTTTGACAAACGTTTTGAGTTTAGAGATACGTTCCTTGGTGCATTCGATTTGGGATTTTGTGACACGCCGTAAATTTTTTGATGAAGGAGATATTTTACATGTACGTACAGCTTTAATAAATTGACGAGGGAAGCATCCATAATTCAAGCACTGGCCAAACAACTCTAATCTCGTTTCTCTCGATATCCTGCAACAGATTATCACTAGTTGGGTGACTTGAAAACATGAACAAGGAGGCGACCCTCTGGAAATTTCATTCAATTGGTTCCCTTTATGAATATGATTAATGCCAGAACAAACATTGGTGCAGAATAATATGAATTCATTTTATTTCATGGTTTCTCATCAGCTGCTTACAACCACATGTGTGATGGAAATTAGCATTGAGGTAACATGTAACAGTCCCCAAATGTCGAGAATGGGGAGGGTCCGCTTCTCCTCTCGAAGTGCTCCCACATGACCACGCATATACAGACACTACAAGTGAATTTCTGCTCATTGATTTCTCGCAACGCGGGTGTCGTTTACGAAATAGAGAGGACAAGAACGAATATATGGCGCTTTAAACGGGTAAGTGGGTACGTAAGACCCACCTAAGGGAGTTGCAACATCCTGATTCCAAACCAACCGTGCACATGAACTCCAGGATCCTGAGGGAACAAATGGTGCATGAAACCATTGTTGGTCACAGTCACAATGGGACTGCATCTCCTAACGTCGCTCCACTGCCTTGTGGATTAGACTCTTAGGTCAGAGGCCCAGCGTGTTGCTCCCTACAGAAACCACGTGCTTCGATTCGGACACCTATGCAGTATCCCATCCCACACACAAATCATTGATAATTATTTCTGGTAAGATATCGTTTCTCACACTGAAATGACCGGCTTCGAAGTAGCGTGTTTTATTCCCACTAATTTACATCGTTGTTTGTGAGGACTTGTAAATATGGAGCTAATGCATCTAGAACTTTTCATGAAAGGACCGTTTGTAGCTGTTCTCAAGCAGTTATCCATTAAGCACTGTTCGTTTCATTCATTGACTGGATAAGTTTTCGAACTTTAATGTCGTTAGTACCTTTCCTGTTGGTTATGATTGAAAATCGAGGACTTTGGGGACTCCAAACTAGAGTTAATTTCGTGTAACCTCTCATTCACTCTTGCTTAAAGTGAGTTTTGTTAATTTGGTTTCACAAAGTAAGCTTTTAATTGTCGTTTTATATTAAAGCTTCGGTTAGCACATTCGATGTGTGCTTTAAGCTTATTTTCTTTTATAAATATTCAGACCTTTTGTACTAGTTCTGCTTTGTTTTGTTTCGTTTCTATAGGTGTTTACGTTCTTTCATAATCAAGTCAATACATGCTATCGTACAAGCCCGTAATGGGATTGTTTGTAACACTAATTGTGTGTCTGAAGTTGGCGCCAGAAACAATATGGTAATTTCTTAATATTTTCTAGTTGGTGGTATTCTACTGAATGCGAATTTGTGCTGGTTTCATGTTCATCTTCACTATGATTAATGGATCTTTCTGATTGTAGATTCTATATGATCAGGTTTGTGTATTGTAACGACTCAATCGACCTATACTGACTAGATCACTTGTTGCTTCATTTACTAGCATGTTTAGGCGGTTGACTGATGTTTAGTATTGTCAAAAGGCGGTGAATATGAGGTACTAAACAAATATTTCGTAGTTGAGAAATAAAAAAATATTCACCCGGTTACATTTACCAGGTTTCAAACAGTTATCTTTCGGGAGTATGTGTGACCAGTCTTCTAGATAGTTGTGTCAACTGGGTATCAACCCATTTTCTTTTACAGGATCTTTAAGGAGGATTATTTCTAAATGGGGCAATTAGATGGAAAATATCGATGCCATGGATACCTATTTAGGGCACCATGAACTAAGTCTCTTGTTTCATAATTTTTCTTGTCTATTATCAATATTTCGTCAGTAGTTATAACTGGTTGAGAATTATTAAACTAAACTAATTAAATTGAGATTACAAGAAAGCATCAAATCATAACCGGTTACTTTCAGAATGATTGTAATCCGAGTTTGAAAGATGCAGATAGTTCCACTTGGCTAATGTTAATTAATGATCATTCAAATTTATAAGAAGAGTGGATTGTATTTTTAATAGTATGTTTCCTAAAATCTATCTGTCCAGGATTCTTACTGTGCATATACCTGCCGTTGTATCATATCATATGTTGGTTTCATGTATTCATTTAACACCTAAGTTGAACTGTTAATAAATATAAGCTCTTTCACTTCTATTGAGACTGAAGAAATCTCAACAATTTTTAGTATATGATAGAGTATAAGAAACTAATGTATACTACTGTCAATCATATCTTAACATCCTGTTAATTTTAATTTCAATCGTTGTTAAAAATAAGTATATTTCTTACTGTTATATGGGTATTGGTAACTTAAAAACATAATCCCTATGATAAAAACTCAAATTTCCTTTAAGAGCCCTAGTGATATTATGACTATATATATATATATTATGTCTTGCTTCTGGTACGCCTAATCTATCTTCCTACCCGGTTCCCATAGGCCCAACTACTTCCACACATCAACTGGAGCACTAGAGAGAAGGCGCGAATTGCGAGTAAATGATTTACTCCAAAGTAAGTTTATGTACAGAAAAATGAGGGTTACATACGTCCTTGGGCTCCTGGGAATTTCCAGAACCATACTAAATACAGTAGCAGTATAGGTAAATATCCAGTCAAAAACCGTGACACGCGATTTTGCATTTTCTAGATGTTTATGTGAAGCTTCTGTTCAACGCTGACTAGATAAAACTTTTCTTGGTGTTTCTGGTCCACCAAAGACTTTGACGATAAATATTTTTCGACTCCCCCAACAATATATTCGAAAAACTCACTCATTAAATTACAGATACTCTCAGGATTCTGTACTCTAAGTATCTAGCCACTTGTATTCTAAATTGGATTAAACCTCAATTCAAAAACTTTATGATAACAGGATAACGAGATAAATCTGTTGTATACCTCAGTAGATGCTTGTTTATTAGTTAATTTATTGAGGCTACCTGAAACTTTATGGCTAAATCGGAAACTGCAATAGCATTTCACTAGTTTTCTTTGTAATGTCTACACAATTCTTTCTGTATTGTTATTGAAAGCCTACATTTCACAATTAATCTATCTCAAATGTTAAATAAATAGAATATATTTGTAATGTATATGCATGTAGCTCTGTTTTTTCTTTAATTACTGGTATTAACTATTCTCGGTTTTGTGCTGTAATATCTACCTTGTGCGCGTCCCCTGGTCAATAGTTTTCTCTTTTCTCTTATTTTTCTTCAATTTTTGTTCTTCCACAATCCATATGTATCATCTAATTCAGATGGTGTATGTTGAAGAAGATCCAGAAATCGGTGCAACTATCAAACAAACATTAGATGCGAATTTCCCTGTACATGTACAAGATTTGCTTAGTTTAGAAATATTGGCTCATTGGCCTAAAGAACCACAAATGTTAATGGTTGTAGAAGTATGGCAATTTCGGTTAGATATTATAGAACGACTTAATACTACTACATTACAGTTTACAAATAATCCTAATTCAACCACTGGTAATACTACTACTACTACTACTACTACTACCAATAATAATAATAGTAATTTACCAGGAGCCGGAAATTATACAGATGGTTCACAATCAACTGAATATGCTGTGGATGATTTTAGGCATCTACGTTTATTCGAGAAACTTGGGACATTATTGAAATCAATAATGGTAGTTACCCGCCTATTACCTGGTAATCAGTTGTTAATTTTTAAATATTTTCTTGTATTTTTGTACTTTAATTACTCGTTTTAGAGTAGTAATATCTTAATATTAATAGTAAGATTTAAATAATTTTTTTAAATTTTTATACCTTTTTTATTATTTTTTATTGTGAATTCAATGCAATTGGTAAATTTTTTTAAAAAAGAAATAAATTTAGGAATAATTTCTTTTTACCAGTCAACCAGGCACTTAGGATATTGTGGTTCTAGCTTACAAAGAAATCCAGAGCGTCGGTTTCGCCTAGTTGAGACTTATTAACCGGGTATACTGGAGTCCCAGTGTTTATGTTTACACTAAAACTCGCACTCAGTACATTTCGCTTCAAACTCCGGCACATTGTCCACTGAAATGTTGATTCCAGATACATCTTAATAATAACTGCAATCTTGTCAAATAAGCTGATTACCATCTGAGACGAGTAGCTCAGTGGATAATGCATTGGTGTTTGAGTAGAAAGGTACTGCGTTTGAGTCTCAGTGTGAATTTTAAAACTGGGATGTAGGTCCGTTTAGTTAACGAGTCATAAACATGATTAAACGCACAATATAGATCTCACTCCAAGCTATGATCAAAACATATTAAACCTTTGTAACTAAGAGGCACGTATAACAACCAAGACTGATTAATTGCAGTTTTCAATACCAACACTCGGAAATCACAAATTCTTACTTATTTTTGTAACCCAGTAATTTAAAATCAGATGTTATTTTGGCCACTCAATCACCACTACTCGCTTATCTTTTCAATTAACGTTGTCTGTGTATTTATGCGTCTATGTATTATCAGAACTTACGTACATTGAAAACATTGACCTTACTCGAATTATAGAGAGTTATTATAAAAAAAACATTTGATCTTCAATGAACAAATCATCTGTAGGTGGGTTTTTCGTGATGGTTTAACATTGATGCAAATATAATTAAGAATCAAAGAGCACTGGAGGTAGTTGTTTCGTTTTCGTATGCAACTGTTCATCAATGTACAATGCATCCCTTCCAAGGTCTACACTATTGGTACAAATTAGACTTATTATCACAAAACTTCTCAACAGAGAAGACTAAATGATTTATAAAATTAAATTTACCACTTCTGTTTTTATCAATAATCAATTTTAGGTGTAATCAGTTCTAAGAGTTTTCCTATTGGTATCAATATTGCTACTTCAATTTCTGTTAAATAAAATGGTTAGAATTTATTGATTGATTTCCTCGGGAATTCATTTTTGCACATCAATTCTGTTCATTATTTTCTTGTTTGATTAGTGAATGGGCCATGGTGGTATATTTAGAAAAAGAAATAATAATATCAATAGGTCAATGTTAGACTGCCATTGAGAACCTGGAAGCACCGAACGGCCGTTTTGTCCCAGTATGGAACTTCTCAGCAGTGCGCATCCACGATCACGCACGCGGGACTCGAACCCAGAACCTTCAGTCGCGCTCGCGAAAGCTTAACCTCAAAAGCACTGGGCCGACATCCAACGGTATTAATTCCGCCGTCCAGTGCTTCCAACTTTTCAATGGTGGTCTAACACTGATCCATTCTTGATATAAATCTGCACAACCCTATACTGTTAAAAAAAGAAATTTATCACAAGTTTTTCTCGTATCCCATGTTGATGTATATTTACACTTCAGGTTATCAACTTTCTCGTCGTCAAGATCCAAATGAATATCAAATGTGTTATACACTGCGTCGTGGTCCTACCGATCTTTCTCGACTTGGTTCAACCCCGAAATCTTATCAAGTCGGTCGTATATTTTCTGGGTTAGCAATACCACAATCACCTAAAGAAGAACAAATGTTCTCTACTGCTCCCTCATCATCTTCTAGTTCAACACCGATCGATCAACAATTAACAAAACTTGAATCAGATCCCGGTCTAATTATTGCTGATGGTTTATTACCAGTTTATTTAGGTACAACTGTTCATTATCGTACAGAAATTCATTTTAGTTCAAATAATAAATTAATACCTATGATTGATGGTCTTACTAAAGGGAATTTATCTCCTAAAAACGGAATACATGAGGTAAAACAGTTTAATTGAATTATTTTTATATGTACCTTTAAGAAGTATACCATTCTCTATACATTGTTGTTATTGCAGAACTTAAAGTACATCATCCTCATTTGTTTCATTGAGTTATTTGGTTATAATCTTGTGCATTATGCCATTCTATTCTTAATCTCTTATCCGCCGTCAGTGAATAGTGCAGTCTATAGATTATATTAATATTTGTATTATGTATTTGTACTATTTATAATTTGGTCCATTCAACTGTTTTTTCTATTCATTTCTTATTCTCTTAAAACATTTTTTTAAAAGAAATAGTCAGTTGTATGGAATTCACGATTATCGATTCTGTATTTTCGGAGAAATCTATCAGTCTCCACTCTCCGGTAGTAATAATAATAATACTGGTGGTAGTAGCACTAGGGATACTCATATATCTAGTACATGTTTATGTACCTCATTTCAAGTCACACCTCTTTGATATCATATGGAGAAAATATTCTGTCGATTGTACCATTGAGACTGGAGATAACTGCTATCTTATTATGGGGAGTTGTAAAATTTAGTGATTTTTTGTTATGTAAACTCTCTGTTTGGGGTTCGCATGATTATCGCAACTAATGATTAGAGGCTCAAAATAATTTGCAATGGCACAGGTGCATCCATTCGTTGTCTTCCCCCAAATTCTCAGCTTCAGAATTCCTCATAACTTTCTTGTTTTTATTTCATTAATTTATATTTTGTTGGATCCTATCTTCGATCCCTAATCTTTTATATTACCCCTCGTACCGTTACTACCGCGATTATTCTCAGACTTGACCTGACATTCTTACCTCTGTTAATGTGGTATAGGAATTTGAACCAGTGTGCATATGTACCAGGTTCTACATTGAGACTAACTGATTGATTTATTGCTATATTTATAGACCATTACAAGGTAGATCTGCAACTTAATGATTAGGGTATTCAGATTCCAGCTAGGTTCGAGTCTCACTTATATACTGAATATTCTCACTAGCCTCTTCCTGACAGCTGTTTCGGAGCCCTGTCAATTCAAGACACTAAACTATTGTGACACTAAACTTCCTAGGTAATTTCTAATCTTTTACCAAGTATTTACCACAAATTTGAATCAATCACTTGTACTAATCATGTGTTCCGGTCTAAACAGTCAGCCGACATTGGCAACTTGAGATATTACTTATAATTAGACTTAAAAAAATTAGTATCTAATTAATTACACATTAGTCGTACACATCGTTTAGCAATTATACTAATTAATCACCAATTTTGATTGTAATTATTGATAAATATGCTGTTGTAATGATAGACAGGCAGATAGACGAAGGAATTAGCATAAATATTTTGATTTGTCATAAAAAAGTGATTGAACTTTTCTTCCGTTTAACCTGATACTTTCTCATCAGATTGCAATTGGCACATATATATGTATATAGTTGTATTAGTAGTAATTTAGCTGATTTACTTACATTTATTAGTTGCATGTGGTTGATGAGATGATTTATTATTAAGTTACATTCTTTTAATATTGACTACGATATACTTTTGAAATTTGTTACTAGGTTGCATTGGTAGTGTCTCACATTGTTAAGCTGATCGATGCGGGCTCGAATCCTACATGGAGCATCAGTTTTCACAAAATCGCAAGCATACCTTTCGGATAAGTGCCAACTAAAACGGAACCTAAATCAAGCGTGATTTTCAGATAACTAACTTTTATCACAGATTGAAATCATGAGTCAGTTGAAGCTAGACCACCATTGAAAACCTGGAAGCACTGGACGGCCGTTTCGTCCTAGTATGGGACTCCTCAACTGACTCATGATTTCAATCTGTGAAAATTTCTAAAAATCTCCACAAACCCCTTCTGATAACTAACTTTATATCATATTGAATCAATTAGATTAGTGGCTACACAGTAAATTGGTTGATAGGACTCAATCAGCATCAAAAGTCTAAATAAACATGACATTGATCACTATTCAGTAATTAGTGCACTGAATATGTATGCTGTCTACTGGTTGTTACTTGTTTAAATTATTGTATTTCATAGTGTCAATTAAACAATCTCTGGATTTCTTTATCATTTCACATTTCTTTTTTTAAATATCTAGATATTCGATACAAATGGTCATCATAGTGTAAACTTCCATGCGCTACGTAATCATAAAAAACCACAGAAACATGTTCGTGTCTCAGAGACACCTTTTGTTAAACCTCTAACTAGCACACCGACTGTTGATATGATTCGATTTGAACAGTCTAAATTGCCATGGTAAGCTTTCTGTAACTGTTTTTTTTAATATTGTTACCAAGTACAGGTTTATGTGTTAAGTAATGATTTAGTGGTTAGTGTGTCCGACTTTCAATCACTAGACCTCAGGTTTAAATCCTTCTGGGTATTATCACTAACCCTTCACGCATAAATTTTGGCTGAAACACAAGTATGCGAATCTACTTTTGGTAAGTGAGTTACTTCATCACAAGTTCTTGGCTTTGAGCCATAATATTTGAACTATAACAGGAGGAATACTGGTCAAAATAATACAAGTAAGACAGAATTCCAACCTGGATGTTTGGTTCTGAGCCGAGTACATTAATCACTGAGCCTCACTGACTCACTGTGACCTTATTGTTTTTATACTTACTTACCTGTGTATTTGATCGAATTCTTTTTTTTCATACTCTCGTTATAGTAGGGTAAAGCCAGCTTTTGCAGTTGAACAATACGAATCGGAATCGGATGAATTATTTGATCCAGCCAGTCAATTATTGAGTAAAAAATCAGCTGAACGAGTAAATTAATTTATTCTTATACATTATTTGTATGTTGGTACATATATTATATAATGTATATAGCTTAGTATAGTTCATAACTTCTTACAGACACAGTACAATTAGTTTCATGAGTTAGGAATTTAGGATTTACATGTCCTACCTTTATCAAATAAGATACTTGCTTGTATATCCTGTATCTGCAAGTGATCCGGTTGTTTGTGTTGATAATCTTTGCCATCTTCGTTTCTCTATTCATCCTCACTCTCAGTTGGATTGAATTTTTACAGATATGATAAAGTTAGTGTTCTATACAAATACAAGAATGCAGTATCTATCAAATTATATGTTTTCAACTCATTATTGAGGATATACTTTGGAGTTAAGTCACTTATGCGCCAATAAAGTTGATATAATTATCAGGCATTGGTTTTTGTATCATAGATTATTTTGCAATGTTTTCTTGTGATGCTAATCGATGTCACGTGCTAAAGTCAGTTATCTACAACGTAGGACCAGGCACACATATGCATTGGTCCAAGTTTTCATACCTCATTATCACAACAAGATGAACACCGAATTCATAGAAGTAGTCACTTTAGTGGTGGTAATATACAAAAGAATGATTACATATGAGAATACATATGTTTCGAGAATTGGCATCTCTTCAGTCTTCGTTCGGATACAGCATATAAAATGAATAACGCCAATTTGTAGTAGATCACTGATTGTTTACTTCATTGCTTAACCTTTCTTCATTTCGTTTATTATTAGTGTTTTAGTAATTCGTGTTTTTCTTTTAGGTTGCTCGAAGATTCAAACATACAGGAATACTAGAAACACAAGAAGAACAGGCTGATTCATCACACGATGATGATGACGATGAGGAGGAGGAGGATGATCATTGTGATGTTGATGGCGGTAGAGAGTCAGACTCAGTTGATTCTAATGTTGATAATGAATCTTCCCATACAATTGACAGAGAAGTACTTCATATTAAACAAGACATAGAAGTCAATGAACAACACAATGCTCCTATAATTGACGATATTGACTTACAAGAATTGATAAAAAATCTTAGATCTCAATATACTAGTGCACCAATTGATAAAGAATCAGTTAGTGATGATGAGGATGATGATTTAATTAGTAAACAAGTACCACTTCAATTACCGTTTAGTACATTCGGTGTTAGTGGTGCACGATTGACACATTTATTTTCTGAACTTCGTGAAAGAGCTAATCTAGACCTATTCCAAGTACCACATATCCATCATACTACTGCTAATACAGCTGTCAGTAACAATAATTCAACTACGATTTCTCCTAGTGTTGTGAATAATAATAACAACACAGCTCAGTCATCTTTATTCGATGCTGACGCTTTAGTTGATGAATTAGAACGACATGAAAGAATGTTAAAAGAATTTGATGATTTTTTGTCAGATTTTCAAAGTATTGAACCATTCGGTATTGTTCGTCCAACTGTTACAGTACCATCTGATCTGGTTAGACAACAACATCAAAATGTTATTGTTGTCGGCACTGTCATCGATGATAATAATAATACCGCTCCCATTACAAGTATAACTACTACTAATAATACTACTACTGTCTCTGCTGCTACAACTCTACTGACTACACGAACTCCTTATTCTGTCAATGAAATGTAATTAAAAACATTTTCTATTTAGAACAAATTATCAAAGGAAATATTGCGAAATAATCATACATTTTGTTTTCTGGCACAATATCAGAATCCAATATTTGTCTTTTTCTTTAGAATTAATCATACTGATTTGTAAATTTTAATTTCGACCGTATACATTGTGTGTGTGTTTGTTGCATTTCTTACCATTGTTTTTATCTCTCTCCCCCCCTCTCTCTCAATTGTGCCCTTTTTAACTTCATTTCTTTTCTGATTATTATCATGTAATTTATTTAATTGGTAATTATATGATCATGTTTTGTTTTCTAATCGTTATGTCAATAATAGGCTGATAGGTAGGTAGGTTGGTATATAGGTGTAATGGTATTTGCAAGTTTTAGATGGTGGTTGGAGGTAGTCAACAGGAAACCCTGGATCCTGGACCACTATCTAAATCTCAATACATAGTGCCCGCAGTATCGAGTCACCTAGACTGGTAGCATTCGATCTGCACTAATAAGGACTAGACAAGCATGACATTGATCACCACCCAGTGATCAATCAATTGTGGTATTTGCAAGTGTTTAATCAGTTAGTAGTAATCAGTATCGTATTTGTCCCTAGTTGTTTTTTAGTGCTAATCTAATTCTACTAAGTACTAGTTTAGTCATTTTTATCAATGATACCTATTTTATTTTGTGTATGAAGTTCAACTATATATCAAGGAGTGCCTTGTTTCTAATTATTTTCCAGATAAAATCAAATTGTAATGTGAACTATTTTCAAATTGATTAGTTTCTACAAATCTTTCATCTGAAATGTTTTGAAACTTATTGGTCTCTGCATTTGATCTTAGTCTAGGTAGATGCACACAGTTTCTACCTACCTGGTAATCTATACCAACGTAACTTATTTATTTATTTGAACACATAAATATTGGTACAAAGGGGAATGGAATAAATTGCACACACACAAGTCACTTGATTTGTGTATCGCCTGTGATACTGCCCGAGTGCCCAGACTGAATCAGGCGGTTTTCTTAGGGGGCCACATTCAGAGCCTTCGATCTAAAGGTCTGATCCACATGGCAGTAGAGCATCGTCAGGAGATGTAGTCACATGTTAGCCGGTGACCAACAATAGGTTCATACGCCATTTGTTCCTTCAGGATTTTGAAGCCCATGTGAACTATTGATTTGGAACGAGGGTTTCCCAGCTCCCCTCTGTGGATCCTTCATGTCCACCAACCCTGTTAGATCATGGACATTCGATTTTTGTCTTCTCCATTTCTTAAACAAAACCTGTGTGGCGAGAATGTAGTGGGTAGGAATTCCCTTGCGTTGTCATGTGAGAGCATTCGGAGAGGGAGAGCTGACTCTCCCCACCCTTGGTCGTACCAGAGCATTTGGGGGCAACTTTTGAAGGTAGTTAATCTAAGTGAATAAAACAATGTGATAATATCAGCCTGCGAAAAATTACCTGTTTTCTATGTATGCGCGTAAATCAACCTAACACAAATGCGATACTGTCAAGAATTAGAAACCAACAATTTACCGTTAGTCTATTTGTTAGAAATTCCTCTCTCGATTTTGGTATTGTTATTCATCTGAATAATGGGTCAACATATTCTGCCATTGAGCCAACCAGTGCAAATCACCTTTACAATTGTAGTTTTAGGTTGCTAAATACTGATAAAATGTTACGTTTTTGCTAATAGAATTTTTTCATAGTTACTGGCCATCCATTATCTTTGTATATTAATATGACTTATTGACGAATAAAGTACCGGGAAAAAGGGTAACAGTCTCGTTTGTTGTCAATTCATGTATTATCAGTACAATCCGTCTTTACTACCATGCTATTCCACTTGGTTATATCAGATATTTTATCAGGTTCTAAGCTTTTCATTTAGAAAGACAATCTGAAGATTTTAAGACATCAAGCATTCATTTGTGTTAGAGTAAACTTTTATGGGTTATATTTGGAACTTTTGTTGAGGTTCTTGAGGTACTTTGTGAATGACAATAAGCATACATAATCACTTTGAGATGATAGAGAAGATATGGAGCTCAGGTGGATGATTTTGAGGGAGTTACATTCCTGAACTGGATGAATTTAAATAACTTACTTTTGTCTAGAGTTTACGGTACAGAGGACATCTAGAGAGACAATGAGAGTTCTATGATTAAACCACCCATCTCAACGAAAGCAACTCCATGAAGGCGTAAGTCGATTCTTGCTGGTTGCTTGCGTAAGTTTGGGGCTTTTTAGCTACCTACATTTCTGATGGAACTTTAAAAATTCCCCAATACCCTGCGTCTAACCTCACTATTACTTACCTGTGATCCCAGCAGATGTCAATATTTCTAATACATCTTTAATCAACTACTATTAACTTCCGAGTATCTCTACCCTTAATGACCACGTTTCGCAGTCATAAATTTGAACATAACGAACTGCTGCACAGTATATTGAAAATCATGGAGCAGTGGATATTGATCTTGTTCTAGTATGGAAATGTTGTCCATTGGTTGTAAATTGATTAATGTAAAGTAAATACGCTTGATTAATTTAAAGTAAATGCGCTTGACGTGAGGCTTCAAGAACTAGAACTTGATGTGGGATTGTGGGTGCACATTGCTCAAGAGTTTTAGGCTGGTCTATATTATCTTCTATAATCAAATAGGTTCGGCTTATAATTAAGTTATGGTGTTTAGACATAAAGTAGACATGTTGTTGTAAATATGCATAATCTTCTGCATATTTTATTACTAAAGGTTCAAATTTTTATTTTGTGACTTTATGAACTGTTATCATTTATTAGATCACCACTCACTATTTCCAATCCAATCAGCATTGAGCCGCATAGTAAGTAGTGGATAAACCACTGAAGTTTGCGTAAATTTACAGGGTTACCAATTGTTTAATCTATTCTTTTCGAAGCCTTAAGCGTCCTTTCAGAGCTAATCATTTATCGCTCTACCAAATCGTATGAACTCTTGATAAATATTATTATTAGTCAAAGAATACTTGTGGTCTACACATATTGTAATGACTCTAAAAACAATGAATAACTGTGGGTAAAGTTGTAGATCATCAGCATTGATGATCTCTGTCTAATGATTGAGGGCCTACTCCAGTTATATGGAAATGATGTGATTAACAGCTAACTTAGATCACCCCTTCGTCGTATCAAGGTACTATGCATGCTTTGAAAACTATACAACACAAAGGACATTATTACAGTAATATATAATACAAAGTACTTACTTACTTTCACCTGTTACTCCTAATGGAGCATAGGCCGCCGACTAGCATTCTCCAACCCACTCTGTCCTGGGCCTTCTTTTCTAGTTCCATCCAATTCTTGTTCATTTTTCTCATATCTATTTCCATTTCCCGGCGTAATGTGTTCTTTGGTCTTCCTCTTCTCCTTTGGCCTTGAGGATTCCATGTGAGGGCTTGTCTTGTGACGTAGTTGGGTGCTTTCCTCAGTGTGTGTCCAATCCACTTCCAGCGCTTCCTCTGCTGGGATCTGGTTTGTTCTTTCCCACAGTAGGTTGTTGCTAATAGTGTCTGGCCAACAGATCTGAAGTATTTTGCGTAGACAACTGTTAACAAACACCTGTATCTTCTGGATGATGGCTTTCGTAGTTCTCCAGGTTTCTGCCCCATACAGTAGAATTGTCTTGACATTTGTATTGAAAATCCTGACCTTGGTGTTGGTTGAGAGTTGCTTTGAGTTCCAGATGTTCTTCAGTTGTAAATAATTATATAAAGTAGGTACAAGCAAAAATGTGACCACTACCGTGTGAGCCAGTTCATGGCGTACAATTAACTAATGCACGTTGGTTGTCTTTGACTTTGACAAGAATCAATGATCTGTCTGATATTCAGTAACCTAATCGCCGGATGACATTTCATTGGCCTTACAAAGTCTTTAAGCATTAATTGAAATCTTTTCCTTATATTGTTCCATTACTGTTTAGGAAACTGTTCAGTATTTTGACTTCGGAAAATAAGAAAAGAATAAAAAGGAAAGAAAGAAGGAAGCACAACTATCATAAAATTGATGATTTACAAGTGTTTAATCATTTCTGTTGTTTTTTTTATGTTTGTTTCTTTTAATTATGATTCTATTATTGTTTATTCTATTTATTGTTTATAGGATTATAGTTTATGACTATTATTATTGTTATTATGTAATGAGGTGGCAATTATGAAATGGATGTGTTACAGATTAGAGGGTGAACCCGGTATATTTCATAATTAGTTCATAAGTCTCATATGTAATAATGTAAATATGATTTAAATATTCATCATAAGAATAGTGTTAATCACTTTCTATTGGACATAGTTACTAATTTGTTACTGGAACTGTAACCCCGAACCTTAATTCAATGAATAGAATTGCTTTTGATTTTGTAACGTGGTGAAAGTTGTTTCTTCAGAAAATAAACAATGCGTTCTTTAAATCCATAAAGACTTAAATGGTATATAAAGAATGGATTAATATAAATGTTAATTACAAACAAACAAATAATTGTAGTTGTGTTAAATATTATGTCATTCAAGTTGTTTGTTTCTATGTAAGATATGTATTTTTTCTAAAAAAGATGTATGTATGAATGTAAATAGGGGTGTGAATAATGTAGTTTTTATAATTTGAATGAATCACTTAATTTTTGTATTTATGGTTTAGTCTTCAATACAATACGTTGAACCCAAATGCCCTGGTACGGCCGAGAGTGGGAGAGTCCGCTCTCCCTCTCCAAATGCTCTCACATGGCCACGCATGTATAGCCTCTGCCAGGGAAGTCCTACTCACTGCCTTCTCGTGGCGGTGGTTTTGTTTACGAAAATGAGAGGACGGAAAGCGAATATCCGGCGCTTTAACCGGATCCCAAACCATTGGTGCACATGGGCTCCAGTATCCTGCGGGAACAAATGGTGTATGAACCAATCGTTGGTCATCGGCTTCCATGAGACTACATCTCCTTACGATGCTCCACTGCCTTGTGGATCAGACCTTCAGGTCAAAGGCTCAGGGAGTGGCCCCCTAAGAGAACTACCTGTTTCTGTTTAGGCACCCGGGCAGTATCATAGCCCTCACACAAATCAAATGAGATTTGTGTTAAAATAAAATAAAATAGATAAATACGTTGTTGTCAATTATTTATAGAATAGATGGAATGTGGCTAGCAGTGGAATATAGGACTCTTGTTTTGTTATATTTAGTACTTGTCAGCTAGATATATCTACATCTCATAGTTGATCATTATTCTAGGATTCAAATCTAATGTTTATTATTGAAAACCAAAAAGTACTGAATGATTATTTCATAGTGGTATGACACACCCTATCACTGTATTTTCATGACATCAGCGGAGGTTGGACCCTGATCTATCAAATCTCACGGAGAATTCTTAATCTTTAAATCGCTAAGTTGGCATCTAATGGTTTCAGTGTGTAACTTCAGTTGATCCATGATATTATACAGCCTTCATTAATCATTCTGGGTAAAGAAATGTCTTATTATCGCTGTTAGTTAATTAAAGTTATTCATACTGACTAGTTCTTATATACGTATATATGTTAATGATAATGATATGTACTAGTTGATTGAAATAATGACCATTGCTCATTTGTGTAAGTGGGATTGACATTCTACTTCTTTGTTTGTTTGTTTTTTTGAATACAGTATATTTGTTAACATGATAATAAATAAACAAGATAACTTACCCTTTTAATAAGTATTTCTGTGAACATCAACTCTGGGATGCAAGTACAACCGAGTGACAATTTCCAAATAGAACGAAACGCGCGTCCTGGATTTCATTGCTAGCCACTATACATCTTTGCTTAAAAAGTTTGTGACTTAATGTTATATCGAGGCAATCCGCATAGGATGCACATATGCCAATATGAGACTGATCAATTGCAGTCTTAAATAACAATGGAAAGATACAAGTAAAACAATACCAAGTGAATTTAAAGACAATGATTGTTCTACTAAAAATCTATGATAATGAGTCATCTTCGTTAAAGGAAAAATAAATAAATAAGTTTCAATGGTTAGAATCATGAGTCAGTTGAAGCTAGACTACCATGGAAAACCTGGAAGCACTGGACGGCCGTTTCGTCCTATTGTGGGACTCCTCAAAATTCCGGGTTTTTAATGGTGGTCTAGCTTGGATTGACTCATGAATTCAACTAATAAAATTACTTTGATTCCCCTAAATCCTCATTCTGATATAAATGTGTGACGAAAAACTCTTTCAACTTGTGTAATATCTTCACAAATTCATTTTAGCTTATAACTATTTACTAACTATTATAACTTGTGACCGTTAGTTAGAAAGCAGTGACTGATCGATCGGATCAATGACGCGTAAACCTGTATGAGCAGTCTAGAGTCCTTATTGTTACTACTTCGTGCCTAGCCCAGCCAGTTAAGTCCAGAACACCAATCCGAACCTCTGGGATATGAATTCTGTATTTCAAAAATACTCGGTTTATATACCAATCAGATAGACCAAATCGTATCAATAAAATATGAAACAACATTTGTACCCACATTAGCCAAATGTGGGTGTAAATGAGGGAGGTAGTAATTAATGAACTGGGTATAACTCCAGAACGGTAAAACTTATAGTGATAGTTTATGGGTCAAAATAGAGCTTATAATAAGAGGAACATGAATATGCATAGTTTAGTCACTTAGTAATTATGCAAATAGAAATATACATTTAGTATTGGTCCATAAATGGATACCAAAAGTTACCATTCATTATTCTTGTCAGAACATAACACTAACATGATAAAATTCTATAGTTTCTTATTTAGTGATGTTGTAATCTTTGATATGGGTGAATAAATTATGATATTACCATTGGTGTTCTGAAAATAAGATTACCGGCACTTATTTTAAACGAAAATGGACTGAACCAACAATTAACTTATTCAAATCAGTGAAATAAACACTTTCACGTGTATTATTCTAAGCTAAAAATTATGTTCCTCCTTCACAGTGGCTAACAAATTGTCAAATTAAGAAGTAATTTAAAACGCTTTTAGTCTGTTTGTTAAATCTTTGATTATACAACAATGAAGAAATGCCGTAAAACTTTAATCATTCTGCCAGCCAGTCAGCATTAAGCTCAGAATGAATTTATATCAGTCTAATTTACCACTAGATAAAAATATAATGAAATGAAATTACTCAGATGAATCGAACAGTAATCAAAATAATAGTAGTGTTGGAGATTGTGAAAAAGGTTAAACCCTCGACAATATTTTTGAAAAAAAAGAGACAGACTGAAGCATTGTAAAATTACTAAATAGTATTGAGGCTCAAAATTCTAAGAAAACTAAGAATGGATGGATCTTTACGACAGATTCTAACGGATATCACCCAGTGCCTTCAACCAGTGACCTTGCTTATAGCACGAACTCCAAGAAAATAGCCCTAATTTACTAATGCATCTCAGCCGACAACTACATGTGCTAAAGTCACACCTTGCTTTGGGAGCTCCTAGTTTTTTTTCAACCTTAGTTTTACTTCGGCGAACATGGTAAATCGACGTAAGGAAAACGTTGACAGATATAAGAAGGCTGATATTAACTAATTTATGTATTAATTGTCATCAGTAACAAAGCAGTTTGACTAGGGTTAATAAAGCAGCAGAAATTATATAGTTCGACTGGAGGAAACCAATATATCTTTAAGTTTCAAGCACATAAAATATAGACTGACCAAGTTTATAGGCTAAAAACTGAAGACTTATTTTACTGTTTAATGCACGCTCAAATGATCAAGCCCAGTTAGTGATTTCACTGAAAGAGATTCATATCAAAAGATCAAATGTCAACCATATATTTGATTTCAAAATGAATTACTTTTAACAGTTCTGCTGATTTGATAGTATTTATAACCTAAGTAAGGTACAACATTGAACTTTATTCAAACTAATCAAATTTTAAAAAAGTTGGAGATAATATCACTGTATTTGTGATGCGTGCTACTTATATTGATATAAGTAGTATATGACGCGAGTCAGGAATGTAATGTCTGGCAGCAGAAGATGGGGAAGATTAAGAAAGGAAGAACGGGAGTAAAAAGAAATTAGTATGGAAATGCAGGAACAACGAAGTTCGAGACAGTTATTGAACATTTTGCAAATTAAGTATTATAGTATGGTTTTTCTATTTTACCAGGTAACTATGTAATTTTGTGCTAAATATAATTCGGTTGTCCTCACCTGTGTTCTCCTTCACTACACATATTGATACCACAGTAAGATTTTACTAACAATATTTATTCAGTAAGAGCCTGGTGAGATCGTCTACTTAATGTTATGTAAACTAACAATTGTTAACACTACAATTAATTCAAATAAATATAATTTTATATTTTTAAAAGGTGAAATGATTAGAAATAACACTTCTTTTACTGAACTCGTTGTTTCAACATAACCATAAAGCTTTTAAAATAATTAGATGAAGTATTCATTTCAAAGTTTACTATAGTTCAATACATATGAAATGTAATGTAAAACCGATATGTAGCGTACGTTTTACCATTATTCTCGACAGCCGTATTAGTGTATTTCCAAATCACTGTTTTTCGTTAAAAGTGTTTCAGAACCTAGAAAATGGAATATATATACCATTATTTTATCTAGAAAATTTACTGAATTCTCTGTCTATATTCAATAGAAGAAGTTATAGTGGGGTAAAAAAAAGTGGTGCTTAACCTATTTTTTTTCTACAGAATTCATGGTACATCGATATATTGCTTCATAAGTTTCTGTGTATTCAGTTTTTAAAGTTACTGAAATATCGTCTGATTACTCTTTTGTTTTTAGTATTCCAATGTTTCATCTTCACAATCAGCTGATTAAGTTTGCGTGATATATATCGAAGTATTTATGTGATTGGTCAAATTTTTATCCAATCAAATAAGAGATTGAATTAAGAAACCTATTGGTCTATTTCATTATTTTTTTTCTTTCGATGTTTATATTTTACTGAATTTCAGTGAAAGTACCGGATATTACATTCTTTATTATTAACAGTAATAACAATAATAAACAAGATCTGTGTCTTGGATACCCATAAAATGTTATTCATAGAATGTTTAATGGTTGTTTACTAAAAGTAATGATCCTCTAACGTAAAGTGAGTGATTGTTATGTACTATGTAAAATTCATTATTTAAACATTTAAAATAAATAAAATTTTAATAGTTGAATTCATGAGTCACTTGAAGCTAGTTCATCATTGAAAACCTGGAAGCATTGGACGGCCATTTCGTTGAACTGTGGAACTTCTTAGCATTGCTCATCCACGATACCGCCTCGCGAGATTTGAACTCATAATCTCACCATTGTTATCGGTGACGGTGGCGCAACTTCGTGGATTAGTTGAAGTTAGATATTAACGCTGTTGGATGTCAACCGGCCCAATGATCTAGAGGTTAAGCGTTCGCGAACAAGACTAATAGGTCCTGGGTTGGAATGTCACGAGGTGGGATTGTGGATGTTCACTGCTGAGGAGTCCTACAATGGGATGAAACGGCAAGCCGGTGCTTCCAGGTTTTCCATGATGGTCTAGCTTTAATTAACTCGTGAATTCAATTTTTAAATTGAATACTTGTCAAGTCGCAATGAAACTCTGTTATGTTTTAAATGTAGTAAAAATATATCCAGACTAACTTTCTAAAATGATTTTCCTTTAGAGATATTTATATTTTATGAGATTTTAATTGGAATTGAAAAGATATTTGTTATGAGATGTTGTATAGATTATTGATTTTCATAGTTTAACAGGGATCGAACCTTAAAAGCAAACTGTTAAGTCAACCCTTATTAGGGCAAACCAGCTTTCCAATGCTACCAGGTTATCAGTAGTTATTTAACTAGGACCAATCTGTAGTGATTTATATACAAGATGACATTATATGTGAAAATTATATTTGAAATAATCTCAGTTATTGGGATTTAAGTAATTCCAACTTTTCGTCCAGCAAACTTGTCTGAACTTCTTCTTACTCTGAAGAATATAATTTTCACATATAATGTCTTCTTTATACTTGGTGCCCAATTTTTGTCACACTATTCGTTCTAATCTTATGGAATATTCGTATATATAAGATGGTCTAAATATTATCTAAATTCAGACATTTATCCATTTATAAATCATTTCAGTGCTTTATGAAATGAGTTTACAAACGTTTCATAAAACAAACTTATTATGTGACAGTTATTCACTAACTATTAATTCAATAATAAGTTCTTGTAAGCTACCGTGACCTGTAAGATAGTTCAAGCCGTATGTAAGATAGAAGTATGCTGATATCAGTGGATGAGAATCGCGCTTAATGGATTGGACGAAGTCAAAAATGTTAGCCACTGGATTCTAACTACACGTCTAGATATTTAATGTTTGAATTTTCACAGCTGTTCAGTAATAAGTTGTTTTCCTTAGTCCAGGAGTTTTTATCACTACATGTACTGGACCAAACTTTAAAATATTTAAGTCTTGTGGTGATTCCGATACCTGAATTACATTTTAATTGCTTAACCCGTTTGAGTTATACAGCGATATTTATTTTTATTAGTGATTAACCAGTCAACTATTGTCTTGATTTATTAAATAGGACATGGATTTTCACTACTGGGTGCATAATCGTCTTTTAATTACTGGGTTTGTAGAAAGTTTTTTGATTTTGTAGTACTTTATATCACAAATTATTGGTAGATAATGAAAGCTGATTTGTTGTGGACTTCCTAGCCACTTCCGATAACCCCAGACAACTCTTACACTTCAAATGGAACAATTAAGAAAAGGCATGAATTGGGAAGAATACCATTACTCCAAGTCTTATTATGTGCAGAAAGTCGAATGTATTCATTGAATTTCACATAGGTTTGATCTTCAGCATACTTTTGACGACATGCTAAATAATATACTAGTAATATTAACATCCAATCAAAAACGTGACATGTAATCCTTCATTTTTCTAAATGTTTCTGAATAGCTTTTATTTAACATAGACTGGATGAGATGTTTCCAAGTGTTTTATAAGCTGCTAAAGACTTTGATCAGGGATATTTTTGTCCCCACCCCTCCTTCCCTCTCTCAACAGAACAAAATGACACCTTGGTGTTCCCTAGTTTTTGTGCAATTATTTCTTTTTATAAAGTCATTTCTGAATAATGATTACTTTCAAAATACATAATTCAACCATCATAGGGAATAATAATTACTTAATAATCACAATGAAGAGGAAGTGAATGTAGTAATTAACAAACTATAGGACATAACATAACTGACCATAATAAAAACTATATTTTGAAATAATCTTAGCGATTGAAATTTCAAAAAATTTCAATGTTTCGTCCAACAAACTTATTTGGACTTCTTCAGGGTAGAATAATCAAAATCATCAAAGAAACATATATCTATAGCGTTTTAACAAACGAATCAGATAATATCTATACTGTGCTTAATCCAATCATAATCACATGTTGACTTTAGTAAATCGAATAACATGAGTCAATTAAATGCAAATCATGTGGGGAGTTCACGATGTCGAAATAAATGACTGAATAAATTTATACACACACGTACACACACACAATTTGTTTATTACCCTGAAGTAGTTCAGACAAGTTTGTTGGATGAAACGTTGGAATCATTTTGTAAAAATTTCAATCGCTGAGATTATTTCAAATATAATTTGCACATATGATGTCTTTTCTATACTGGAAGCCCAATTTCTGTCGAACTATTCGTTCTAATCTCGATGAATATCTAAATACACAGAATGGTATTTAATATTAACGTATATTTATTGAATAGTGAATATTATAGTAATTTCGATGGTTAACATCATGAGTAAGTTGAAAGTAGACCACCATGGAAAATCTGGAAGCACTGGACGGCCGTTTCGTGCCCAGCAGTGCTCATCCACGACCTCACCTCCTGCGAGATTCGAACCCGGGACCTACTGGTTTCGCGTGCGAGCACTTAACCATTGGACCACCGAGCCGGCATCCAACGGTGAGTAAAAACAATGAAAATTAATTAATACTGAACAACTGATGATGATGACAGAGTTTTTATGCCGAAATGAACGACATTTAGAGAGAACATTAACACAATAAGATAAAATTTTAGTTTAAATAGATTTGTATGGCATTTCATTTTACATTATATATAATTGTTTACCTACGCCTGTTACTCCCAATGCACTATAGGCCGCTGATCAGCATTCTCCAACCCACTCTGTCCTAAGCATTCTTTTCTAGTTCTATCCAATTCATGTTTATTCTTCTCATATCTGTCTTCATTTCTCGATGTAATGTGTTCTTTTAGTCGTTCACTACTCCTTTGGCCTTGAGAATCCCAAGTGAAGGCTTGCCTTGTGATACAGTTGTATGCTTTCCTCAATGTGTATTCTATCCACTTCCACATCATATATATATATATATATATATATATATATATATATATATAGTTTCTACATTACTGTATATTGATTAACGATTCTCCTTTATTCTTCTTCTATAAAGATTTTTTTCACCTTTTTAACAGAAATGAATAAAGGACGACAATAACATAGTAATAATAATAATAATAATAATAATAATAGTAATAATAATAATAATAGGAGTTTAAACGGTTGAGATCATGAGTCAATTGAAACTAGACCACCATGGAAAACCTGGAAGCACTGAATGGCCGTTTCGTCCTGTTGTGGGACTTCTCAGCAGTGTGCGTCCACGACCATCCAGTGCTTACAGGTTTTCCATGATGATCTAGTTTCACTTGACTCATGATCTCAACTGTTTAAATTACTACAATAATAATAGGAGTAATAATAATGTTGACATAAATGACAGATAACTACATTACATTTTGTTTTTCTTAAAATTTATCAAAAACTAAATTTATTCTATTAGTTGAATTCATAAATCAATTGAAACTAGACCACCATAGAAAGTAGGGAAGCACTGGATGATTGTGGCACTCCTCGGTAGTGTACAACTACGATCCCATCTCGTGAGATTCGAACACAGGACGAATCGATCTCGGTTGTCATCCAACAATGTTCATGTCTAACTTCAACTAATCTATGAAATCGAAGGACACATCCATCATTGTATTCAGTGAGTTACTATCTCACAACAGATCTGGTTGAACTCCACTTGTCAATGCTTTTCACTAGAACTCCAGGAAATACCTCTTGAAGCCAGTCACTAGTGAGCACATTCACAGAAAATCCCCTTCTGATATTATATGTATTCTTTTTATAGTGAATTTAAATTTGGCGGGTAGTTTTCTTTTGTTCTTTGTAATAATAAGAAAATCTGAACAGAAGTTTATGGTATAAATCATAAGAAACAAAATGACAATAATGTAACAAACCTAATTGTATTTCTATCAGATAAGAAGAAGAACAAACAACGATAACAATGATAGATTATTAGTAGTAATTAGGAGGGTAGTTTGATCGATTTTTAAAAAAGATTTAAATAAAGAATAACACATGAAGAAGTAGATTTGGAAGATGTAAAAACCGTTACATAACTGGGCAGTATCATTGATGAACACAGTGGATCTGATACAGATGTGAAGGAGTGGATCGGCAAAACAAGAGCAGCATATCTACAATTGAATAACATCTGGAACTCAAAAGAATTGCCAACCAACACCAAGGTCAGAATTTTCAATGCAAATGTCAAGACAATTCTATTTATGAGGTGGAAATTTGGAGAATTACGAAAGTAATCATCCAGAAAATACAAGTGTTTATTATCAGTTGTCTACGCAAAATACTTCGGATCCGTTTGCCAGTCACTATCAGCATTAACCTACTGTGGGATAGAACAAACGAGATTTGAGCGGAGGAAGAACTGCTGGAATTGGATAGAAAATACATTGAGGGAAGTATGCAGCTGCGTCACAAGGCAAACCCTCACATTGAATTCTGAAGGTCAAAGAACGTGTTACGGCGAGAAATAAAGACAGAAATGAGAAGAATGAAGAACAATTAGATGAACTTGAAATTCTCAAGTCTGAATGAGAAGAGGAAGATCGAAGAACCCATTACTCCAAGAAATGGAGACAGAAATGAGAAGGATAAACAACCGTTGAATAGAAGTGGAAAGGAATGCTCAGGACAGAGTGGGTTGTAGAATGCTGATTGACGACCTATGCTCCATAAAACCTCCTTCTAATTATAGAAATGATTTCACATATAAAAAATATTCGGAAAATTCTTATACACATTGAGAAATAAGGTTAATCGTGTTTACGAGATATGAGATTAAAAGTAAATTAGATAAAAAACATAATTTTGAGTCAGCAAACACAGTTCAACATTTGTAACAACGTAATTCATTTATTGATTACAGAAGGAATACTTAATTACTAACTTACTCCTGTTACTCCACCTGTAGCTCTTCTAGAGTTACTGCCGGTCCGAGGCTCGGATAGAGGAGGAGGGTTGGGTATGGGTTCGGCAACCCTATCCCATAGAAAAAATCTTGCTAAAAGTGACGCTAACCAGGTTAAACAAATTAAACAATTTAAACTCTTTTAGAACACAGTCCTTTTGATAAATTTCGACAATGCAATGAGAAGACGAAGTTTATCAGAATTGCATTATTGAAATTTAAACTCTGCCCTGACAGTCGATGGAAGAATTATGATCCCTCAGGATGGAAGCCGAGATTCTTCGGAAGTCACAAAGACGATACCCCTTCTAACAACCAGAGCAACAATTTTTATAGGCACATGGAACATCCGCACAATGTGGGAGACCAGGGAGACCAGGGAGACCAGGCAAATAGCAACGAAAATGAGAAGATACAAGTTAGCAGCACCGGAAATCAGCGAAACCTTTTGGACCCAAGCTGGACAGCAAAATCTAGATACGGAAGAGATGCTGCTATACTCCGGTCACGAAGAGGAAAATGCTCCAAACACTCAGGGAGTTGCTTTAATGCTGTCCAAAGTAGCACGAAACGCACTTGTAGGATGGGAATCACACGGATCCAAAATCACGATAGGTCAATGTTGAAACTTTTTAGAATCTATACAAACGTTATTATGATTTGTAAGGATTTGCATTTTCTTGATGTCAATAATTAAATTAATACTGAACCGTTTCAGTTGAAAATGAGTGTTTATTAGGAGGTTAAGTTAATATTTCTTACAGCTATAAATTGACTGTAGTTTTTGATATTGATGGGATATTCATTCTAGGCCTCGAATTCAGTATCCATCACTTCGAATACATAAAATTTATCCAATAGGTTAATAGCTTAGAGTCTCAATTTGATTGTAAATACTGAAGCGTATGTTAATTCATGCAATATGTTCTTTATAGGACGACATACATGTTTCCATTTCTAATGGTAATCATAGTCTAAAATATAATATTGTTTGTTACAACGTGTTTCTTTAGTAATACGTGAAACATTGTACTCAATTAATCACAGAATTTAGTTTTTATCATAAACTTATTTATTTATCTGAACACATAAATATTGGTACAAAGAGGAACGGAATAAATCTGCACAAATACAAGTCACTTGATTTGTGTATCGCCTGTGATACTGTCCGGGTGCCCAAACCGAAATAGGTGGTTTTCTTAGGGGGCCACATTTGGAGCCTTCGATCTAAAGGTCTGATCCACATGGCAGTAGAGCATCGTCAGGAGATGTAGTCCCATGTTAGCCGGTGACCAACAATAGGTTCATACGCCATTTGTTTCTTCAGGATTTTGAAGCCCATGTGAACTATCGATTTGGAACGAGGTTTCCCAGCTCCCCTCTGTGGATCCTTCATGTCCACCAACCCTGTTAGATCATTGGACATTCGATTTTTGTCTTCTCCATTTCTTAAACAAAACTTGTGTGGTGAGAATGTAGAGAGTAGGAATTCCCTGACAGCGGCTATATACGCGTTGTCATGTGAGATCATTTGGCGAAAGAGAGCTGACTCTCACCACCCTCGACCGTATCAAGGAATTCGGTGGCTGTTATCAAATGGAAAACCATTGTAAACCAAAAGAATCTTATAATACATTTACCTAGATTATCAATGATTCTTCAATTGACATAAATTCATCATGAAATCAATCTTCACAATTCCAATGATCTGTAAACTTAACATAGTTATTCTAATCATCATATCAAATTCTTAAATTTATTCTGATTCATAAAAGAATATAAACATAGTTATATACTACTAAAAAGAATGAATCTATATTAAGTAATATCTTTATAGAAATTTTTAAAAGAGAATCATTCCAACTATTAAAGAAATGATTTCATTCAATTGTTATATTTAATGACTATGAAATGATAATTAATTTGTATCTTGAACTATCTTTATTTATTTTGCCCCTGGAAACATTTTTGTACGTGTACGAGTGTGTGTGTGTGTGCATGTGTATGTGTGTGTGCACCTGTATCTATATATATATATATACATATATATATATATATATATATATATATAGAAAATGAACATGGCACATAAAATAGTTTCCTTCAGTTTATAGATTTTAATATAGTTTATTCATATTAGTACTATTTAGTATCATTATCATTATCATTATTTTTTTATCATCATGCGATAAGTTTTAAAGTTTGGTAAACTTATCTTGATTAATTATTTTGATAACCGAAACGTTTAGAAGAAGAAGAAGAAGAAGAAGAAGAAGAAAAAACAACAACAACATTATAACATGTAATGTAGTTACTTAGATCTATATCTTTATAACAGTTTGGGCTGCTTAGTGCGCTCATTTGTTTTTTTTTATAAAAAAAGTGACATCCAAATATAAATGACCAATTTCTTAGTATCATAGTTAAATACAAATACAGTAGTTCCATGTACATATATATATGTTTATAAGTAATATGTATACATAGATAAAAGTACACAGGGATAATTAATAAAACTACATTTGTCATTTGAATTTCTTCATTCTTTTTTTTGTGCTGCTGCTGCTGTGTTGTTACTGCTTTATAGATGTACGGAAACGATAGACAGTCATTTTTATTATTTTTTTCGTTTCCTATTATCATTCTAACTATTCACAGTACATATCATTTTCATTCTATCTATATGCTTGTGTAGTAGTAGTAGTAGTAGTAGAGTAGTAGTAGTAGTAGTAGTAGTACTAGTAGTACTAGAAGATAACAGTGTATCATTTCAATTTTATATGATTCGGCAATTCGATTACCACAAAATATTCTAGTACTGATTTATCATAGATTTTGTTGCTGTGTGCGTGTGTGTGGGGTGGGGGG